>FNXX01000103.1:0-47903 GCA_900108845.1 Iljinskaea planisiliqua | reverse complement strand
ATTATCTGGCTCCTTATTAAAATCCTGCAACACATGATACACAAAAAAACTCATAACCAAGCTAACCAAACTAACCAAACATTAAATATCAACACAATATACCATATCAATTACCTTTGTTTCATCATTCTTATTCCCGACAGATTCATCAAAATCAACATCCTTCTCCTTCAAGCCTTTATGCTTCTTTGCGATATGATGAGAATCATCCAAATCAGCTGGTTTTTTCTTCTTCTTCTTATTATTTCAATCATCTTTTCAGGCATCTTCTGATCCCAGAAGCCTGGGACAAACCTCTCATCATATATGTCTTGGATCAGATTATCAGGTTTCTTGGTCTTCTGGTTGATCAGGCCACTCATGATATAGATCTCTATCATTTCTAATAATCATATGCATCACACGCACCTACAACATAAGATATAATAAACAATAATCATCGTAAAACATAACTCAGCCATCAATTGTGATACAACTCAGTCATTTATGGTCCATAACTCAGTCACATTTAATTATAACTCAGCTATCAATTAACAATAACTCAACCGTTAATGACTCATAATAATATATAACTCAGTTTAACTCTTACCTTTTCATTTTTTTCGATTTCTTCATCAATGACAGGACCAAATCTCTTCGTGTGCGGTTTCCCTTCCATCGCAATAGAGGACTCATATCCCCGTCGGATGGGTTACCAAAAACTGCTCCAAAGCATGTGATAGATTCATAAGTCCATGCTTGTAACGCGTACACCAGACCGTTGGCGGTGTACGTCCTTCCGGTATGACTAATGGTCTTGATAGACCCAACAAGAGACTGAAATGCTACCCAACCCCATGGATAATTATTCAAGACTTCATCATCAAAAACTCTTTTAGCAGATTCCAACGGTATTCTAGACTGTGATGAAGTCCATGGATACCAATTGCTTACAGGAACAACCACCCCATCCATTTACGCCTAATGTCTTGTGGTGGCCATGCCCGGCATTTACCTAATCCATTAATAAGCTCATCTAAAGTGGGACCTTCTCCAGCAGGCACATTCAACTCTATGAAAAACGCTCTGTAAGCAGCTTCAGGTTCAAATGGCTCTGTAGGCAACAGATGTATGGCCAAACCCGTGACATGCTCAAACTCATTCAACCCAAATCTGATAGGTTGACCACCAATGAGAAATCAAACCTCCTTCTTCCTTACTCTTAACTGTCTGCATAGAAGGTAGTTGACAGTTTTACCAGACCATATAATGGTTCTCTCAAAGATTTTGGCTGATATTCCAGTTGGGTGCTCCTTAATTTCATTCCACACAGTTTCACCTACGGACTCTCTGATTGTATTTACATGTTTGAATAGAACACTGTGGTTAATATCTTTATTATCCAGATTATACTCTGTTTTATGTAATCTTCTTATCAGATGGATGAACCAATGAATTACCCACCAAGACTGTATAATTTGACGTCAATTGCAAATGTAACCCTCCATTTTTCTCTCTCCAACAAATGCCACATTGTCTCCCTTCTAACTTTAGTAGATCTGATAATTCACGAAAATGCCATTACTATGCCATTACTTATGAATATATTTGATTTATTTTGAAAATGACAAAGACAGACACGTCCTCATCTTCTTCACTTATTCACGAAAATGCCATCGACATCACTTTTTCCAACCACCATTAACAACCAGATCTGAAGCTCTTAATGCTCTACCCACCGTAATTTAAGCCCTTAAACTCACTATTTGAGTTCGCCAACTCATTTTTCGCTATTTTCTCTTGACTTTCATCTCTAAAACTCCTACATTCAAATTTTTTCCAAATTTCAGACCCGTTTATATGTGCATAGTAGGTGATTCTTGCATACATAGAGTCTGGGTTTCTTTAGCGGTGGTCAGCCTCACAGTTTTTGACAGTCGACAAAGCTAAAAACAGATTCATGTAATTCAAACATGATTTTCTGGGTTTTTCCATCTGTTTCGCGGAAGTAGACTTCATTTGACGTCTACTAGTTAAACCATAGGTTAGTTTTGCATTTGACCATTTGGCGAGTAGAATTCATTTGCAGTCTACTATTTTGCTTTGGTAAGAAAAAAATATAGGTCACGTCATACTCGTAGTGGCCAGGTTAGTTTTGCATTTGACCAAGAGGAGGGCTTTTCGGAGAAGTCTACTTTTAAGCGAAGTTAATATTGCATTTGACCAGATTTTGACTTTTATAGTAGACTGCGGGTGACGTCTACTGAGGTTACTTTTGGGATTGACGAAAACATCAAAACATTGACCATTAATATCATTTAAATAGTAGATTTCACTAGCTGTCTACTGAAGGCAGTAGACTGCTATCGTAGTCTACTATTAATTTAATCATAAATTTGGTCAACACCAGAACTAAACGAGTAGACTTCACTAGCCGTCTACTCAGGAAGTAGACTTCTCCAAGAAGTCTACTGCTGATATGAAGTCTAACTCGGAAAGTCAAAGTTTGGTCAATTACAAAACTGACCCATTTTTCGGAGTAGACTTCAAATGAAGTCTACTTTTGCAATTCCCAATTAATGAATGCAGACTTCTCTAGACGTCTACTCGGGCGAGTAGCAGTCTGGTGAAGTCTGCTTCGTTAATTGGCAATTGCAAAAGTAACCCGGGAGAGTAGACGTCATTTGGAGTCTACTCGTTAGACTTCATAGAGAAGTCTACTCCGTAATGATTTTATTAAAGTTGTAATTATAGCATATTTATAACGAGTTTTTAAGATTTTCTTGTTCATGTGTTGGTTTTAGCCTACCTACTTTCTTGTGTGTGAGTTTCACATGTTTATTTGTTATATGCAGTGCTGAATCAGTTTTCTTGTTTCATATTGCAACTAGGCCACTAATAGTAGACATCATTTAGAGTCTACTCGTTAGACTTCATAGAGAAGTTTACTCCGTAATGATTTTATTAAAGTTGTAATTATAGCATATTTATAACGAATTTTTAAGATTTTCTTGTTCATGCGTTGGCTTTAGCCTACCTACTTGCTTGTGTGTGAGTTTCACATGTTAATTTGTTATATGCATTGCTGAATCAGTTTTCTTGTTTCATATTGCAACTAGGTCACTAATAGTAGACGTCATTTGGAGTCTACTCGTTAGACTTCATAGAGAAGTATACTCTTTGTACTTAGATTTCTAATGTGCTTTGATTGTCTTTTTTTTTACAGAGAATGGTGGTTCATGTACCAGTTGTTTACGGAGTATGATGATGCAAAATCAATCTTGGCATTTCGACGTGGATAAACACAAATGAGGGAGAATGTTCAGCTTGCGTGATGGCTGTACACTCAGTGAGCTTCTTCAAATGGTAGAAGATGATTTCCGCGTGGACAAGAAAGTAGATATTGTGGAGTTATCTTATCCGTTACCAAATGTGATGCTTCAACAAATGCCTATAGATACCCCTCCTACGTATGTGACAAGTAATAGACAAGTTAAGAGCTTTATCGAATTAGGTAAAAAACATGTTTTGCGCCTTTGTGTAACTAGAAGGAGCATGGATACTGGGAATTTTGATGTGGAGGGAAGTGGGGAGGATTTGCATTATGATGATGTTGAAGATATGGAAGCATGTGACATGGAGGACGATAATGCGGATGGTGTTAATGGTATTGCCGGTGAGAATGATCATGAGTGTGGTGCAACGGATGGTGTAGACGCGGATCTAAAAGATGAGAGTAATGCGTTGGATGTAGATTACAGTGACTATGGGAAAGTGAAAGATGAGGATGAGGATGAGGATGATGTTAAGGATGAGGATCATATCTCACCTAATGTTGTGGGTCGTTGTGTTCAAGGTGGACTGTCCAATGGCACCTGGTCTGACAATACTTTTGTCATGTAGAGCTTTCCTAGCAAAGAAAAGCTTATATCAGAGCTGAATTTAATGGCCGTGATGTTAAAATTCGCATTCAAAGTGTATAAGTCAACGAAGATTTTGTTTGTGACAAAATGTCATGTGGGTGGATGCATTTGGAAGCTTAGAGCGGCTGTGAGAATGAACCAAACACGTTTTGGATTACAAAGTATGTGAAGACGCATACTTGTTCTGTGTCGGACCGAGCAGCTATCCGTAGACAGCGCACACCGAAATATATTGGAAGTTTATTCATAGAACGTGTTGGAATCATTGATGGTATTGTGCCGAAGCATATCACAGATGCAATGAAGGCGATGTTTGGGATGAACCTGGATTATACGACTTCTTACCGAGCTTTGATATATGCTCAAGAAATGGTAAGGGGTACATCAGAAGATGGATATGAGAGGCTGCCTTCCTATTTGCATGAAATTGAGAAAGAAAATCCAGGAAGTGTCACAGACATTGTACATGATGAGAAGAACCAGTTCAAGTACCTGTTTATATCTTTCAGGTCTTCAATATCTGGTTTTAGGTACTTGAGGCGAGTTATTGTGGTTGATGGAACTCATCTAACTGGGAAGTATGGAGGGGTGCTGCTAGTTGCGGCCGGGCAGGATGGCAACTTTCAGATATTTCCGTTAGCTTTTGGAATCGTTGACTCAGAATGCAATGCTTCTTGGGAGTGATTTTTCACAAAATTGCGCAGCTGTTTTTCAGACGAATATTCGATTGTCATAGTCTCTGACAGGCACTCCTCCATAGCTAAAGCATGCACCACTGTTCTACCCTGGGCAACATGCGGAATATGTTACTACCATCTACAACAAAGCATTGTCACACATTTTCGTGGGAACCAACTCATGTATTTGGTGAAAGGTGCTGCTTATGCGTATACGGTTTCCGACTATAACTGATATATGGATGCACTCCGACATGTAAATCCCAACCTTGCAACATACTTGGAGAATGCGGATCCAAGTTTATGGTCACGAGTTCACTTTCCCGGAGTTAGATACAACATAAAGACAAATAACATCGCAGAGTCTATCAATTATGTATTTAAGCAAGCCCGAGGATTCCCCATATGGTTTCTCCTTGAGTTTATTCGATAGAAGTTAGCGAGGTGGCATTGTAAAAGGCGGGAAGATGCTTTGAGTCTCACTACTCATCATAGCCGCGGTGTTGAGTATTTATTGTCCATTCGTCAACATTATACAGATAAGATGACGGTTGAACGCATAGACGGTTGGCGTTTCTTTGTCAAGGGTGGAACACGAGATTGTATGTTTGATCTGGAAGCTAGAAAGTGTGCGTGTGGTGTTTTCGATCTGGAAAAAAAACCATGTTCACATACTATTGCAGCTGCAACTGAGGCGCATGTTCATTTCTCTACGCTTGTATGCCCTATGTATACGACTCAGTATTTGTTTATGACATACTCGGGTAATATCTTTCCCGCATCCGCATCTACTGCAAAACCTGGAACTTTTCCAAGTCTTATTCCTCCAATTGTTAAGCGTGCTCCTGGGAGACAGAAGAAATCGAGGTGGAAAACTTGGCTAGAAATGGCAAGGAAGAAGGGGACCAAACCTAGAAAGTTGCACAAACATTACAGTTATTCAAATTGCAGACAACCTGGACATACTCGACCGCATTGTGTAAGTTACACTCCTTCAGGGTTTGTATTGGTCTGTTGTATTCTTGTGTGTTCCCAATTTTTGTTTGTTCACATGGTTGATGTTTGTTATAGGTGATGAGAGAAGCCGGACAGTGATGTCTACTCTTCCTTATGGATTTGTAATGAAGTCTACTCTTTGTAATGAAGTCTACTTTTAGTCATGACGTCTACTCTTTTAATGAAATATACTATTTGTAATGAAGTCTACTTTTAGTCACGACTTCTACTCTTTTAATGAAGTGTACTATTTGTAATGAAGTGTACTCTATGTAATGAAGTCTGCTCTTTTAATGAAGTTTACTTTTTACATGTCAGATACTCTACTGTAATTATGCCTATACTTACCTTTATGTATGTGTCGTTTCGTTGGTCTCCTTCGCTGCCTGCCTTATCCGAAAAAGGTAGAGTTTCAGAATTTCGTGCTTCCCAATTTGTATACTTGCACTTGTACTCCTTGCAATCATTGGTACTATTGGTACGATGATGAAATGAAGGATGCTGGGATGTGTGACGAATTTTTATGGACAAGGGAGTTGGGAATTTTTTTAGAGTTCTTCTGTGTTTCGTTTGTACCGATGTAATGAAGTGTACTCTATATGCCAAAGTCTACTCTTTGTAATGAAGTCTACTCTATGTAATGAAGTCTACTCTTTTTAATGAAATCTACTCTATTTAATGAAATCTACCCTTTTAAATGAAGTATACTCTTTTAAATGTAGTCTACTCTTCGTAATGATGACCATTAACTACTAAACGGTTCCTTATTTATGACGTAGTATAAATATTCAGCCGTAAGTAACTTTTTACATGTCAGATACTCGATTAGTCTATTCGAGACGTCTACTCATTGTAATGATGCCTATACTTACCTTTATGTACGTGTTGTTTCGTTTACTAAGTAATAAATAACTTCGTTTAAGTAATACTCCCTCTGTTTCACAAATAGTGTTATTATACATTTTTTCACACATATTAAGAAAACTATTAAAACGTCTACTGTGTCCCTCATAAATACATTAACAAAATTTCTAATTCTTTTAATACATTAATATAACAAGGTTTAAATTGGAATTTTATTAGCAAAACTGTATTGGAAATGTAAAGTGACATTCTTTGTGAAACAAAAATAAAACTCTAAAATGATACTATTTATGAAACGGAGGGAGTACTAAACTTTTGTTAATATCGACTAGTTTCCACTTACCATATGTACATGTTGTTTTGACTATTAGTATAAATGCTCTCTTTCCTCATTTACTTTTTTACCAGTTTCATTATCTTCTTTACCATTTTCATTGCCTTCTTCCTTAGTAGTTACAGTTTCATCAAACAACCGAAAGAATGGTCGAATCATCTTTACTCTCTATCCCAACAGAGATTCAAGAGCTTATTACCCAACGCGTCGCCAACAATTCTCTGCTAGATCTCTTTAACTTGAAGAGAACTTGCAAAACACTGAAAAACGTTTCAGAACGTCCCTCGGTATACGCATCCGCGAATCTATTCAGTTGTAATTCGTTTCACTGGGAGGGTTCAGCGTTCGTTGCTGCGTGTTACGCACATAGAAATCCAGACGTGATTTTCCTGAATGGCGCTCTTGACTACTACCACTCTGAGAGGCTTGAGGATTTGGTGGAAATGATGAAGCTGGCAGCTGATGGAGGAGCTGTGTTGGCTATGTATACATATGCAATGTTACGCGAGGTAACTCATAACGATGCCTCTTACTTATCTCGGTTTACCCGAAAATCTATCTGTGCGGTAAGTACCCGTGTCCTACTAATTCGATGGGGTTGGCCTCCTTTGCTGCCTGCCTTATCTGAAAAGGAGGAAGCGCTTGATAATTTCTTGCTTCCCAAATTGTATAATTGCCGTTGTACTCCGTACAATCAATGGTTCTATTGGTACGATGATGAAATGAAGGATGCTGGGATGTGTGACGAATGTTTCTGGACAAGGGAGTTGAGAATTTTTTTAAAGTTATTCTGTGTCCCGTTTGTATCACTCACTTAAAGATGTAATGAAGTCTACTCTTTGTCATGAAGTCTACTCTTTGTAATGACGTCTACTATTTGTACTAAAACCTCCCCTTAAATGAAGTATACTCTTGTCAATGTAGTCTACTCTTTGTAATGACGTCTATTCTTTGTAATGAAGTCTACTCTTTGTAATGAAACCTCTCCTTAAATAAAGTCTACTCTTTTCAATGTAGTCTACTCTTTGTAATGATGTATACTCTTTGTAATGAAGTCTACTCTTTGTAATGAAACCTCTCCTTAAATGAAGTCTACTCTTTTCAATGTAGTATACTCTTTGTAATGATGTCTACTCTTTGTAATGAAGTCTACTCAATGTACTGAAATATAATAACATTTACCACATAGTTTAAGTCAGAAAGATACAAATATTAGTGCAAATTGGTCATACTCACAGCAATTGAGTGTTCTTTCCTTTGGCCGCTGGAACAAAGGGGGAATCTCTTCATTTTTCTGTTGTGCTTTTTCTCTGGTCAGTCTATTCAATTTCGCGGCTGTGGTAATCTGAACAGCATTTTTCCTAGTGTTTTGTTTCTCTAATCTAGCAGCAATTTCCTCCGGCGTGAGTTTATGATTCCCAAGATACTCGACACTAGGTGGTGGTCTTTGGTCTCTGCCGTCGTTAACGCTTTCTTCTGCTTGAATTTTCTGCATATTAATAGAATAGTATAACATAAATCAAAAAGCTTAAGGAACAACTTGAACAAGAGAAACACGAAGCTTCAATAATTTTATGTTGTTGCATAACAAAATTTAATGAACACGAACACAAGGAAGTACTTGAACAAGAAGAACACGATTTGCAACATTCCAACATAACTGAAATGCCCGTGTTTTTAAACTAAGCCATATTTTCTCGGTTTTCTGCAACGTTTACTCACATCATTCTGTTCTAGGGGGAGGGATCGGAACTAACCCAACCATGCCGCTCTTTGTCATTGGACTTGACATGCTCATCAGTCCTCGCAGTTTTCACATGCTCCGACATCTTTGCAATGGAATGCTTAAGAGCTTCCACTCTCTCGGACAGGACATCTATCTTTCCCACGCAGTTGGCGAAGCCTTCCCTCAATGCCTCCATGACAACCGAAGAGAATGATGCGACACATTTATCTAAGTAAGTCTTCAATGCGTCCACGACATTCAGCCCGGTGTCTTCTACCCGAGAAGAAGTTTCTACACGAGACCTCTTTCTGCTTTCTGAATCTGAGTCGACTTCTCTTTTCTGCTTCTGCTTGTTGTCCACGACGGCGACCTTCGCTTGGATAAAGTTGTTGTTTGAGACATTAACACCATCGAGAAGCCAATCATTTTTCGTCCACACCCATGTGACACTGTCAGAGAACTGACCCAGCACTGCCATGACGATGTTGTCAATCTCAACATCCTCTTCATCATCATCATCCCACAATGGGAAGATTTTTGACGGACTCTTCATCATGCAGTGGTTAAAGCGGGTCTACGGGTAAAAAATACATCACACACGTTACTAAACAGTCACTATAGTATAATCGATAAGTCTAACAAGAAAGTGTACTTCATAAGTTACCTGCTTAAGCATGTTCTCTTTCATATACTTCTGACCTCACTTTCCATTTTAGGCCAGAATCGGTTGAACTGAGCCACCCTGTTCAATGGGACATCCGTATTGGTGTCCAAAGTCCGGCATGGCCTGGTACACCCATACCTGAAGCACTTCCACAAACCCATTGATGGTGTAGGATCTGGTCAAGTCTTTCTCCTTGACCGAATCGATGAGGTTCTTGTATGCTACCCTTCCCCAAGGATATTCCTCAAACTCATCAATGTCCATTACTAGGCGAGCAAGCTGAATCCTTGTGCCTGAACTTGATTTCCTTGCTTCAATAAAGCCAGCATATATGGCTAGGTACCCTAACCGGATACGATCCTCCCTACTCCAGGTAGGGGCATCCGTACATGCATGTGTCAGATCATCAATACTTGGACCAACATCGATAGGGACACCCAACCTTCTCCAGAATTCTTGCATCTCGGGGGTTACGTCTACGTCGGGCTGCTCCAAATTTGGAACGTGCTTGCAATTGAGTCCTGTGATATACTCGAACTCATTGAGAGAGAACCTCAATGGGTTTTTTTTCCATAGGCTCCAAATTTCGTACTTCTTCTTGCACACTAGCTGGAAGCCGAACATATAATGCACCACCCGCGATGCCCATCCAAAATCCAATTTGTAGAACTTCAGAAAGACACCCAGTCTCGACTCTCTTAACTCATACCACTCATATGGAAGAAGTGCTTGTTCCAAGGCTGGGAATAGCTTGGAGTCGTTGCTGTAGTAGGCAATGCTCTTTAGTGGCTGTGGTTCATCACCTTTGCTGAATTGCCTTCGGGGAAACACTGGTGTTGCCATTCTGCAAAACTTAAGCGACAATCAGGAAAGGAAAGCAGAAAAGAAGTCAAATCAAGATGTCTGCTCTCTACTCAAGATGTCTACTTCTACTCGAGATGTCTACTTCTACTCGAGATGTCTACTTCTATTCGTGATGTCTACTTCTACTCGAGATGTCTACTTCTACTCGAGATTTCTCCTTCTACTCGAGATGTCTACTTCTACTCGAGATGTCTACTTCTACTCGAGATGTCTCCTTCTACTCGAGATGTTTCCTTCTACTCGAGATGTCTACTTATACTTGAGATGTCTACTTATACTCGAGATTACTACTTTTACTCAAAATGTCTACTTCTACTCGAGATGTCTACCTGTACTCGAGATGTCTCCTTTACCATTTTACAACGAGGGGGGGGGGTCAGATACAAATCTCAAGCGGCGGCAACAGAATAATCTAAGTACAACGTAGAGGAGAGGCGACAGAGGCGAGGAGAGGCGACGGAGGGCAGGAGAGGCGGCGGAGGCGAGTGGAGGCGATAGAGGCGACGGAGGCGAGGAGAGGCGTAAAGGAGGAGATAAGAGTATGCGATTAAACCAATTAGATTAAGAAAGTACACATATCGATAAATCAAGAGAAATAGGATGAAGAAAGATTACCGGATTGAGGCGAGGAGTGGCGTCAGAGAACGGTGGAAGCTTATGGCGGAAGCTTAGGGTTTCAGCGACAAAGAATGGCGGAAGCTTATGGTGGAAGCTTAGGGTTTTGTTCTTTTTTTACACAAACAGTAATAAATACTACAATGTATATACTGAACGGTTACAGTTCTCGAGATAATTCACTTACTAAAATCATTACTTATTTCTCGAGACAAACAACGACGTTTCCCATTATTTTTATATTTTATTATTTGTCAACTGCTACAATTATTACTTATTTTTCGCTTATTAATTTTAACTTTCCGCCAAAGCAGACTTCACAGCGAAGTCAACTCAAATTCCCAAATTTCCAAATTTCGAAATTTTCAATTGGTCAAATTTAAAAATTTTAAGATTTTATGATTTACAGATTTTCAATTTCTCAGATTTTCAAATTTTTAGATTTTCATATTTTCAGATTTAAAAATTTAAAAATTTAAAAATTTAAAAATTTAAAAATTTAAAAATTTAAAAATTTAAAAATTTAAAAAATTTAAAAATTTAAAAAAAAATTTAAAAATTTAAAAATTTAAAAATTTAAAAATTTAAAAATTTAAAAATTTAAAAATTTAAAAATTTAAAAATTTAAAAATTTAAAAATTTAAAAAATTTAAAAATTTAAAAATTTAAAAATTTAAAAATTTAAAAATTTAAAAATTTAAAAATTTAAAAATTTAAAAATTTAAAAATTTAAAAATTTAAAAATTTAAAAATTTAAAAATTTAAAAATTTAAAAATTTAAAAATTTAAAAATTTAAAAATTTAAAAATTTAAAAATTTAAAAATTTAAAAATTTAAAAATTTAAAAATTTAAAAATTTAAAAATTTAAAAATTTAAAAATTTAAAAATTTAAAAATTTAAAAATTTAAAAATTTAAAATTTAAAAATTTAAAAATTTAAAAATTTAAAAATTTAAAAATTTAAAAATTTAAAAATTTAAAAATTTAAAAATTTAAAAAATTTAAAAATTTTGAAATTTAAAAATTTAAAAATTTAAAAATTTTGAAATTTAAAAATTTAAAAATTTAAAAATTTTGAAATTTAAAAATTTAAAAATTTAAAAATTTAAAAATTTAAAAATTTTGAAATTTAAAAATTTTCAAATTTAAACATTTTGAAATTTAAAAATTTTCAAATTTAAAAATTTTCAAATTTTCAAATTTTCAAATTTTCAAATTTTCGGTTTTGAACTTATAGAGTTTCCAGTAGACTTCACTTGTACGCTTACGCGAGAAGTCTACTATAAAGTGTATTGGAGAAGTCTACTTTTGTTCTGTTATGTTCTTATGAAATTTGGCAGAAATTTTAACAAAGGCGAAATATATATGTCAGATGACTCAGTTATTCAAGCAGGAGAAATACATATTACAAACATTACTCTAATCCTAAACTAAGATCTAAAAAGGAGAATACAAAGGTATACGGTTAGACATATGACTGTGAGGATTACACCAGCCACCATCTGCTTCTTCATAAGCATGCTAGGATAATAGTCGTCAATTAGATAGCAAAGTTGAGATAACTATGCATCAATCCGAGGCATAAAAGCTGAAGTCTCTTCTGCTACTCGGTCCCTACATTCCGCTTTCTTTTCCAGGGTGGGTTTGAGAAGACAAAGATTTCCTAACCTGAGCTGACTTGATCAGGAGAATTATTCCTTTAGCCGGAGCTGTAGCTTTCTTTTCAATGTCACGGCTCTTTTTGAGTTGAAGCTGTTCCAAGTGTACCTCTGATGGAATTAAAGGGACCAAAGTGATATTTTTCCCTCTGTGATCAAACAAATGGTGGTTGGTGTATCCATCATGGACAGCTCTCTTGTCAAATTGCCACGGTCTTCCGAGTAAGATATGGCTGGCGTCGATGGGCAACACATTGCACTCCACCTCGTCTTTGTACCATCATATGGTGAGTGGAATGGTTACTTGCTCCTTTACTTTAAGTTCTTCATCCTCATTCAACCACTCGAGTTTGAGTGGATGCGGATGTGGTCTAGTTTGCAAGCCCAATTTCCTCACAAGTGAAACACTGACAACATTAATACAACTACCTCCATCTATAATCAAAGAGCATACATTGTCTTGCACGACACATCTTGAGTGAAAGAGATTCTCCCTTTGCTCTTTCTCCTCGGATTTGGATTGGACACTAAGGGTTCGCCTTATGACCAAGAGTTGTCCCTGAGCTGGTATATTAAAAGACTCATCCTTTTCATTAAAGATGGGTATGTTATCTTCTTTTTTCTTCTCAGATTCAACCTAACTTTTTTCCAGCAAAATCATCACAATCTGGTTTGGGAATTGGTTAGCATAATTACCTGAACCCTAGCACTTGAAACAACGAATGTCTCTAGCTCTGCTTGTGGTTTCCATGGCTTTTCCTTTGTCAAATCGAGAAGGTGGGTTAGTTTTAAAAGAAGAAGAAGGAAACTGATTTTGCACTGGACATTTTTCTTGGAAATCATGCTTTGGAACAGAAGAAGTTTGATAGCTAGTCCTTGTTGGCTAAGTTCGCTTAGTAAAACCCCTCCTCTTGGACTGCTGTTCGATCAGGGTTGCCTTGTGAAGCATTTCTTCTATGCTCTCAAATTCTTGGAGCTCCATTCGATCCATGATGTCCCGGTTCAATCCCGCAAGGAAACAGGCCATGGTAGCTTCCATTTCTTCCTCTATGTCAGCTTTCAGCATGAGAGTCTCCATGTCCTGAAAGTAGTCTTCCACACTTCTCGTGCCTTGCGCCAAACATCTTAGCTTCTGGTGCAGTTCCCTGTGATAATGACTAGGCACAAAACGCTTTCTCATCAATACGGTTACTTCATCCCAAGTAGAAATAGGCGGTTCAGCGGCTCTTCTTCTCAAAGCAACCACTTGATCATACCAATTTATGGCGTAACCCCCAAATTTGGAAGCTGCTAATCTAACCTTTTTCATTTCAGAGAAGTTTTGACAGTCAAAGGTGAGCTCCACCTTTCGTTCCCACTCAAGGTAAGCGTTTGGATCATTCTTTCCTAAAAAGGATGGAAATTCTAGTCTAAGACCGCCAAGGTTGTCGTATGCTCTTCTGGCAAAGGGGTTGCCTTTTTCTATCACCCTCTGACTTCTCCTAGGTTGAAGTGATCGAGTCTCCATACGATTCTCCTCCTCTTCTTCTTCTTACGAGTGGTTTACTCTATCTCTGGTCCGGGCTCTCCTAGAGACGTGGCTTTGCCGACCTTGTTGATCTTCCTGGACTCGTCTAGCCTTTTATGAAGTCCTTTCTTACGAGTGGTTTACTCTATCTCTGGTCCGAGCTCTCATAGAGACGTGGCTTTGCCGACCTTGTTGATCTTCCTGGACTCGTCTAGCCTTTTGTGAAGTCCTTTCAACCCTGCATTCATCATCTGAACAAACTGTTCATTTAAAAAGGTTAGTTGCGCATTAGTTAAACCGATTCCGACAAGATTATTTCCATTTCCAGCCATCTTTGGAACACCTGAAAATACTTAAACACCTGAATTAGCTAATAACAAGAGATTGGCTCTCAAGTGTTTAGCTCTCAGTTTTGAATGGTCACTCTGATCATTCTATCACTGTTCTACGTAAGCAAACCGATTCAACTGGCAAGTTTGCCAACCACAACAAGAGAAAAGAAGAAAGATAGAAATATTGCAAGATTTTCGAAACCGATTGACCAAACCTTGATTTCTCTATCCTCTATTTTTTTTTGAATTTTCTTTCTCGTTTCTTTTTTTTCTTTTTTTTTAAAGCTAGGATGGCTCGGTTTCTTTGTACAACAAATAGAAAGCAAAAAAGTGTTTTCAGAATTTTAATGGATAGATGAGAAAATAAACCAACAAAGAGTGGCTCTGATACCACTTGATAGACCCTTCGACCGGATCGACACTCTTTGAGGTAAAAGTGATGGATAAGCTTGAACTGGAGGCTACTAGCACACACAACCAAGGGATGAATCAGATAGGACCGTTAAGGGCTGCATAATTCCCCTAATATTCCCACTCCTTAAGGCCGAGGATATTACTCACCACGATACCCTGTAGGAGGTTTGTTGATGGAAGTACCCTTTGCCAACAGCCCGATGTTCACAATTAACAAAGAGAAACAAACTCTAAAATTGAAAGAAAGATCAAAGAGTTCTTATTGAAATCGATAAGTTTACAATTTATAAGAAAGCAAGTCAAAAGGATTAAATGAAAATGTAGAAAAGAAGGCATAGAATTCAGCTAATCAGCTTGTTCGATAAACTGGTAAAAATGACCCTTAAGTTCCTCGCAAGTTGTCCCTTAGACTACTCGATCGCGTGGTCTTGGCTCGGATCCTTGGCTTGAATCATGGGTGGAATCAGGAGTTGGTTGAGAGATCTCTTTTCTCAACCAAGGCGCACAGTTGGAACTAGTAAATCAAGTCATGGACCTATCTCATGGTCCATTCACCAAGGACCGATCCATAGTGCTCCAAGCTGGTGTTGGGAACATTGTCCTTGAACTCACGAAAGGATTGGATATTAAGAACCTCGAGAAGATATATATGATTAAAGAATATGCTCCTAGAAGGTATTCAACAAGTAGGCAGAAAAATAGGAGAAAGTGTACTTATCTTACACCTGTTAGCTGACTCTTGGCATGCAGGGTCTCGTTTACTCCTTATTCTCCCTCGTCTTTGGTCTATGATTGCATTTCTCGATCATTGTTTCTCCATTACTCTAATGGTTGTATACTCTTTTTTGCTTGTTACTACTTATCAGAACGGGCATCTTTGCGACCAGCATGACACTATTACTGGTTGAGATTCCCCCAAATGGATCCACATGGCGGACTCTAGCAAGCTGCATAGTCACGAATTATCTCACGATGCTGGCCTCAGAATGCACATTGGCCGGGTTTTTTAAAGCCTCCTACTACCTCTTGTCTGCTCCTGAAGTAGTAGTTACCAACTATCATTATGTCGTCTTTTAGGGTGTATGGCTCAAGATTGTTTAATTGCTAAGTTAGTCCATAGCTTTTCGAACATTTCTTACTTCAGATATGAAGGTAACTGTTCGTTTTCACTAGAGCCTATAAAATCAAAAACACGAGCCTTCAATTTCTTTACTCATCTTATCCGCATATCTTTCGAGAGCTCTTCTCTGGCTACCTAATTCTGAGCCTCTCAATTCTTTTCTTTTCCTGCCATATTTCTTTAATATCAAGCCCTATTTTTTAGTGATATCTCACGATAAAAGTGTCCCATCCATCCATGGTTGAGAAAGAGGCATTTAACACTAAAAACTTATACATATCAGAAATGTTTTGACCACAATATTTTAAATGATGTCGTTTTCTGAGAGTATAAGAAAGTTATAGTATTTTTTGTGAAAATGCATTTGTGTTAATATAGTGTTGGTTCAGTTTAGTTGGTTAAGATTTAGAAATAGTTTCGATTCTTAAAAAGACCAAATTGTTTGATCGATTTTAAGTGTTAAAGGGATTTATCACTTAAACTATCCAGAAAAGTATTAAGATTTTTTTTTTTTGAAAATCACTTTGATAGATTCCCATAGACTTATAATTTTGTTTGTCTTTGAACAAACATAAGAAATATTAGTGTTATCATTTTTATATGAGGATTTAGAATGAAAGTTTATTATATTCTATGATCAACTATTTTATCTATATTAGATATGAACCTAATATAAAGGTGTAAATGGTTGCAAAGAAAAAAAAGTTAGAGGAACAAAATGAGCAGAAAAAAATGGAATTGATATTTTGTTTTGCTCAATTTTTCCACTCTTCTTGAGAAGAGTAACAAATTCTTGAGGAATCAAACTTTTCTTTCACTTATTATGTGGATCTCATTAACTGGTAAAGGACAACAAATTCAACTTAATTGGTATAACTTTGTAGGAATTCAAAGGAATTATAAATTTTACTAAATTTTATCCTCTAAAATGTTATCCATTTGCTCCCTAAAGTTTAAGGTGGATGCCTTTCAATACTTTTTGAATAATAAAGTCCACTTATTTTACATATTTCTGTTCATATACAGTTTCCTCTGAGGTCTTTATCACATGACCACTCAAGTGAATAATCTCATAAGATTTTATAGCACACCTTCTCTTCTTCACCTCACTTCCATCTCCATCATAATTTTAACATTATAACGTAAAAAATATATTAATATAAAACATAGAGTTATTTACATTTGAAGACACTTTAACATCCCCTATATATTATTTGAGAATCAGTTTATAAGATAAATCTTATCCTCATGTGTTAATTATATTTGTACCATGGTGATGGGGCATCACTCATCACCATATGCATTTTCATATTAATTTTATAAATAGGTTTAAATTACTAGATTAATTACAATGCATGCCACTCAATAATTCATACATTACTTATACAATCTTAATTATATTTTTGATTAATATAATTAAATAACTTTATATCAATTATATATTTCATATTTATTTATCGAATATGATTTGAGAATATTTGAGAATATGATTCTTCTTCAATTTCATATTTATTAATTACAATAAAAATAAATTATTTTGTAACGATTTATCTACATAACTTTATATATTATATATTTTATAATATATTTGGTTATTCAGATTTAGAATGTAATATAATTTATCAATATTTTAAATTTATTAATATTGTATTAAGTAAAACAGATTATAATACAAAAAACATTAAAATTTGTTTTAAAATTCAAACATAAGGTAATTATGATACTTAATCATTAATAATGATTATTAATATTAATATACATAAATTTTCAATTGCCATCACCATATTTTTCTAATTTTCCTTAAATAACTAAATCATTTAAATTCATTCTAATATAATATAAATTGTTATGTTAAACCAAACTACATATCAATTTTTCAATGCTATCTTATATCTTTTTAAGTATTTCAGAAATTTTAATCAGTTATAAGAATTTTTTCATTCACTACAAAATTAAAAAAAAAAACAAGTATAATATCACTCAGGTTATTTACCTATTTTATTATATAAAATAATATTTCTTATTTTTTTTATCTCCTTATATAATAACTAGACATTTGAATTCTTACTAACTAAATATAAATTTAATTTATCAAACAAAAATTTCAACTTTTTATATTATATTTTTTTTTAAAAGTAAAAATCATTGCAGTTTAATCATTTATAAGATTGTTTATTCTCTACAAAAATAAAAAGCATAGATAATTTTATTTACATCATGTACTTATTTTAGAGTGAATTAAGTCAATAGCCATATTGCACCGTAAAACATAGTGAATAACCATATAATAAAGTGACGTAAGAAAATGGATTTTTTGGCTCAAAAGTAGACCACAATAATCTTACATGCGCGTGGGGATGAAGAAGTTGTGCCACAAATAATGTGTACCCCATTTGATCTTTTATATAGCTTTAATTTTGTATTAGCCATTGATTAAAGTTTACAATCTTATAGAAAAAAACATATTTTTTTTCTGCATCTAACTAGATAAAGTTAAAAAATATATATATATATTAATCTGTTCTATATACTAAACCATTAAACTCTAAATACTAAACCCAAATCCAAAACCAAAACCTTAAAACCCTAAACATTAAATATTAAACCCTAAATACTAAATACTAAACCTTAAACCCAAAATGCTAAACCCAACCCCAAATATTTTATAAACTATTATAGTACAGTATATAACATTTTATCTTTTTCTATATTACTATGTGAAATCTATAAGAAAATATATAAATATATACATTTATATAATATATTTCTGGTAAAAGAGAAGAAATAGAAAGAATGAAATGGGTTGAGAAAATTTATGGGTTAAAAAAGAAATAGAAAGAAGAAGAAATTTATGGATTGTGGAAAAATAGAAATTTTAATTGGATTAATTTCATATTAGTGATTGATTAAAATTTCTAATCTTATAAAAACCCCGATTTGTTTTCTGCATCTAACATGATAAAGTTATAACAAATCAAATAAGAATTTATTAATTTGGTAAATAGTATTGCTAATCAACAAATATCCATTCTGTATAAACCTACATAGTATAGAATATCTTAAATCCTATATACTAAACCCTTAAACCCTGACTACTAAACACAAATCCAAACCCTAAACCTTAAATCTTAAATCTTAAACCCTAAGCCTTGAATAATAAATCATAAATCCTAAATACTAAACCTTAAACCCTAAATACTAAATCCAAACCCAAATATTGTATATATTGTTATAGTATAGTATATGCCAATTTATTTTATTCTATACTATTCTGCAAAATCTATAGGAAAATTTAGAAATTCAATACATTTATATACTATATTTCTTGGTTGAGGAAATTTATGGGTTCAAGAAATTTATGTGTTGAAAAAGAAATATAAAGAAGAAAAGCTTTATGGATTGCGGAAAATTAAAATATTGTATTGTATTAATCTCACATTAGTGATTAATTAAAGTTTGCAATCTTATAAAATACCACAATTTTTTTCTGCATTGAACATGAGAAAACTTTTAAAAAACAAATAAGAATTTATTATTTAGGTGAATAGTATTGATAATTAACAAATAGTCATTCTATAAAAACATACATAGTATATAATATCTATTCTATATAATAAATCCTTAAACTCTAAATGCTTAACCCTAAACCTTAAATCTTAAACCTTAAACCCTAAACTTTAAATACTAAATCGTAAACCCTAAATACTAAACCTTAAACTCTAAATACTAAACCCAAACCCATATATTTTATATACTGTTATAGTATAGTATAACATATATTTTTATATTATTCTGTGAAATCTATAGGAAAATATAGAAATTCTATACATTTATATACTATAATTCTGGGTAAAGAGAAGATATAGAAAAAATGTTCTGGTCTGAAAAATTTATGGGTTAAAAAAGAAATATAAATAAGATAAAATTTAAGGATTTTGAAAAAATTGAAAAACATATATGGTGAGAAAAATATGGAAAGAGAGAGAAAAAAAGTGAAAGGGGAGAGAGGAAAAAAAAGTATATCAACACACATTTTTCTACTAGACACAAACGGTAAGGGTGTTTTTGTCCATATTACACATAGAACCGAAGATATCATAACCAAAACTTCCTTATGGTTACTTTCTAAATTATAATATTTTTTTATGGTTATACATCCAAAGTACTCCTTTTTATTATGTAAAATCACATATCATATTGTTCATTGTTCAGTCACAACAAATTTTTATTTACATTTAAATTATAATTCTTGCAAATTTGGACCATATACGGAAATCATATGCAATATCTATAATATAATCAAATCATCATTAAATTATATTAAATTGTATAAAATCGTATATTCATAAAATGGTAATACAAAAATAACAATTATTCTTTTCTTAGACTTTTATTGTTTGAACTCCTTTATATTTTATTAAGCTAAGTGCCTTGCAAATGTCGACAGCAGTAACATCCTTCATTACCTTTCATAAAATCAAGTCACTCAAGCTCATTTTCATAAGATTCTTCACCCATTGTCCTTCTGAGCAAATTTTGGATTTAGCTTTGGTTCCGTCCCCTCCTCTTGCTTGTCAGATTTTGAGACTTCAGTTGAATTCTCATCGAAGACCGATTCTAATTCTAGAAGTTCTAACTGAAATAGCACTTTATGCTTCCAAAGACCAATATCACATTTACCATCATATTTGTCAACATTGAGTTTTCTATTGTTTAAATCCATGTTTAACTATACAATTCCTTTATAATAGGTAAACTAACCAGTATTCACACAAGACGATGACGGTAAACCAGAGACAACAGAACAATCAACACGACGCCTCAAAGAACAGATAAGTACTTTTACCCTTCTTTTATGTAGATCTGTTGAAACTCATCTGATCTTTCTTAACCCTGCAATCTGAAACCTGGATCGCTTTGATACCACTTGTAAGAGATTGTGTCTGATTGACTGGTTTGTTTATTCTTTACTTGTGACACAAAAAATTGATACCCGAGTTCTCGGTTTCTAACCGGTACATCTCAGGTGGGAACCGTCTCCTACAACCTTCAGAGAACGATTATAAATGTACTCTAATTCTTTATTTGCTACAGATAACTTGTAAGAAAGAAAATCCTAAGAGTTTAAAAGCAACAGTGTTACAAGCCCAAGACCGTAAAAGATAAGACATCTAACTAGGTTAACATCTATCTTCTTATATAGTTCACGAGACTATGTTATTTGCAACTAACATAATTCAACTGTTATTGGCCATGTCTTTGTCCTGCCTCCACGTTTGTATGATGCCCCAAATAAAGTCCGAATAAGTTGACCAAAGTCTATAATCTACCTAGAATTTTATGATTTTTTGTTTTAGTTATATCATCCAATAAAAAAAATTAATGAACTTAACAAAATGTTATAATAGAAAATCAAGAAAAAAGCAGGAAAAATAAAAAGATGGGAAATACTGTTATGCCATTTTTGATTAATCTGTCTGAAAGGAGCTGCTTTCAAAATGGCTTTAGACCAAAAAAAAAAATTGGATTGATTGTCGGCATTATTCATTCATATTAATCCAAAAATTGAAAATATTTCATACGGTGGCAAGATAGTTGACATTGATGACTCCAAATACTAAAGATCTAGAGATGTAGTCAAAATGCATTGCCAAATTATAACCAAAGTTAACCTCTGATAGATCATGATAGATCATGAGGATTATCGCATGTGAAAGTGTGTTATTTTTATTGTCTGCCAGATGTACAAGCTTAGTAGCAACATTTTCGAAAAACTAACTATAAAAATTCTATAAAACAACTGAAAACTAAGAATCTTCAACAAAAAATCATCAAAATACATCACAAAAATAAAATAGGTCTAATATATAGCATAAACCATTCAAACTATAGATGATGACATCTAATTTAAGAGACCATTTTTAAGATATATTCTTTTATTACATTTTTCATTTATATTAATTAATATATAAACAAAATTGGTAAACTTTTTAAATTATAATAATATTTGTTGGATTTTAATAATATTTATGAGCTTTTTTTTAACTTTTGATAGAATATAAGAAGATGGATCAAGAACCATCAAGTAGCCAATACAAAAGCAGTCAAAGGACCATGATACTAGCCAAAACCCAGAGAATAACGTTCATCAAAGGAAACAAAAGCCCAGGAAAATAATTACAACGGCGGAAGCCAAGCCAAAACCACCTCTAACATCCCGAATAAACAAACTAAACACCATCTAGAAGAAGACAAGCTACTCTCATTATCAAAAAAACTAACCAGCCAAGATGGGGAACCCGCCACAACATAAGACTGCAATCGAAACTCCTTAGTCACTCTTTCGACATGCTAATGAGTAGTATCAAGGAGCGAGACGATATTTCATTGTCGCAGAACACATTTTCTGTTTCTGGGTTTGGTCTTTCTTTTCAGTTGGTTATGACTGCCGCGTTCCAGCACTGACATATGTTGTTCAAGAAAAGTCAAAGATTTGTTGGAATCTGATGAAGAAGATGCAGATGATGAAGAAAATGCGGGTAGTTCGTCAGTCACAATAAGCCTGAGCCCTGGCCATGCAAGGGATCTGGACACAAAGGCAACGATATGTTTGCTTGACCGGTTACCATATTATTATCCGTACACTAAATATTAAAAACTGGAGATACCTTAAACTCACCTCGGAGGTCTAGTTCGTATGCGTTGTCGTTGATCCTTCGGATGACTCAGTAAGGTCCGGTGCCTCGGGGTGAAAGTTTGTTGGTTCGCGCGTTTGGGAACCGGTCTGGCTTCAAGTGTACCCAGACTTGATCTCCTGGTTCCAGGATTAGTTCTTTCCGATGCTTGTCTTTGCGTGTCTTCACTTTCTCGTTCTTCTTCTCAAGGTTCTCCCTCGCTTTTTGATACAGTTTCTTCATTAGGTCGGCCTTGGCGACTCCATCTTGGTTGGTTTGTTCCTTCGGAGATAAGGTTTCAGATGCTATGTCGAGAGGAACCTGTGGCTTAAACCCATACACAAGCTCAAAAGGACACAGATTAGTAGCAGAGTGCTTGACACGATTGTAAGCAAATTCTACTAAAGGAAGACAATCTAGCCAATTACGCAAATTGTTACCAACAGTGGCCCTCAATAGGGTGCCTAACGTCCGGTGGGTGGCCTCGGTCTGTCCATCTGTTTGCGGATGGCAGCTAGTGGAGAAGAGTAGCTTCGTGCCGAGCTTCCTCCATAGCGTTCTCCAAAAGTGGCTCAGGAACTTTGGATCGCGGTCGGAGATAATGGTCTTGGGTAGGCCGTGAAGTCGTACCACCTCTTTAAAGAACAGATCCGCGATCTGAGTGGCATCGTTGGTTTTGTTGCAAGGAATGAAATGGGCCATCTTGCTGAACCTATCTACCACCACGAGTATGGAATCCTTGTGCCGAATTCTAGGCAAACCTAGCACAAAATCCATAGACAAATCTTCCCAAGGCATGTTAGGAATAGATAAGGGAGAGTATAAACCGTGAGGAAGGGACCTGGATTTGGCATTTAGGTAGGTCGTGCACTTGGAACAGAACCGTTCCACATCTCTATTCTGATGCGGCCAGAAGAAATGTTCGGCCAGGACACTCTTGGTCTTGTCCATCCCGAAATGGCCCATCAGGCCACCTTCATGGGCTTCTGTAAGGATCAACTCGCACATTGAACTTTGGGGAATGCACAGCCTCTTGTCCCTGAAAAGAAAACCGTCATTTTTAAAATATGGTCCCATGGCTCCGTGGTTGCACTGCTGGAAGATTTCTCCAAAATCCGGGTCGGTGTCGTATAGCTCCTTGAGATGCTCGAATCCCATGACCCTGGCCTCCATGACTGAGATAAGGGCATGCCTCCGGGATAGTGCATCAGCGACCACGTTCTCCTTTCCTTTCTTGTACTTGATCACGTACAGAAAGGTATCCACGAACTCTAACCACCGGGCATGTCTCTTCTTAAGCGTGTTCTGCCCTCTGAGGTACTTGAGCGTCTCGTGGTCGGTGTGGATCACGAACTCCTTGCTGAGTAGATAGTGTTGTCATTTCTCCAAAGACCTCACCAAGGCGTACAGCTCCTTGTCGTATGTGGGGTAGTTGAGGGTGGCTCCACTGAGTTTCTCGCTGAAGAAGGCGACCGGCTTTCCTCCTTGAGTTAGGACTGCACCAATAACTGTACCTGAGGCATCACATTCAACCTCAAAAGTCTTGTTAAAGTCAGGTAAAACTAAAACTGGTGCGTGTGTCAGGCTGTCCTTCAGGTTCTGGAATGCGGTCTCCTGACTTGGTCCCCATGAGAAGGCTACGTCCTTCTTGATCACCGCAGTAAGTGGGGCTGCTATTGTGCTGAAATCTTTCACGAATCGCCTGTAGAAACTAGCGAGACCGTGGAAACTCCGAACATGGTCTATGTTCGTTGGTGTGGGCCAGTCTTGAATGGCCTGGATCTTTTCCTCATCGACCTTTAGACCCTGTGCACTTACAACAAAGCCTAAAAACACCAACTGATCAGTGCAGAATACACACTTCTTGAGGTTGGCATATAGTTTCTCAGACCGCAAGGTCTCAAGGACTATCTCAAGGTGTGCTATATGATCTGTTAAGCAAGTTCTGTAAACCAAGATATCATCAAAGTAAACAACCACAAACTTACAGAGGTAGGCTCGCAGAACATGGTTCATGAGCCGTATGAAGGTACTTGGGGCGTTGGTAAGCCCAAATGGCATGACTAGCCATTCGTAGAGACCTCTCTTGGTCTTGAACGATGTCTTCCATTCGTCGCCCTCCTTCATTCTGACCTGGTGGTAGCCGCTCTTAAGGTCGATCTTAGAGAAGATCGTGGCTCCACTCAACTCGTCCAACATGTCGTCCAGACGCGGGATAGGATGTCGGTATTTGATGGTTATGTTGTTGATGGCTCGGCAGTCAACACACATCATCCAAGTGCCGTCCTTCTTTGGCACCAATGATATCATTTGGTCGAGGCCCACCCCCTGGTCCAGTAAATCTTGGACTCTGTATTTCTCCTATGACGTTGGTGGTGGCTTGCCTCCCATTACCTGTTCGCTCATCAACAGTACATCTATGGGTTGGTTTTATCCTTCAAACTTCGAAAAGATCAGACCCATCTAATCGGACTACGTAAACACGCCATGTACAGGAGATTCCACAACACTCAAGCACCATTGCTTCTGGTGCAGATTGAGGGCTTCGGTATCGAAACTTATTTCTTATGGCATATAAAGCCATGTGAATCTTAAATGCTTCCAGATTTTTAAATATCATACCGCCAAAGAGATCAGTGGGATTATTCAGATATTCTCCTACATTTGCAAGGTCCAATTATTAGGATTAGAGTGACGAGATAACATAGAACTGTCAAAAAATACATAATGGGCAATAGTACAAATGAAAATAGGTAATTAAAATTTTATTCGTCCAAACATAGCATTATCATGCTTATACTTAACAGTTAGCTGATGAACCTATATCTTTACCCGTAAACAGTTATAGACTCTACTTATTGCATATAAAGCCATGTGAATCTTAAATGCCTCCCGATTTTTAAATGTCGTACCCACGAAGAGATCAGTTGGATTGTTCAGATATTCTCCTACATTTGCAAGGTCCAATTATTAGGATTAGAGTGATGAGATAACATAGAACTGTTAAGCAAATACATAATGGGTAATATTACAAACAAAAATAGGTAATTAAACATTTATCCGTCCAAACATAGCATTATCATGCTTGTACTTAACAGATAACCGTCCAGCATATATCTTTACCCCCAAACAGTTATAGACTCTACTCCCCAAAAACCATCTTTGGAGTCAAATAACATATATCTTTACCCATAAACAGTTATAGACACTACTCCCCAAAAAGCATGATCAGAGTCAAATACAGGGGTTTCAAAATACTGTTATATCCTTAATTGCTATATTAATATGACTTATATTGATGTTTAAAACCCACCATCCGCTTCATTATCGGCTGACGACTGCCCATCATCTCTGGTGACTGGTTGTGCAATATTTGGGTTCTCGACTGTGACGCATGCCACGATTAAATCTTCAAAAGTTGTGTCTTAGAAGCCAGTGGTGGTGGGTTGTTTGTTTCAGTACCTGAAACAGAGTGGAAGTCATTGATGTTTCCTCATTATTAATATTTAGTGACACATGTTATCGGTTATATTACCTTCACCGTCAGTGTCATTCCTTGTGGGGCAGATGGTATCAACCATCATGGCTGGAGGCCGAACTAGAGGCTCGTCTGGTACCTCAGGCTCTGCAACAAAAGAGGATTGAGCACATGCAGTCAAAGGTGAACTCACTTTTCTTGACGAACCCGTGCTTGATCGTTCATCCTGGACGTGAGGCTCTGTTGGATGGGTCAGTAGCCCCTTCTAAAGCCACGTCATTGTGTTTGTTGACTATAAAGTCAGCAAACTCTTCATAGTCTGCAGCTAGGAGATCGTTCCAGAAACCTAGAGCATCGTCCATCACTCCACACATTAGCGTTAGTCCCACATCCCAAACTCGAGAAGTGTGTCGTCCAGTGGAAGGTTATTTAGATCAACAGCCAGTGGTGGAAGAAGTTCATTGTTCTCATCTATACGTATACCATAAATATCTGTATTAAGTTATTTTCAAGCTTAAATATAACATAAGATGTAAAAAATAATGTTCAAATTATCCGGTAAATATAAGGTATGCGGGACTCTAAATAATTATGCAGCTCAAGAATAGCTTAACATATAACAACTTTTAGTTTATACCTCTAACTTGTTGGATCATTGTTTGGTTGACCCTTGCCTATTCGAGATTGGTTGACCTTTAACATATAACATATAACACTGGATCGGCATCATCGATCATAATTATGTTTGTAGATGGGCCAGTGTTAATGTCTTGTCTAACCCCCCTAGACTGGGTCATTTCCATGTGAACCCTGTGGATGACAAACATCTCTTCTTCACAAAAATATCTCATTCAGGATAGTTTGGCTCGCCACTATGGTTCTCCCGTTGACTACTTCTGCAAATTACGCCAGAAAGAAGGTAAGAACTGGTGTTATTCCGAAGGTTATACAGAAACATAGGTGATAATAATTATATATTTTAATTACCTTCATAAGTGGTGTGATCTCTACGAGTTATATCACCATCAACCACATATGACGTCCCCCTACCTATAGTTACGCAGATTGTTAACTTCGGGTACCACACCTGGATACTTATTAACATTGCTACATCTTTGTTTGTCAAGATGTTGGTGGGTGGAGTCTTCTTTCCGTCCGGCACAGCATCCATTCTGGTAACGGATAAGTCAGAACCGCTGGAGTTCTCTCTTCAAATAGGTACCTCCTCCTCACGACCGACTCAAAGCTTTCATCCTCTCAGATCATTACACCAAATCCCAAATCTGTTACATCACTTTCAAAATACCAGTCACCATTTTCTTCTTTCTCCATCTTCGAAGCTGGAGACGAACGAGTCTTGTCATTTGAAATTAGCAGAAGAAGAAAGTTTAGGTTAATTTTCTGTAACAAATTTTAATATTTGTTGAGGAACCTCAACAATATTCTTGTATCTACAGTACAATCATACGGTAAAGAGTGATGAAGAGAGCCATTAAAATATGTATACTTTCCGTTGACAGAATAAGGACACTAATGTCACCCACTAACCAACATTGCTTTAGAGAAGACAAATAGGAAATAGGAATCGACCCATAAAAGAACATTTAACTAAAGGCGACAGACTTGACTTTTTCAGATTATTTTGGGAAGAAGCCTGTGATTTATTGATCTGGCGAACAAAAATAAAGTATGAGTAAGTTTGTTGAAGATGGAGTTTCTCAGCTCTGACCTCCGGTTATTTGGATTTATAGAGGATAACAATGCACTTGGGCGATACACATATTGTGTATATATATAGTTGAAAATCTTCGTAAATATCGTCTTAGATGCTCGTCGCTTGACACAGATATCGCTTGGCCCCTATAATGTACTCTATTAGCCGCGTGTTACTCATATAACCTATCCTATATTTACTTAATTTTTATTTTACGTTTCCCATAAATCACTTATATTAACAAATCGTGTGACCTTTTCATTCTCTATAGTGCTACAGCAATCTAATTTAGGAATTTTTTCGTCAGTTATCTAATTTCCTATGCTTCTATGGTTATCTACCTTATTCTCTCATTTTTCTTGGTATCTTGCAAGTGCTTTCTTATTAGTGTTTGTTGCAAAACCTTTTTACTTTGACTTTACAACAACTTTCCTACAAATATCTTACCTAATTATTTATCATGATAATTTAAAGATTTTAATTAACTATGATAGAATATTCTATACATAAATTTTAATTTTGATGTATTATTGATTAAAATATATAATATATATATATATATATATATATTAATTTACTAGAAAATTTAATCTTGGAATACTCTTTGATTTATTTATGATTTTTTGTCAATTCACTAAGCTTACATTGGCCATCTAACTCAGGCTTAGGGCAATTTCAAACACAAGATAGAAACAACATTTTAAATATGTCTTTTTTTCATAGGATGGAACGAACAGCCAGTCGGAAAAAATGTTAAATACATTAATTCTTTTTTTCGTCTGAATGATTCTACTGAAAAACGGATCCAACGTTTCACCAAGATAATTACTGAGCCACACAAAGACAAATTCGAGTATATAAAACAAAAACCAATAACCAAAATTAGTCATTTACATAAGAGAAAGGCTTACACCCCCTCCCCCCCCCCCTCCCCCACCCCACCATAAACCACAATGTTCTTTCTCAAAAAGATCATGAAGCCAAAATGGCATACCCACAGCTACATACGATTGCCTAGAGAGCGGTATCACGAAGCCAAATTGGCATACCCACAGCTACATATGATTGGCCTAGAGAGTGGGTAACCATTTTAAATGCAATGAGTGTGCTCCCCTGTTTGCACCCTTTTCACAGATTCAATTCTCCATTCCTCAAAACCTGCTAATACCAAAAGCAACTCATGCACATAGAACTGGAGAGAGGGCCACGCTTCAGGACGATTGATGGCTGCACTTAAATCACCCAGGGAACCAGAGAAAATAATCTTCCTGGCCCTATGACTTAACATGCTTTCACATGCCCAAACCACAGCGACAAACTTAGCATCTTCCAACGAGATCACATCTTCAAAGACTCATTTGCTGTCTTAAAACCATTCTTGTGTCATCTCTGATCACCCAAGCTGCACTAACCTCTTTACTCTCTTTTCCCCAGTGAAGGCCTATGTTACACTTTAACCAGTCTTAAGGTGGGGGCAACCAAAGCCCCGACTCGCACGATCGTTGAACCATCTCAACCCTATTACCTTAACATCATCACTCGCAGAATGCTGAGCCAAAAACCAAATTCCGGCTTCTTCATTAATCTTCCCACTTGTTTCTAACGCATCAAAACGAGAACCCTAAAAGCAAAGATTGTTTCCATAAATACCAAAGAACCCTACTTGTTTCACACCAAAGGTGTATCAAATTTTGGAGGAGAATTTTGAGGCGATATCTTCGTTTGCAGTGTCTTTAATCAGTGATTATGAATTCCAGGTACAAGGACAAGATGGACAGTGATTTACTGTCAATCTCAACGACGGGAGCTGCTCATGCAGAGCATTTCAACTCCTGCACCTCCCTTGGCCGCATGCTATTGCAGCCACTTGCAGATGTGGACTTCCCACTGCAGCTATGGTCCACCCGGGTTACTATCTGGACACTTGGAGGCATGGTTTTGAGGAAAGGATTTGCCCATCCCCATATGTTGGAGGCACTGAGGTTGGTGGTGGAATGAATGGGGAGTTACAGCCGCCAGCTGTTAAGCGTCCACCGAGAAGGCCACAGAGTAAAAGAATGCTATCTCGGGGGGAGGATCAGGTAAGGATGTCTATACTATAGACACTATTTCGTTGCTGCTTAATTTGAATCTGAAGCATATAGTATGGAATATGAGAGATTATAAAACCAATTGTCAGTACGACGAAGTCATCCAGGAAATTCACCCGTTGTGGTCTTGAAGGACACAACAGGGTATCCTGCCGCAACCCAATATGATAACCTACTTATGGACTACGGGCGATAGGAGGTAGTTAAGGAAATTTTTTTTTGAGACCTGGCTGAGTAAGGATTCCACACATCAGAAAACGATTGTGTGATGTTTATGTTCTGCATTGTGGGTGTATGTAGGACCCTTAATACGGTAGTATATCAAAGAATGTAGATATACTACATTATTTAGGGAGTCAAACCCATTCACTTTGCTTGCATCCGTAAATATGTTTTCGATGCATCTGTAAAATATGGTATCCTCGGAAAACCTCCTGTTTTGTGTTAAATATATGGAATACCCATTTATCAACGCTATGGATTTTATGCACAAAAATATTCCACATACGTACCATACTATAAATGCATACATAAAATAGACCACACGGTAATGTAATTGTAATTAATTATATTCTCGAATAATTAAGGAGGAGAGAGACTTAAATAAAGTTCCTAAAATGAAAGACATATTTCTACCGAGATAGAGGAACCTAACCCCAACTCAACTACTATAATACTCGGTTGGCCTTTCTATTAAAAAGGGGAAGATCTAAACAGGAAAAGAAGACAGAATTAGATACGACATATAACCACTATACTTACATGACACAATTTGGGTCTTCACTATACCAACTCCATATAAGTTTTTCAAATATCGGCTATCGAAGACAGACAAATAGTCGAGCTCTAAAATCTGGAACCGGTTTTATATCGGGAAACTCAAACTCGTACCATGACAAAAATGTATATAAACTAATATGTCCATAATAAGTTATAATGCCAAAAACTATTCCATGCATATAAAATAGAAAGGCAAACGTTTAGAAGCAAGTACACCACAAAGAGCAGTTAACAGTGGGTACGTAGAATACTATGTCCCATATAGACATACAAGAAAGGAAATCTGAGCGTAAAACATAGAAACACACTAGTTACATTGAAGTGGCCGAGTCCGCTAGACAAAATTATCGATATACAACAGTGCAGACACGAATAGAACGAATCATGGAGAATCAGTCACTGCAGGACGTCCGGATTGGCGACATCCCGAGTGGCGAAGGTTTCAAATCCGTCGATGGTGTAGTTATTTGCTGCCACCCGGACTAGGTCAACTGTTAGGTATTGGCACCGCTGCAGTTCCCCAATTGCATGGAGTTCCATCAGTAACATCGAAGCAACACACGACAACCCTGTTACAAAAGTCCGTAAAATTGTCAAAGTGAAATATAGTACAGAAATTAAGTCTATCAGGATAGTAATATGACAATCGTCATATGGAGAAAATTATAATACAAAAAATCCCTTACCGGTTACTTTGCACAACATGTCAATATCAAACCGTGTGATAGGCAGTTGGAGAAGAGGACCATTGAGACACATAGATGACGCACCGTATAGGCGGATAAGAAATGACAACATATGGGATAGTGGCTTTAAGGTGGACTATAAATTTTGGTTAGACACGCATGCAATGTTGCAGTCAAGGACGACGATGCTCATCTGCTGCAAGTCAATCATAACCCCAACCCAATGCTGGCCGTCAATTTGCATTGGACATTACAATACCTGAACGACATCTCCCCACTTAGGACGTGTCATTAGTGGGATTCGGGCAATGGGTGAGAAGACATAGGTGGCTTTAACAGGTTCGGCCAAGAATTTCTTCTATTCCTTTCCTAGGGAGATAAAGAAGGAAGCAGAGACGAAATCAAATTGGCTGCTCCCATCTTGGTCGCGATGGCGTTTAATTAGCTCCACAACCATGTCCGCAACCTGCTTAACATATCAATGTTGTTCATAAGTATGTAAACTTACATGACCAGATACACGCAAAACAGAAGCATATACCTCACACCGTTGTGGGACATTGGAGTCGAATAAACTTAAAAACCCCGTATTTGCCAACTCCATTCTTCCTCCTATGTTATACGTCATACACATGAAGTTAGTATATGTTACTATTTTATACTATTTCTAATCAAACCCAGTATTTTGTACTACACACGAATAAACATTAAAATCCCGTATTTTGTACGATTTCTAATATAATAGAATAGACCTTTTGCATTCACTTACTTGGTCTTATCAACATCCGTTTCGAATTTGGTTAGTCGCTCTGAAACTGGAGGTTCGAATGGGAAATACCCAGAAATGAGTGGGCATAGTTGAACTTCCTCAACTATCTTATCTGCCTGTTTAGCTTTGCCTACCCGTTTAACTTTCGGGCGTTTGTTGCCATTTTCAGTCGGGGTGTATCGCGATGTTGGGTTTCGAGGACGTTTCCGTAGCCGCGTCTTGATATACTTTCCATCATCACCTTCGTTACCTTCAGCAGCAGAAGAACCCCCCTACATTTATGGGTTGCCATTTGTTACTGTTACCGGATTCAGAATCATAATTCGGATACAAGACTGCACATATATGGCACATACCTCAGCATCCTTCTCCAGAGTTTCACCCATAGTAACTGCTTCCTCAACCGGAGTATCTCTTGCATTGCCAACCTGGTCACCGAACTGAGCACCTCCCCTGCCCCCATGGGGAACCTATTGACGCAGTGACGTTAGTGACACCTATGTAACTTCCTTCATCTTTTTGGGTTAACTTCCTCTCCAGCTCTTTCAATTGGGTACTGAATTCAGACTTTATTGTACGAACATCGGACTCAAAGTGATCTTTCACACTGGCTGAATAGCCGGCAAACATCCCAACTGCCCTTTCTTCGTACTCCGCACCAGCCATTCAGAGAAGCTGTGTGATGGTCAGACGCGGCCGGCCATCACCCTGCTCAGTTACTTCTTCATCTAGGGATTTTCCTCCACCATCTTCGCAATTCAGTCCGGAACCTGAGGGTGAGGATGTGTCTGCCTCGTCTACAGGGATGGTTCTGTTCTTCATCCCTTTGGCATCCGTTGCTTTAACACCGCCACACCAACTTTTCTGTTCAAATGGGAACCCCACGGCAATCATTTGAACCATCTGGTCAATCTGAGGGTCTCTAACCTCTCCACGGAAACCCACTGATGGGCCTTCATGCCCATCACCTAGAATCGACCGAACCTGTGCCTGCAAACGACAGCCAACGGCCCATTATTACTATTGATAACTACATCTATACATACTTCTATCCCAAGGAAGTACTTAAGTTCTCCAAGGTCTTTGATATCGAAAACTGATTTTAAATAGGCTTTGGTTCCTTGAATACCTACCTTGTCATTCCCAGAGATGATGATATCATCTACATAGATGAGAATGGCTACAGTACCTTCTTGGCTCTGAAGTGTGAAGAGGGTATGATCGGCTTCTGATCTTCTAAAGCCGCGGTCAAGGAGAGTAATGATGAGTTTCTTGTACCATGCTCTCGGCAACTGCTTCAATCCATAGATAGCCTTCCTCAATCTGAGTACCTTTATTGGTCTTACAATGTCCTTGAGACCTTGTGTGGGTGTCTTGTAAATTTCCTCCTCAAGCTCCCCCTGAAGGAATTCATTCTTCACATCCATTTGCCAAAGCTCCCAATCCAGGTTAGTTGCAATGGAGAGGATTACTCGCACTGTGTGTAGTTTAGCCACTGGTGCAAAAGTATCTCGGTAGTCTTCACCATATGTATGCTTGAATCCCCTTGCAACCAACCTAGCCTTATGTCTCTCAATCTCGCCATTGCTCTTGTATTTAATGGTAAAGATCCATTTGGAGCTGACCATCTTCTTCCCTTTAGGTAACTCGGCCTCGTCCCATGTATGGTTGTGTTCCATTGCACTTGTTTCCTCTACTACAGCATTTCTCCAGACTTGATGTTCCTCTGCTTCCTCATACGTCTTTGGTACCTCTTCTTTGTCCAGCACACCGATGAAGACTTGATGATCATCCGGGATATGGGCCAGTGAGCAGACCGCTTGTGTTGGGTGAGCGACCGCCTGACAATTGTAATACACTCTCGTGTTTACCCAATTTGAAGGATCTCTCCTGATCCTCTGGCTCCTTCTTAGTCTTGTAGGGACCTCAGTTGGTTGGTCTGGTTGCTCTTGTGCTTCAGCCCCAATGATGTCCTCTTCATTTGTGGCTCCTGAGTCTGCTTCGGTCTGCTCTGGTTCACCCGGTTCATTTTGGACATCCATTGGATCATCATCTTCAGCAGCTTCAGCTTGATCATCGTTGTGCACATTCTCCCCCTCATGAGCAAGCGGAGCTGTGCCTGAAGATGTACCGGCCGGAGGAATGGGACTAGAGACTCCCAAGTTTTCAAACAACATTCGCAGGTTGGCCGCCCAGTCAGACTGAGAGTGAGATAGCGTTTGGAGACTCGCCCAGTCCTTGTCAGTATAGTATCCCTTGGCCTCCGTAAATTTCACATCTCTGGACACCATTACGCGACCAGTATCCGGGACAAGACACTTATATCCCTTCTGTGTGCTAGAGTACCCAATGAACATGCCCTTCACACTCTTAGCATCAAGCTTGTTGCGGTTTTCTCCTGGAACCAAGACATAACACACACAACCGAATACACGTAAGTGATCAGGTTTTGTGCCAGTGAGTACCTCAAATGGTGAGGAGTTGCGGAGGATCTTGGTTGGGATCCTATTGATGAGGTAGCAGGCCGCAACAACCGCATCACCCCAAAACCTCATTGGAACGTTGGTATGGAACATCATGGACCGTGCCACCTCCATAAGATGTCGGTTCTTTCTTTCGGCTACTCCATTTTGTTGGGGAGTGTATGGACAACTTGTTTGATGAATGATCCCATTGTTATTGAGGAAGTCTTTGAATGTGTGGCTTGTATACTCTCCCCCATTATCTGATCTAAAATTTTTTACCTTGGCATAATAATGGTTAGTCACATCACTACAAGAAAACATAACGTTAACGACGAAAAGTGGTTGTTGTAAAATAGAAACGAATGACCTACTACTTTACGACGAAATACATATTTGTAGTAAAAGCGTTGTAAATTACAACGGACACTTTCGTCGTAAAAGGGTTGTAAAGCTACAAGGAGTTAAAGACGTTATTACAACGAATGTCTATTTCGTCGTAAACTCATTGTAAGACTTCATCATACTTACAACGAAAGTTATTTACAACGATTTAAAGTCGAAAAAGGTAGTAAACACGTTTTTTGTAAGTCATACTTACCTGAAAAATTTGTTAAAATTAGACGTTGCAAATTCATTGGTATATTTTCTCTATAAATAGAGATCTCACTCTCTTCTTAAATCACAACTTAAAACAACAAAAACACTTTAAAAAAACATATTCTGAGAAGAAAAAAACGTTTCTGAGAAAGAAAAAAAATGTTTCTGAAAAGGAAAAAAAACGTTTTAGAAAAAAAAAAGTTTCAGGAAAAACGTTTATGAAAAAAAATGTTTATGAAAAAAAAGTTTTAAAAATGTCTTTTGGTGGTGATATATGCGAGCAACGGAAGTGGATGTATATGCATAGAGATGCTGCCCGAAACGTGAGGAAAGAGTATCTGAACAGGGTAGAAATATTCATGCATCAAGCCGGTTAAATAGAAATCACGCTTGAATCGGGTAAGATGTTCTGTCTTTGTCAGAAGTGCAAAAATACGAAATTTGCCCGCGTTGAAACTGTATGGAATCATCTATTAAATAGAGGATTTACACCACATTATTACATTTGGTTTCACCATGGAGAAGGTTATAGTGGTGGGGGGAATGATGAAGCAAGTAGTAGTAATTATTATAATAATGTTGAAGTTAATCAAACACAACACCAGTTGTGATCTCTCGTATTTCACTCACCGTTCAAAACCTTGTTACTTCAAGTTCTCTAAAAACTCTTATAAAAACGCAAACCTAATTATTCGACCAGGTTCCCTTTTTATATCCTTCAAACAAGATTCACTAAATCTTTCTGTTCGTCCTTATCTCTTTTATTTGAATATTCCTCAATCCCTTAATATCAGCTGTGATAACTAAGCTCATGACACGTCATTTTCTTCTTTAAAACACATAGCTTCCCGTGTCATTCTGTGTCTTGTTGAACACCAATCTTCATGTTCAACTGCATGATCCTATTCCTTAACACAACCACGCGGATGTTGTTGGGGAGTATCAATACCAGAAAACTAAAAGACAGAAGACAGTACATGCTCCACTTGTTGGAGTCTATAAGTGTGACACTCCGATTCTTCAACGGGCAAGGGAAGCTCATATGACGTCCAATGTGCAGGGGAAAATTCTGATTTCGGTAAGAAGTTTGTGAAGGAAATGGATAAATTGATCTTCCCCTTGTAAGCATTTTTTATACTTCTAGAATTAGTTTGGTTGGGAAAGTCTATTAAGTTTCTAACATCATCCCTATTATCTCTCCAGCCACAGCAATGCGGCAGGTAAGGTGGTGTTTATTAAAAAAATTTGTGAAATTGCTGAGAGAAAATACCAAAGGTATATAAAATTCAATTTATAATAAATGGATAAGTAACTCGAAGACATATAACAAATTAAGTTAACTGGTATTTTATTATGTTATGCAATATTTTTGCAGATGGTTGATATTCTTATGCGATATACCAGAACACTTTACGGGGTCAGAAGTATCAGTTGCCTTTTTTATTCCAAATTTGTTGCATGCCTTAGTAAAAACTACTCCAAATTCTCAAAACTTCAGAGTAAAGGAACTCAACACTTTTCCAACGCGTTGGTCCACTACTCTGATGCGGCAAATTATTCGTCACCTGATCCCCAATGGTTTTACTTTCCATTCAACATGGACAAAAAACACTGGGTTGGACTCTGTGTCGACTGTACGAACTGGGTGCTTCTCGTTCTCGATTGCAACGTGGCACTTCGTAGTGACTCAATGATGGCAAGAGAGCTTAACCCTATAACCGAGATGTTTACATATCTATTGAAGCAGTTTGGTCGCAAGTTAACCGCGCGAGAGTTGAAGCCTCTCACTATTAAACGTGCTAAGTGTGTTCCTCAAAACGGAATCAACACCGATTCTGGGGATACCTAAGTGTTGCTTATCCAATCAAACACTATAGGTGAGGCTGAGGTATGTAAATGTATCACTCCCGAAGCTCTTGGCAAAGAGTCCCAGAGACTAGCGGTGATGGTTTACAAGGAATATCATGAGTTGTTGTAGTGTATCAACGTATGTGTCATATTTTGGAATATTCTGGCAAAATCCTAAGTTAGCTTTTCTTTGTAATTCGGTTGATGATATTATGAATTGAATTTCCGGTTAAGTGTCGCTTCATATTTTAGCTAATATTGATGTGTCGTACTCATCTTATAATATTCTACATTCCAGTTTCTTCTTTGATGGAGTAGTCTACAAACGTAACCCTCTTAGCAACATAATATATTGAGTGGATGTATATTTAATTTATAATTCAAGTAAGTTTTTTATTATCCGGCAAAATATTTTCCAAACTCTAGTGTATTTCTGAGGCGTACTTACATTAGCTTCTCTCTTACATTAACAAGGGGCAAGTCTTTCTTATTTATATGCAAAATCAAGCTTAGTAATACACAGGCTACAAACCTTATTTGGGATACTTCCTCAATATTACACATATTAAACAAAATTCTATTTTCTGCTCCAGTACTAGTAACCACCTTCTCTGCATACACCTTTCAGCAAGGAACCTGCCCATTCTAATATGATTGTCTTCATATGGGAATCTTACATGTTGCCCGGTTGTGACCGACTCTGTTGCACCGACTGCACACTGTACGCTTCTATATTGTCTTCGACTTCTGTGACAGCAATATCCGGCGTTAACAACTTAGTTATCCACCAGAATATAAGCTATTGAATAGAAGCTTACCTCCCCGGAAAAAAACACTTTTTACGTGACCTACCCAGCCCAGGTGCCCATCGCGTCGATTGGGGGGGGGGGGTAGAGACTAAGTTCAGATAATGCTGACGCCAGATCAGAATCCTGAACATCTTCTTAAGAACCACTCCCAGGATTTATCATTATCTCCATCTACGACCGCAATAGCGAAAGAAAAAATCTGATAATTCTCATCTTGAGCTGATGCGGTTAAGAGACAACCGACATATTTCCCTTTTAAATGTGTTTATCGTGCCAGTCTCGAGAGTATTCGGAGGCAAAGACAGACACAACAATGTGTGCACAGTTAATGGTCTTTGAGACAGGAGGATAAGATTGTCGGCGATGACAGCGATGTCCACTACTATGACTTTCCGCATGTATGCATATCCATTGATTGATGCACTCATCGCCAAGAACAAGTACTTGAACCGCTAACCAATGTTTGCAGTCAACTCAGTATGAAGATCAACATGTGTACCAGGATTTGATAGAACTAGATTTTTAAGATACATGGGGAGATGTTGGTACGATTCTCCACAAGATCCTTTGGCGTAATCCATTGCCACCTCCTGGAGTGCCACGTTTTCGAGTAAGATATGTGTATGTCCTGATCTTCTTGCATCATATCAATGATATCGTTTGGTCGAGCCCCACCCCCTGGTCCAGTAAATCTTGGCCTCTGTATTTCTCATATGACGTTGGTGGTGGCTTGCCTCCCATTACCTGTTCGCTCATCAACAGTACAGCTATGGGTTGGTTTTATCCTTCAAACTTTGAAAAGATCAGACCCATCTAATCGGACTACGTAAACAGGCCATGTACAGGAGATTCCACAACACTCAAGCACCATTGCTTCTGGTGCAGATTGAGGGCTTCGGTATCGAAACTTATTTCTTATGGCATATAAAGCCATGTGACTCTTAAATGCTTCCAGATTTTTAAATATCATACCGCCGAAGAGATCAGTGGGATTATTCAGATATTCTCCTACATTTGCAAGGTCCAATTATTAGGATTAGAGTGACGAGATAACATAGAACTGTCAAAAAATACATAATGGGCAATAGTACAAATGAAAATAGGTAATTAAAATTTTATTCTTCCAAACATAGCATTATCATGCTTATACTTAACAGTTAGCCGATAAACCTATATCTTTACCCGTAAACAGTTATAGACTCTACTTATTGCATATAAAGCCATGTGAATCTTAAATGCTTCCCGATTTTTAAATGTCGTACCCACGAAGAGATCAGTTGGATTGTTCAGATATTCTCCTACATTTGCAAGGTCCAATTCTTAGGATTAGAGTGATGAGATAACATAGAACTGTTAAGCAAATACATAACGGGTAATATTACAAACAAAAATAGGTAATTAAACATTTATCCGTCCAAACATAGCATTATCATGCTTGTACTTAACAGTTAACCGTCCAACATATATCTTTACTCCCAAACAGTTATAGACAAATTTTAATATTTGTTGAGGAACCTCAACAATATTCTTGTATCTACAGTACCATCATACGGTAAAGAGTGATGAAGAGAGCCATTAAAATATGTATACTTTCCGTTGACAGAATAAGGACACTAATGTCACCCACTAACCAACATTTCTTTAGAGAAGACAAATAGGAAATAGGACTCGACCCATAAAAGAACATTTAACTAAAGGCGACAGACCTGAATTTTTCAGATTATTTTGGGAAGAAGCCTGCGATTTATTGATCTGGCGAACAAAAATAAAGTATGAGTAAGTTTGTTGAAGATGGAGTTTCTCAGCTCTGACCTCCGGTTATTTGGATTTATAGAGGATAACAATGCACTTGGGCGATACACATATTGTGTATATATATAATTGAAAATCTTCGTAAATATCGTCTTAGATGCTCGTCGCTTGACACAGATATCGCTTGGCCCCTATAATGTACCTTATTAGCCGCGTGTTACTCATATAACCTATCCTATATTTACTTAATTTTTATTTTACGTTTCCCAGTGTTATCAAGCCATAGGATCGGAAAGAAACAAAGATGAAAACAAATGAACAAGAAAAAATAAAAATACGTACCTGGTCGGGTGGTTGTCGGCGACACTGGAAGTGGGTGTCGGTCGACACCAATTTTTTTTTTTTCTGACACCAGAAAAAAACCAAAACTAAAAATTAGCAAAAACCAAACGAAATTCAAAGAAAATTTAACCTAAAAGTGGGTTGCCTCCCACTAAGCGCTTCTTTTCAGTCATTAGCTTGACTGTGTCGGGGCTCAGACATCTGGTGGATCAGAGAGTGGCAGGGAATAATTAGGTGCTTTAGAATTAGGAACATGAAGTATATACCTTTGCTTTCTCCTAGGTGTATGGAGTGAGGTGTGGAACTTTCTGTTTAGCAACCGTTGTCGAACTTGCAGAATTAGAAACCTCCTGAAAACTGTGTGTTATAGTCATTTCTGGGTTTGTCTGTGGAGGGTGTCGACCGACACCAAGAGTGGTGTCGACCGACACCAAGAGTGGTGTCGACCGACACCAAGAGTGGTGTCGACCGACACTGAACCTGCAACCGGAATTTCTGCACTTTCTCTGCAATTCAACTCTGCAATCCTTGTCTCCATCACAAAAGCGTCTTCCTCCAGCAACTTGTCTTTGACTGGACCCTCATCTTCAATCCTAGTCCTGAAGAGATGATCTCCACTCCAATCCTCAAGCCCATCAGCTTTTTTAGAAGTCTCAACTAATTCCTTTTTAACAATCAGCTTGTTCACTTACTCAGTAACCTCCAGCTCCTTGACATACCCAGCAGTAATGTCATCTGGCTCATCATCCATGGCAACCTCTACAGAAAAGGTTTGACCATCAATGGTAGGTTTTCTCCTCAGTTTATCCATGTCAAAATTCATAACCTTATCACCCAAATCAAGCTCTATCTGCCCTTCTCTGACATCAATAATAGCGCCTGCTGTAGCTAAGAAAGATCTTCCCAGAAGAAGAGGATCCTGAGGTTCTTCACCATATTCCAAAACCACAAAGTCTGTGGGGATAGTGCAGCCTGCAATCTGAAGTGGAACATCCTCTACAACACTTTCTGGAATTCTCTTAGAACGATCAGCAAGGATAAGATGAATCCTTGTAGGCTTGAAGTCAGTCAACCCAAGTCTTACAGCAACAGAATAAGGCATCAGGTTAATGCTTGAGCCAAGATCACAAAGAGAGTGAGGAAACCTTCCTGTTGAGATGGAGCAGTCTAGCACAAAATTCTCTGGGTCAGGTAACTTTTTGGAATCCTACTCTGAATAATAGCACTGACCTGTTCAGATACTTTCACCTTCCTCTCTTTCCATGATACTGTCTTTTTCAAGAGGATTGCACTGATGTCCTTTGTGAGAAAGCTGCTTCCTCAGGGCTTACACCAGTCACAACCATCCTCTTAACATATCTCTTAAATGCAGATGAAAGCTTGATTGCATCAACCAATGGTATCTCAATCAGCACCTTGTCCATTACTGCCTTGCATTTGGCCTCTTCCACCTCTTGTTTAGACATTTTGGGTTTCAGGTAAGGTATCTTAGGTTTGTAGGCCCTCTCTTCAGTAGGTAATGGTGTTCTGGGACGATCAGCACGCTCTTCTGACGGCAATTGAAAAATACAGGTCGAGTGTCGATCGACACCCTCATCTGGTGTCGCTCGACACTCAAAATTTTTGGTGTCAACCTCTTCAATTTGGTGTCTTGAGGCATGGTCGACAACGGTTCGCCAGGACTCGATTTTTCGAGAATTTTGGTTGGTGTCGACCGACACTCCTCCTTGGTGTCGACCGACACCAGGTTTGTGCCTCCAAATTCTTCATCAAACTCTGCAGACCCCACAAATATTTCTTCACTTCTCACCATGATGGCATTAACATGATGCCTTGGGTTGATATCAGTCTTTCCTGGAAGAAATCCTTCTTGCCTTTTTATTGAATCAGCAGTTTGAGTAACCTGAATATCCAACTTCTTAACATGAGCACCCAAAGACTCAATCTTCCCATTCAAATCAGTATACAAAGCATCCAGCTTCCCATTGAAGTTCACAGTCATCTTTGTCTGACCTGCCAAAACATGCTCCAACATAGATTCCATCTTGCTATTCTGTTCAGGTTTCTGGTAAGAAGAAGAACCATAAGTTCTTGTGAAGTTGTTGTTCTGAAAATGCTTCTGGTAAGAAGAACCATAACCTTACTGATTTCCAAATCTTGACCTTGAAACCCAACTCCATTGATGAAATTTACATCCTCTTCCTCTGCTTCAAAGGTTTCAACCTCTGCAGCAAACTGAACTTGCTTCTTTCCCACAAGGAGATTGTGGATAGAATCAAGTTTTGCTTTCACTTCAGCATTCTGAGCACCATCCATGTTTCCAACCAGCCTCTTCCTATCATAGTCTGCATTCTTGGTACTATTGCTAGATGCCAAGTTCTCAATAAGCTTTTTGGCTTCCTCTGGGCTTTTGGTATTGAAGTTTCCTTCACTTGCAGCATCTAAAGCCATCTGGTACCTCCAATCTATGCCTCTGAAGAAAATACCCAGAAGCTGAACATCACTGAAGCCATGGGTGGACAATCCCTCTGATAAGATCTGAACCTCAACCAAGAAGCTTTGAATGCTTCAGCAGGTCCCTGAGAGAATGTAGAAATCTTTGTCCTTAGCTCCTCAGACCTTGCATCATCAAAGAAGTTGTTGAGAAAGACATTCTTTGTATCAACCCAGGTGGTTAGAGATCCTGGTTGCAACTGCTTCAGCCAATAGGAAGCATCCCCAGCAAGAGAATAAGGTAAAAGCTTGCAGAAGAGATAGTCATAAGACACCCCATTGCACTTGATGCTAGACACCAAATCTTCAAACTTTTCTATATGGTCCATAGGATGGTCATGAGGAAGACCATAGAAAAGATGCTGACCCACAAGAGTGTAATAGGCAGGTTTCACCTCAAAATCAGCTCTCTGAAAACCCGGAGGGTTAATGGCAGACCTGTTTGCATAGAATTGATCAGGCCTGTTGTAGTCAGCAAGGGTTCTCCCTCGGATAGGTGGTGCTCCGGCAATCTGGGCATCTCTGTTTTCTGCAGCTGCTACTTCTTGGACGGCATTTCCCTGATTATCGATTTGGTCACAATTGTCATTGTATGCATGACCCTCTTGGTCTCGTAAGATTCCAGCAGCATCAAGTCGAATGATTGTTCTCCTCATGTCTGCTGACCTCCTTCCTTGGCGGTTCGTACGTTCTAACTCTCTCAGCTCCTGATTCGTGAGATTCACAAGCTGAGTTCCTCTGTTACTTCTGGTACTGCGATTAGGCATACACCTGAAACACAAGAAAAGAGAAAGAACAATGAAAGTAAACGAAAAATAAGATGTTTAGACTAAATTCTATTCCAAATATAATGGCGAATTCAATGAGTCCCCGGCAACGGCGCCAAAATTTGATATGCTCAAATATACCCTAGAGCTACTCTCCAAATTAAGAGATCGATTATAGTACTTTAGGGGTCGAATTCCACAGAGACTCAAGATCACACAATATATTATTGGTTTTCGAATTAAGCTAAACAAGAAATAATGTAATTAAAGAACTGCAATAAAATCGGTTGTAAATCAGATGGGAAAAACGTCAGGCTCAGGGAATTCTCAGGAAATCAGGAATGCAAGTTAATCAGTCAATCAGGGTTCTACTATGTTCTAGAACTCGAAACACAATGATAAAGTGAACCAGCCATCGCTGCGAAACCTATATATGTCTAAAACCTAGAAAACCAAATTTCTTTTGCTCATCTAAGGTTCTTTCTAGCTAATTAACCAACTTTCGTTGCGAGAATCAACCTATGATCAATAATCTAACTTGGCAGTTCATATCAAGCATTAATCACACCCTAGATAAAGAACTAGTGTTCCAGAATCCTTAACTAATCAATCAACTTAACAATCCATCAAATCCCTAATGAGAAACCCTAAACCTATCTAGCAAACTACTCAGACATGGAGATTGAAACAATAAACAGGATTGAATAAGATTGCATAAAATAAATCAATAGAGAATAAAAGTAGTTTTGAATCTTCTCTCAAGGAGTCTGAATTATTCTCTCCAAAACTCTGCTACAAATCTCTCTCAAAATAAAATAAAGCTTAGATAAAAGATAGGTCTAAACAATGATCTTAAAATAATACAAATATCCTAAAAACTAGAATAGGGACTTATTTGCAAATAAGGAAAAGTCTGGGCAAATTTCATTTTCTTCAAAAATCTTCAAAACTGGCGTAGAAAATTGCCTGTCTGATGGGTGTCGACCGACACCAAGTGTGGTGTCGACCAACACCGTCTCCAAAAGTGGTTGCTGACTTGAATTCTTCAGCACAGCTTCCTGATTAACTCCAGAATGATCCATAATCTCCAAGTAAGCCTCGAACGTACCTAAACCTGCAAATGACTCTACAAGACTCCAAAAACACTAAAAAGACTCTATAAACAAGACTTATATCATGGCTAAAAACACTAAAAACCATGATATATCATTAAGGCGAAAGTATGCATCTTCATCCCACTTTAGATAAGCTTCTTCAGTAAGAGTCTCCTCAGCAATGGTTGTTCTTTCCTCATCTGAAACATGATTTTGTTGAAACCATTCATCCATATCCTTCTCCCATCTTAGATAGGCCTCTGGTCCTTGATCACGACCTGAAAAACAGATGTGGTATGGCTCTCCTGGACAAGACTCCTCTGGGTGATCTTCTTCTTCACTCATTGCCTCATAGTCTTGTTGATGGCCTTCCATGGATTCTTGAGTTTCCGAGCCTGGGTATGGAGACTCAAGTTCCTCTTCTTCTTCATAGTTGTGGTGTTGACTCTGCCCTGAATCCTCACCATAGATGGACTCTTCATGGTCAATCTCATATTCTTCTTCATGGTTTGATTCTTTCTCATGATCAGAGTATGGTATTTCACACCATGGTATTTCTTCATGTTGAACTTCAACTTCGTGGTCTCCTTCTCCTATACTGAACTGAGATTCAGTCTCTTCATGCCATGATTCTTCTTCATCAGAATCTCCAAGTTGGGACTCATAAACTTCTCTAGCTTTACTTGCCTGTTCGTTCTCTTCTTCATAGCCTTCATGGTTGCTTTGTTCTTCTGTACCGAATTGGGATTCAGTTTCTTCTGGCCATGAATCTCCTTCACAGCCTTCTTCTTCTTCTATACTGACTCCAGAATCAGTTTCTCCATGCCTTGAGTTGTTGTCGAATTCTTCTTCTCCTCCACTCCAAGAGTGACTTTCTTCTTCACCCCAATCTACTTCTGAGGTATTTTATCCGCTTGCTCCATCTTCATCCTCCATAATTCTGAGCTTTGGTGTATCTTCCAAAGAACAAGTCAAGGAGAAATCAGTATCAAGTTTCCCACGCCAAAGAAGGAGGTGATACACAAAATTCGGAAACAAATAATCTGATTAAGGAAGTAACTCTTTTTGTCAATTTTCATGCTTTAAAATTTGAAAGTAAATCGAAACAAAACTAATTCAAGGAATTTTTTTTCTCTTTTTATGATTTGTGAACGAAAATATAATCAAAATAAAGGAAATTTACTTTTTCTTTTGGTTTTCAAGTTTATAAAACAAACAAAACACAAGTAAATATTATTATTATTTTTTTTGGTATGATTTTCGGTTTTATGGAATGAAACAAATGCAAAGCAGAATTTTAAATAGGTAAGGGTTGGATGAACACAACCTGATTGATAGGAGCTTTTGAAGCTCTGATACCAGATGATACAGCCTGGATAGGGGGTGGTCCTATCTTGGTGGTGGTGGTGGACGGAACAACTGGCCGAAGGACTCTCTTTGTTCAAACCGGTAGCGAATGGAGATGGAAAGGTGATGTTGATGATTGACTCTCTCAATCTACGAACAAGGTTACCTGAATCTCACAAACAAACTTAAATTCGTGGCTCCTAGAGAATAGAAGTGAATCACACACTCTATCCTAAAGAACAAGAACAATTCCTCAAAGAAACACACTTTGAAAGAAAACGAAAATACTTTGATTAGTTCTGGATTGAAAGGGTGATTTACAAATGAGACAGAATGTAGCTTTATATAGAGCTCCTACACGTTTTCTAAAGGTCTAGAACAAGAAAGAAATCAGAAACTTTAAGAAAAACTAGCCGTTGGACAATAATGAGAGAATCGGTCCAAATGGGGCAAGTGCGGCTGTCTTTGTATCTGGACGGTTTAAGGGGATATGTGAGCTTTCCTGGAACCTTATGGTTGCCATAGAAGTTGTCCAATTCGCAGAAGTCCTGGTGAGAGAGCCGTTGGTCATTAATAACACCAAGTGTGAATGCATCCGGATATGGTAAGTATACAAACAAGAGGATCCGCCTGATCCTGTGGCTGCTGGTGAATGGAAAAATGGTAGCTGACTCTCCTGGATGGTTAGATGTGTCTTCTGCATGCTTAGATGCCTCTCCTGGTCGCCAAAGTTTCATTTGTAGCTGGTTGACTCCATAAGCTTCCAAATAAGACAAGTGGAGACTCCTCTGGTTTAGAAGTTGAACAACTTTTAAACCGTAACGAATTTCGGTCCGATTCCAAGACCCACAGAAGCTATGACGAATCAAGATTCGATAACAGGTCGATTCATAGCTTAGTTCCTCATGGTTCGACCGGAAATATCCAATTAAGGCATGTATGTCCGATTCAAGCGAGTTGGAGTTGACCAGGTTTGTAAACTGGTTTTCGCCTTCTTGTGAACTCCAATGGGCTTGATTCCAACTTTTAATGGGCCTCTGATGAGTTGGATTGATAGGCCAAGTCGGACCCTGGCCTAATTCCTTCTGGTCTGGTCTGGCTACTCCTTGGGTTAAGGCCCAATGAACAACTCCTGGACCAAATCGAACCTGGCCGATTTCTCCTGATCCAATTCTTCCAAATAGCTGGTTTGGTGATGAATATCAAGTCTGACGTGATTGGCCTGAGCTAGTTCTCCTTGGGGCAGCTTCCATGGCTCGGTTAAGACTCCGGGTGGGAGTTTGTGAACCAACTCCAAATGTAATCGTGCCAATTGGGTTATGGCTTGATCATTCTTCTTAGAACATATTATGGGCTGATGAATCTTCATCCTACTTCATTTGGTTGAGCCGAATTTGATTTAGCCTCCCTGACCTCCTTGTGTGGCCTCGGGTCCATGTTGTGTGAGCTTCGGTTGGTGCTAGGTTTTATGGCCACATCATCTATGAAGACTTTGATCTCTTTACAACTCATGAACGTCTCTAGTGTTTGGTTAAATTAGCCAAGAACCCTCCGATCGGGCTCAGCTCTCCACTGACGACACTTATGGACACCTGAGGGAATTGTGGTTGGTTTGGCTCCGTCGACATGGCTGTTTTTTTTTCCGGAGTTGGTGGTTTTGGCGTGATAGATGCAAACTAAAGAAGAAGTTGGTTTTATTATTGCATTGTACTCAGACAAAACACAGACATATACCAAATCTTTTTCCAGTAAGATTTCCAAGAAGATGCTGGCACCAACACAAGGCTATAACTGGTGCCAGTTTAAGTTATCACTCTTGTTTTCATTTTTTCATTTGGAAATATTGATCGGAGTTGTAAAATAGTGTTCTTAAATCAAATCATAGATTCCAACAGAAGCTTACCAAGATGAGGTCTTTATGATTTGGGCAGCTCTCAAGGAAGATTGTCAACAACTGTATCGTGGAGAAAGATTCAAACACAGCATGCAAACAATATTAGCTATCTAATTTGGAAATTAGTTAGGAATATAGTTAGATGACCTGAAATAAGAAAGATAAGATATATCGTTTAGAATCAAAAGTATGTTTAATTGTTATGCATGCATCACATAGAAGATACCTCTATAGTACGCTGAGAGATGATCAGGGCCGGTCCTGACCTAAAGCCCAACAAGCAAGGGCTTTAGGCGCTAATATATATTGAACTTTTAAGGGGCATCAAATTTAGAAAATAATGAAGTGGTGTAGTGGTTACAGCCATGTGATTTAGGACTTAGAATACAAGTTCAATTCCCCTGAATAACATTCTCTTTTTTTTTGCTTTAGGCATGATTTTATATTGGGCCGGGCCTGGAGATGATCATATGCCTTACACTAGATATCCCAGATAAAAAGTCACAGATAGTATACCACTTCATTATCTCCTCTGGATCCAAAGAAAATATGCGTTAGGGGATGTCTTACTTGTCACACTTGGTGATTCATCATACGGGTTTTGGTGATAATAGGTTACATGTTTTATGTT
>FNXX01000442.1:0-10604 GCA_900108845.1 Iljinskaea planisiliqua | reverse complement strand
TAGTTCAGATTCCAGTCTTTTGGGCCTATAGGATTTTGTTGATTAACGGTGTCTCTCAATAAATGAAAAACAATGTATTTTGCTTCTCATTCCTCATTTAGGTGTCCCACAAGTGCATATTTCTTGGTATTCATTGTTATGACCATTCTTACCTAAAATTGTGAATTATGCATTTGGGGACAAGAATAGTTTTATGATCTTCATTGGACTCATTTAGTTCAGATTCCTTTTGGTATATTGGATTTTGTTGATTAACGGTGTCTCTCAGTGAGTAAGAAAACAAGGTATTTTTGTTCTCATTCCTCATTTAGTTGTCCCACAGTGCATATTTCTAGTGGTATTCATTGTTATGACCATTCTTACTCTTTAAATTTGTTTATGCATTTGGGGACATGAAGTTTTTTTCTGATTTATTAGGACTCATTTTAGTTCCAGATTCCTTTTGGCCTATAGGATTTTGTTGATTAACGGTGTCTCTCATAAATGAAAAACAATGTATTTTGCTTCTCATTCCTCATTTAGTGTCCACAATCCATATTTCTAGTGGTATTCATTGTTATGACCATTCTTACTCCTTAAAATTGTGAATTATGCATTTGGGGACAAGAAGTTAGTTTTCTGATCTTCATTGGACTCATTTAGTTCCAGATTCCTCTTTTGGTATATATGGATTTTGTTGATTAACGGTGTCTCTCAATGAAAAACAAGGTATTTTTGCTTCTCATTCCTCATTTAGTTGTCCCACATGCATATTTCTAGTGGTATTCATTGTTATGACCATTCTTACTCTTAAATTGTTTTATGCATTTGGGGACATGAAGTTTTTCTGATCTTTATTGGACTCATTTAGTTCAGATTCCAGTTTTGGCCTATAGGATTTTGTTGATTAACGGTCTCTCTCAATAAATGAAAAACAATGTATTTATGCTTCTCATTCCTCATTTAGGTCCCACAATCCATATTTCTAGTGGTATTCATTGTTATGACCATTCTTACTCCTTAAAATTGTGAATTATGCATTTGGGGACAGAAGTTAGTTTTCTGATCTTCATTGGACTCATTTCAGTTCCAGATTCCTCTTTTCGGTATATTGGATTTTGTTGATTAACGGTGTCTCTCAGTGAGTAAGAAACAAGGTATTTTTGCTTCTCATTCCTCATTTAGTTGTCCCACAGTGCATATTTCTAGTGGTATTCATTGTTATGACCATTCTTACTCTTTTAAATTATTGTTTATGCATTTGGGGACATGAAGTTTCTTTTCTGATCTTATAGGACTCATTTTAGTTCCAGATTCCAGTTTTGGCCTATATTGGATTTTGTTGATTAACGGTGTCTCTCAATAAATGAAACAATGTATTTATGCTTCTCATTCCTCATTTAGTGTCCCACAATCCATATTTCTAGTGGTATTCATTGTTATGACCATTCTTACTCCTTAAAATTGTGAATTATGCATTTGGGGACAAGAAGTTAGTTTTCTGATCTTCATTGGACTCATTTCAGTTCAGATTCCTTTTTGGTATATTGGATTTTGTTGATTAACGGTGTCTCTCAGTGAGTAAGAAACAAGGTATTTTGCTTCTCATTCCTCATTTAGTTGTCCCACAGTGCATATTTCTAGTGGTATTCATTGTTATGACCATTCTTACTCTTTAAATTATGTTTATGCATTTGGGGACAGAAGTTTTTTCTGATCTTTATAGGACTCATTTAGTTCAGATTCCAGTTTTGGCCTATTGGATTTTGTTGATTAACGGTGTCTCTCAATAAATGAAAAACAATGTAATTTATGCTTCTCATTCCTCATTTAGGTGTCCCACAATCCATATTTCTAGTGGTATTCATTGTTATGACCATTCTTACTCCTTAAATTGTTATGCATTTGGGGACAAGAAGTTAGTTTTCTGATCTTCATTGGACTCATTTCAGTTCCAGATTCCTCTTTTGGTATATTGGATTTTGTTGATTAACGGTGTCTCTAATGAGTAAGAAACAAGGTATTTTGCTTCTCATTCCTCATTTAGTTGTCCCACAGTGCATATTTCTAGTGGTATTCATTGTTATGACCATTCTTACTCTTTTAAATTATGTGTTTATGCATTTGGGGAATGAAGTTTTTTTCTGATCTTATGGACTCATTTTAGTTCCAGATTCCAGTTTTTGGCCTATAGGATTTTGTTGATTAACGGTGTCTCTCAATAAATGAAAAACAATGTATTTATGCTTCTCATTCCTCATTTAGTGTCCCACAATCCATATTTCTAGTGGTATTCATTGTTATGACCATTCTTACTCCTTAAAATTGTGAATTATGCATTTGGGGACAAGAAGTTAGTTTTCTGATCTTCATTGGACTCATTTCAGTTCCAGATTCCTCTTTTGGTATATTGGATTTTGTTGATTAACGGTGTCTCTCATGTAAGAAACAAGGTATTTTTGCTTCTCATTCCTCATTTAGTTGTCCCACAGTGCATATTTCTAGTGGTATTCATTGTTATGACATTCTTACTCTTTTAAATTATTTTTATGCATTTGGGGACATGAAGTTTCTTTTCTGATCTTTATAGGACTCATTTTAGTTCCAGATTCCAGTTTTGGCCTATAGGATTTTGTTGATTAACGGTGTCTCTCAATAAATGAAAAACAATGTATTTATGTTCTCATTCCTCATTTAGGTGTCCCACAATCCATATTTCTAGTGGTATTCATTGTTATGACCATTCTTACTCCTTAAATTGTGAATTATGCATTTGGGGACAAGAAGTTAGTTTTCTGATCTTCATTGGACTCATTTCAGTTCCAGATTCCTCTTTTCGGTATATTGGATTTTGTTGATTAACGGTGTCTCTCAGTGAGTAAGAAACAAGGTATTTTGCTTCTCATTCCTCATTTAGTTGTCCCACAGTGCATATTTCTAGTGGTATTCATTGTTATGACCATTCTTACTCTTTTAAATTATGTTTTATGCATTTGGGGACATGAAGTTTCTTTTCTGATCTTATAGGACTCATTTTAGTTCCAGATTCCAGTTTTGGCCTATAGGATTTTGTTGATTAACGGTGTCTCTCAATAAATGAAAAACAATGTATTTATGCTTCTCATTCCTCATTTAGGTGTCCCACAATCCATATTTCTAGTGGTATTCATTGTTATGACCATTCTTACTCCTTAAAATTGTGAATTATGCATTTGGGGACAAGAAGTTAGTTTTCTGATCTTCATTGGACTCATTTCAGTTCCAGATTCCTCTTTTCGGTATATTGGATTTTGTTGATTAACGGTGTCTCTCAGTGAGTAAGAAACAAGGTATTTTTGCTTCTCATTCCTCATTTAGTTGTCCCACAGTGCATATTTCTAGTGGTATTCATTGTTATGACCATTCTTACTCTTTTAAATTATGTTTTATGCATTTGGGGACATGAAGTTTTTTCTGATCTTATAGGACTCATTTTAGTTCCAGATTCCAGTTTTTGGCCTATAGGATTTTGTTGATTAACGGTGTCTCTCAATAAATGAAAAACAATGTATTTATGCTTCTCATTCCTCATTTAGGTGTCCCACAATCCATATTTCTAGTGGTATTCATTGTTATGACCATTCTTACTCCTTAAAATTGTGAATTATGCATTTGGGGACAAGAAGTTAGTTTTCTGATCTTCATTGGACTCATTTCAGTTCCAGATTCCTTTTTCGGTATATTGGATTTTGTTGATTAACGGTGTCTCTCAGTGAGTAAGAAACAAGGTATTTTTGCTTCTCATTCCTCATTTAGTTGTCCCACAGTGCATATTTCTAGTGGTATTCATTGTTATGACCATTCTTACTCTTTTAAATTATGTTTTATGCATTTGGGGACATGAAGTTTCTTTTCTGATCTTTATAGGACTCATTTTAGTTCCAGATTCCAGTTTTGGCCTATAGGATTTTGTTGATTAACGGTGTCTCAATAAATGAAAAACAATGTATTTATGCTTCTCATTCCTCATTTAGGTGTCCCACAATCCATATTTCTAGTGGTATTCATTGTTATGACCATTCTTACTCCTTAAAATTGTGAATTATGCATTTGGGGACAAGAAGTTAGTTTTCTGATCTTCATTGGACTCATTTCAGTTCCAGATTCCTCTTTTGGTATATTGGATTTTGTTGATTAACGGTGTCTCTCAGTGAGTAAGAAACAAGGTATTTTTGCTTCTCATTCCTCATTTAGTTGTCCCACAGTGCATATTTCTAGTGGTATTCATTGTTATGACCATTCTTACCTTTTAAATTATGTTTTATGCATTTGGGGACATGAAGTTTCTTTTCTGATCTTTATAGGACTCATTTTAGTTCCAGATTCCAGTTTTGGCCTATATAGGATTTTGTTGATTAACGGTGTCTCTCAATAAATGAAAAACAATGTATTTATGCTTCTCATTCCTCATTTAGGTGTCCCACAATCCATATTTCTAGTGGTATTCATTGTTATGACCATTCTTACTCCTTAAAATTGTGAATTATGCATTTGGGGACAAGAAGTTAGTTTTCTGATCTTCATTGGACTCATTTCAGTTCCAGATTCCTCTTTTCGGTATATTGGATTTTGTTGATTAACGGTGTCTCTCAGTGAGTAAGAAACAAGGTATTTTTGCTTCTCATTCCTCATTTAGTTGTCCCACAGTGCATATTTCTAGTGGTATTCATTGTTATGACCATTCTTACTCTTTTAAATTATGTTTTATGCATTTGGGGACATGAAGTTTCTTTTCTGATCTTTATAGGACTCATTTTAGTTCCAGATTCCAGTTTTGGCCTATAGGATTTTGTTGATTAACGGTGTCTCTCAATAAATGAAAAACAATGTATTTATGCTTCTCATTCCTCATTTAGGTGTCCCACAATCCATATTTCTAGTGGTATTCATTGTTATGACCATTCTTACTCCTTAAAATTGTGAATTATGCATTTGGGGACAAGAAGTTAGTTTTCTGATCTTCATTGGACTCATTTCAGTTCCAGATTCCTCTTTTCGGTATATTGGATTTTGTTGATTAACGGTGTCTCTCAGTGAGTAAGAAACAAGGTATTTTTGCTTCTCATTCCTCATTTAGTTGTCCCACAGTGCATATTTCTAGTGGTATTCATTGTTATGACCATTCTTACTCTTTTAAATTATGTTTTATGCATTTGGGGACATGAAGTTTCTTTTCTGATCTTATAGGACTCATTTTAGTTCCAGATTCCAGTTTTGGCCTATTGGATTTTGTTGATTAACGGTGTCTCTCAATAAATGAAAAACAATGTATTTATGCTTCTCATTCCTCATTTAGGTGTCCCACAATCCATATTTCTAGTGGTATTCATTGTTATGACCATTCTTACTCCTTAAAATTGTGAATTATGCATTTGGGGACAAGAAGTTAGTTTTCTGATCTTCATTGGACTCATTTCAGTTCCAGATTCCTCTTTTCGGTATATTGGATTTTGTTGATTAACGGTGTCTCTCAGTGAGTAAGAAACAAGGTATTTTTGTTCTCATTCCTCATTTAGTTGTCCCACAGTGCATATTTCTAGTGGTATTCATTGTTATGACCATTCTTACTCTTTTAAATTATGTTTATGCATTTGGGGACATGAAGTTTTTTCTGATCTTATAGGACTCATTTTAGTTCCAGATTCCAGTTTTGGCCTATAGGATTTTGTTGATTAACGGTGTCTCTCAATAAATGAAAAACAATGTATTTATGCTTCTCATTCCTCATTTAGGTGTCCCACAATCCATATTTCTAGTGGTATTCATTGTTATGACCATTCTTACTCCTTAAAATTGTGAATTATGCATTTGGGGACAAGAAGTTAGTTTTCTGATCTTCATTGGACTCATTTCAGTTCCAGATTCCTCTTTTGGTATATTGGATTTTGTTGATTAACGGTGTCTCTCATGAGTAAGAAACAAGGTATTTTTGCTTCTCATTCCTCATTTAGTTGTCCCACAGTGCATATTTCTAGTGGTATTCATTGTTATGACCATTCTTACTCTTTTAAATTATGTTTTATGCATTTGGGGACATGAAGTTTCTTTTCTGATCTTATAGGACTCATTTTAGTTCCAGATTCCAGTTTTTGGCCTATAGGATTTTGTTGATTAACGGTGTCTCTCAATAAATGAAAAACAATGTATTTATGCTTCTCATTCCTCATTTAGGTGTCCCACAATCCATATTTCTAGTGGTATTCATTGTTATGACCATTCTTACTCCTTAAAATTGTGAATTATGCATTTGGGGACAAGAAGTTAGTTTTCTGATCTTCATTGGACTCATTTCAGTTCCAGATTCCTCTTTTCGGTATATTGGATTTTGTTGATTAACGGTGTCTCTCAGTGAGTAAGAAACAAGGTATTTTGCTTCTCATTCCTCATTTAGTTGTCCCACAGTGCATATTTCTAGTGGTATTCATTGTTATGACCATTCTTACTCTTTTAAATTATGTTTTATGCATTTGGGGACATGAAGTTTCTTTTCTGATCTTTATAGGACTCATTTTAGTTCCAGATTCCAGTTTTGGCCTATAGGATTTTGTTGATTAACGGTGTCTCTCAATAAATGAAAAACAATGTATTTATGTTCTCATTCCTCATTTAGGTGTCCCACAATCCATATTTCTAGTGGTATTCATTGTTATGACCATTCTTACTCCTTAAAATTGTGAATTATGCATTTGGGGACAAGAAGTTAGTTTTCTGATCTTCATTGGACTCATTTCAGTTCCAGATTCCTCTTTTCGGTATATTGGATTTTGTTGATTAACGGTGTCTCTCAGTGAGTAAGAAACAAGGTATTTTTGCTTCTCATTCCTCATTTAGTTGTCCCACAGTGCATATTTCTAGTGGTATTCATTGTTATGACCATTCTTACTCTTTTAAATTATGTTTTATGCATTTGGGGACAAGTTTCTTTTCTGATCTTTATAGGACTCATTTTAGTTCCAGATTCCAGTTTTTGGCCTATAGGATTTTGTTGATTAACGGTGTCTCTCAATAAATGAAAAACAATGTATTTATGTTCTCATTCCTCATTTAGGTTGTCCCACAATCCATATTTCTAGTGGTATTCATTGTTATGACCATTCTTACTCCTTAAAATTGTGAATTATGCATTTGGGGACAAGAAGTTAGTTTTCTGATCTTCATTGGACTCATTTCAGTTCCAGATTCCTCTTTTCGGTATATTGGATTTTGTTGATTAACGGTGTCTCTCAGTGAGTAAGAAACAAGGTATTTTTGCTTCTCATTCCTCATTTAGTTGTCCCACAGTGCATATTTCTAGTGGTATTCATTGTTATGACCATTCTTACTCTTTTAAATTATGTTTTATGCATTTGGGGACATGAAGTTTCTTTTCTGATCTTATAGGACTCATTTTAGTTCCAGATTCCAGTTTTTGGCCTATAGGATTTTGTTGATTAACGGTGTCTCTCAATAAATGAAAAACAATGTATTTATGCTTCTCATTCCTCATTTAGGTGTCCCACAATCCATATTTCTAGTGGTATTCATTGTTATGACCATTCTTACTCCTTAAAATTGTGAATTATGCATTTGGGGACAAGAAGTTAGTTTTCTGATCTTCATTGGACTCATTTCAGTTCCAGATTCCTCTTTTCGGTATATTGGATTTTGTTGATTAACGGTGTCTCTCAGTGAGTAAGAAACAAGGTATTTTTGCTTCTCATTCCTCATTTAGTTGTCCCACAGTGCATATTTCTAGTGGTATTCATTGTTATGACCATTCTTACTCTTTTAAATTATGTTTTATGCATTTGGGGACATGAAGTTTCTTTTCTGATCTTTATAGGACTCATTTTAGTTCCAGATTCCAGTTTTGGCCTATAGGATTTTGTTGATTAACGGTGTCTCTCAATAAATGAAAAACAATGTATTTATGCTTCTCATTCCTCATTTAGGTGTCCCACAATCCATATTTCTAGTGGTATTCATTGTTATGACCATTCTTACTCCTTAAAATTGTGAATTATGCATTTGGGGACAAGAAGTTAGTTTTCTGATCTTCATTGGACTCATTTCAGTTCCAGATTCCTCTTTTGGTATATTGGATTTTGTTGATTAACGGTGTCTCTCAGTGAGTAAGAAACAAGGTATTTTTGCTTCTCATTCCTCATTTAGTTGTCCCACAGTGCATATTTCTAGTGGTATTCATTGTTATGACCATTCTTACTCTTTTAAATTATGTTTTATGCATTTGGGGACATGAAGTTTCTTTTCTGATCTTTATAGGACTCATTTTAGTTCCAGATTCCAGTTTTTGGCCTATAGGATTTTGTTGATTAACGGTGTCTCTCAATAAATGAAAAACAATGTATTTATGCTTCTCATTCCTCATTTAGGTGTCCCACAATCCATATTTCTAGTGGTATTCATTGTTATGACCATTCTTACTCCTTAAAATTGTGAATTATGCATTTGGGGACAAGAAGTTAGTTTTCTGATCTTCATTGGACTCATTTCAGTTCCAGATTCCTCTTTTCGGTATATTGGATTTTGTTGATTAACGGTGTCTCTCAGTGAGTAAGAAACAAGGTATTTTTGCTTCTCATTCCTCATTTAGTTGTCCCACAGTGCATATTTCTAGTGGTATTCATTGTTATGACCATTCTTACTCTTTTAAATTATGTTTTATGCATTTGGGGACATGAAGTTTCTTTTCTGATCTTTATAGGACTCATTTTAGTTCCAGATTCCAGTTTTGGCCTATAGGATTTTGTTGATTAACGGTGTCTCTCAATAAATGAAAAACAATGTATTTATGCTTCTCATTCCTCATTTAGGTGTCCCACAATCCATATTTCTAGTGGTATTCATTGTTATGACCATTCTTACTCCTTAAAATTGTGAATTATGCATTTGGGGACAAGAAGTTAGTTTTCTGATCTTCATTGGACTCATTTCAGTTCCAGATTCCTCTTTTCGGTATATTGGATTTTGTTGATTAACGGTGTCTCTCAGTGAGTAAGAAACAAGGTATTTTTGCTTCTCATTCCTCATTTAGTTGTCCCACAGTGCATATTTCTAGTGGTATTCATTGTTATGACCATTCTTACTCTTTTAAATTATGTTTTATGCATTTGGGGACATGAAGTTTCTTTTCTGATTTATAGGACTCATTTTAGTTCCAGATTCCAGTTTTGGCCTATAGGATTTTGTTGATTAACGGTGTCTCTCAATAAATGAAAAACAATGTATTTATGCTTCTCATTCCTCATTTAGGTGTCCCACAATCCATATTTCTAGTGGTATTCATTGTTATGACCATTCTTACTCCTTAAAATTGTGAATTATGCATTTGGGGACAAGAAGTTAGTTTTCTGATCTTCATTGGACTCATTTCAGTTCCAGATTCCTCTTTTCGGTATTGGATTTTGTTGATTAACGGTGTCTCTCAGTGAGTAAGAAACAAGGTATTTTTGCTTCTCATTCCTCATTTAGTTGTCCCAAGTGCATATTTCTAGTGGTATTCATTGTTATGACCATTCTTACTCTTTTAAATTATGTTTTATGCATTTGGGGACATGAAGTTTCTTTTCTGATCTTTATAGGACTCATTTTAGTTCCAGATTCCAGTTTTGGCCTATAGGATTTTGTTGATTAACGGTGTCTCTCAATAAATGAAAAACAATGTATTTATGCTTCTCATTCCTCATTTAGTTGTCCCACAATCCATATTTCTAGTGGTATTCATTGTTATGACCATTCTTACTCCTTAAAATTGTGAATTATGCATTTGGGGACAAGAAGTTAGTTTTCTGATCTTCATTGGACTCATTTCAGTTCCAGATTCCTCTTTTCGGTATATTGGATTTTGTTGATTAACGGTGTCTCTCAGTGAGTAAGAAACAAGGTATTTTTGCTTCTCATTCCTCATTTAGTTGTCCCACAGTGCATATTTCTAGTGGTATTCATTGTTATGACCATTCTTACTCTTTTAAATTATGTTTTATGCATTTGGGGACATGAAGTTTCTTTTCTGATCTTTATAGGACTCATTTTAGTTCCAGATTCCAGTTTTGGCTATATAGGATTTTGTTGATTAACGGTGTCTCTCAATAAATGAAAAACAATGTATTTATGTTCTCATTCCTCATTTAGTGTCCCACAATCCATATTTCTAGTGGTATTCATTGTTATGACCATTCTTACTCCTTAAAATTGTGAATTATGCATTTGGGGACAAGAAGTTAGTTTTCTGATCTTCATTGGACTCATTTCAGTTCCAGATTCCTCTTTTCGGTATATTGGATTTTGTTGATTAACGGTGTCTCTCAGTGAGTAAGAAACAAGGTATTTTTGCTTCTCATTCCTCATTTAGTTGTCCCACAGTGCATATTTCTAGTGGTATTCATTGTTATGACCATTCTTACTCTTTTAAATTATGTTTTATGCATTTGGGGACATGAAGTTTCTTTTCTGATCTTATAGGACTCATTTTAGTTCCAGATTCCAGTTTTGGCCTATAGGATTTTGTTGATTAACGGTGTCTCTCAATAAATGAAAAACAATGTATTTATGCTTCTCATTCCTCATTTAGGTGTCCCACAATCCAT
>FNXX01000181.1:0-27389 GCA_900108845.1 Iljinskaea planisiliqua | reverse complement strand
TCTTTTAGCAGATTCCAACGGTATTCTAGAGTTGTGATGAAGTCCATGGATACCAATTGCTAACAGGAACAACCGCCCCATCCATTTACGCCTAATATCTTGTGGTGTCCATGCCCGTCATTTACCTAATCCATTAATAAGCTCATCTAAAGTGGGACCTTCTCCAGCAGGCACATTCAACTCTATGAAAAACGCTCTGTAAGCAGCTTCAGGTTCAAATGGCTCTGTAGGCAACGGATGTATGGTCAAACCCGTGACATGCTCAAACTCATTCAACCCAAATCTGATAGGTTGATCACCAATGAGAAACCAAACCTCATTCTTCCTTACTCTTAACTGTCTGCATAGAAGGTAGTGGACAGTTTTACCAGACCATATAATGGTTCTCTCAAAGATTTTGGCTTCTATTCCAGTTGGGTGCTCCTTAATTTCATTCCACACAGTTTCACCTATGGACTCTCTGATTGTATCTATATGTTTGAGTAGAACACTGTGGTTAATATCTTTATTATCCAGATTAGACTGCCCTTCCGCATACAGTCTTGGTGGGTAATTCATTGGTTCATCCATCTGATAAGAAGATTACATAAAACAGAGTATAGTTATATCAAACAGAGTATAAATCACAACCGAAACATTGGGATAGTATAACTCAACCGTATACTAAATATTAACTCAGCCGAAACATAAAAAAATTCAGCCACAGATGCATCGATAAAATCAGGACATATAAAGAAACTCATCGACATATACCAATATAAACCATAAATTAGCCCTAACAAAACCCGTAACTCAGTCGTAATAAACCAGACACCAAATCCAGTAGATCTATCAAATCAGCCACAACGACGGCGGAAATCAGCCATAATAATCACCGATAAAAAGCCACATATTGGTATATCAACCATAAATTATCCCTAACACAACCCTGTAACAGTCGTAATAAACCAGACACCAAATCCAATAGATCTATCAAATCAGCCACAACGACGGCGGAAAACAGCCGTAATAATCACCGATTTCAACTCTTAGTATCACCGCTAGATGTTTTATATAACGGTTTAAACTCAAAGAGAGATATTCAAACTTACCGAATGATGAAAGCAGAGATTTTTACGCAAGTTTAGGAAGATGAAGAAACCCCGTTGAAACTGAGACGAAATGTGACGGAGATACGGCCGAAAAATATGAAATTTCGGTCGACTTAGGGTTTAAGGTTCGTCGCCGGAAAAAAAAGGAGAGAAATTTTTTCGCCTCCGTCGAGTGAACAGTTGCTAAAAGTGATGGACGCTTCAGTTTCCCCTTTGATTACGACGTATTAGTGATGTGGATATTAATTTCTACTTAATTTTATTTTGTAGTTCAAACAAAAAAAATTTAAACAAGGGTGTTAATAGTAATTTTACAGGGACGGAAAACATACAAGTTATTTTCAAAAAATGTATCCCACGATAGCAATAAACGAACTTTTGTAGCCCATCTAAGTCAATCTTTCTATTTATATTTGACACTTAATTATATATTTGTCAAAAAGCAACCAAAATCAAGTATAATTATTTCATTAAAATAAAGTTTTGTACTCACATCATAATATATATAAATTTCAATATGTTTCTAATTTTATAGTTTTCAATTAAAAAAGTAAAAATATTGGCTAAAGCGCATTTAAATTTATAAGAAAGATAGAAAAATCTAATTTAATTATTTTATATTTTTAGACTTTCTGATTTTTAAAAAGATGATATTGAAATTTTAATTTTATGTGAAATATTATTTTTTAGAAAATTTTAACTTTCACAATAAGTCAAATACTATTGACAAATTTTAAGTTTGAAAAGTCACTCATAATTATTAGTGTATTGTATAACACTTAAACTACACACAAACTCTCTAAAACATGATGTGAACATTGTGTGATGCCTTTTCATAGTTCACATTTTTTTCCACTCAAGCTCTAAATGGGCTTTCATGGTTTTTTTTTTCTTTTCATAAATCCATCTCTTAATAAATACCTCAAACTAAATATATCATTTTTTTGGTAAAATGACTCTAAAATCTAATGATGTAACTACCATTTTAGTTAATTCAAGTCATTAGATTCTTCATTATGTTCTATTAGATTATCAAAATCAAAATTATCAAAGAATCAATAAAATGTAGCTCAAGCTCAATTTTACATTTAATCTAATATCAAATAAAAGAAACAATAATTAAATCAATTCAGCACCAAGTGAAATGAATGAAAAAAATTGTTTATGATTTTTATAATTAATAATAATACTTCATAATCTAATACATATATTATTTTCTATATAAAAAGCATTTGAAATATATAATTTAACATAATAGTATGGCTATTAGATTTAGATACTAAAAAGTTAGAAATAAATGATATTTAAATTTAAATTATAGAAAACCAAAATCAATTAAAACTTTAAGAATATAAAATTTTTTTTTTCCTAAATATTTATTCTATTTTTAAAAACTACAATCTCATATCAATTAATTAATTATTTATTTTTTATTGTGTACATGTTTAAGAAATTTTCACATCTACATATGAAGCTAATCTCCCTTTTAATGGTTAAAAAGAAATCAATATTAATTTTTTAATTTTTTTGTTCGTTAACTTTTTCAGTTTGTATTTCCATTTTTTATTTTAAAAATTTTTAATAATACGCTAAAGAATAAATTTTCACATCTATGTATGAAGTTAATTTTTTTTAAGTGTTAAAAGAAAAGTAATAGAATTTTTTTTTTATTTTTGTTTTTATTTGTTTAACTTTTTTAGTCATTTTTTCATTTTTCATTTTTCGTTTTAAATTTATCTTTAAACGTGATTAAAAAATTTGCTGATGTGCCATTTTCTTATTGGTATCAGTAAATCATAGGTGGACAGCTTTAATGATCTATATCCTCAATTTTATATATTAATAAGTTTAAGGAAGGTACAACTAAGTTTTTCAAAAAAAAATTTGGTTTTTGAAAAGAATAATCTTTCTAATTTTTCTTGGATTAGCCTATTTAAAAGAGAAAAATATCATTCCAATAAGAATATACACAAGCAACATTTTTATAAATATCATGTTATAGTTTTATACCTGTAAATAGACGTTCCATACTTTATCATCTGCTATGAACTTTTTTGTTTCAGAGTCCAATCCAAAACCAGAATTACAACAGATAAAATCTGTCAAGCTTTGGTACCTACCTAGCTTTCAAGATCTTCATCCTATTTTTATGCTGCTCATAGGTCTTCTTTGATCCAAGCTGTTCGTGTAAAATTGATAGTACTCTTGTCTCCACTGTTAGCTTATTGAATTTGCACTCAGCATCACGGAAGCCTTGATGATTGATTGCATCCAGTAGTGATCGTAATAACAATTTGTTTTCAGATCCGGTCCATGTTTTATATTGACCCTTAACTTTGACTTCTTGTGGATCTCCCATTGTGTGATGAATTTTGTTTCTAATATAATATTAAAGTCAGCTTTTTATTAATAGAAATTTATAGATATATTTCTTACCTTGTCTATTTGTTTTTAATATTTTTATATTTTATATGTATTATTTATTAAATTTATTCAAAAGTTTTTTTTCACCAATATCTATTACAAGTTATATATAGTTAAATATAAAAATGAGGTAATTATTTTAAATTAGAAAGTTTTCTAATCTAATGGTAAGTTGATTTTTTTTCTTTAATATAAATTTATTGATAATTTCCTCATCTTATCTTTTAAATTAGAAGGTTTCCTAAACTAATATTAAGTTATTTTCTTAATATAAATTTATATATTATTTCCTTATGTTATGTATTTTATATTAAAAATAAAATTACACAATTTAGAAAATTTCTTGAATTTAAATGCTTATGTGGAATGATATTATTGGTTATTTTATAATTTAAATCCTAGGTGGACACTCTCAATGACCTATAGCCACAACTTTTATATATTAATAGATTTCTAATATAATATTAAGTAAATTTTTATTAATAGAAAATTATAGACATATCTCTTACCTTGTGTATTTGTTTTGAATATTTTTATATGTAGTTTTTTTATTAATTTATTCGAAGGTTTTTTTGTCACCAATATCTATTATAGGTTATATATAGTTAATTATACAAATAAGATAATTACTTTAAATTAGAAAGTTTCGTAATGTAATAGTAAGTTGATTTTTTGTTTAATATAAATTAATAGATAATTTCCTTATCTTATCTTTTAAATTAGAAGGTTTCGTAATCTAATATTAAATTAATTTTTTGTTTAATATAGATTTATAGTTAATTTCCTTCTCTTATGTATATTTATATTAAAAATATAATTATAAATTTTAGAAAATTTCTTGAATTTAAATGTTGATGTGGAATGACATTATTTATTGTTTTAAAGTGTAAATCCTAGGTGGACACTCTCGTACAAATCTCATTCTATGAGGACTACAAAAACATTTCCATATTTTAATTAATTTTAAAAACTTTCATATTTTACATCAGTCAAAGTTAAGGCATGAAATTAAATATGATATTTGACTGATGTAAAGAAAAGATCATATCCAATTTCATGTCTTTACTTTGACTGATGTAAAATATGAAAGTATTTAAAATTAATTAAAATATGGAAATATTTTTGTAGTACTCATAGAATGAGTTTTGTATGAGATATTCTCATATTCTCCAAAAGTTAAACCATATTATTAATGAAAATATGCATGCATATACAATGTATTCAACATTTGACCAGCCATGATTCCTAAAATGTAAAAGAGATTTTATCCTCAAAAAGTTTTAGCACCGTTTGTTGCCACACGTTGTTCGCTCATCTCTCATTTTGTATATATACTCACTAATCCTTTCAATCAAATCCCAGCAAGCCTTATCATCACCTTACTAGTTCGTAGATCTATCTTCAATCCTTCTTCAATTTCTCTCCCAGGCCGACTTTGTTTATCAACGTAAGTTTTCTATGTCGATCTTAAAGTACAGTGACGTTAAACCCAAGCTGTTCTCACTCTAATATTGTTAAACATTTTAACCTAGATTTCAACGATTTAACTGAATCTTTATAGGAATTAATAGTTGTTTCGCACTGATATAACTGATGGATAAGGAAAAACTCATCTCTGAGGGTTTGGATTATAAATATTCATGGGAATATTGTATTTTCAGTCTCATCATATTGATTATTTGGGTTATTCTTGTGTGTTTTTTTTTCTATTTTTCAACTCTATAGTAATATTCTGTAAATTTTAGTTCAAAATAGATTTTGGAAATGGATAAAGATGGAACGAGACATACAAAGGCTAAGGTTGGGAAGCGAATGAAGAGAAGTTTCCAGAGAAAAAGAGTCACCAGATGATGTCTCTGGGAGGAGGCCAAAGGGAGCTGCAACATGTACAGACTTCAAGGAAATATCTGTCAGTATCTCCAGAAGTATTTGTAATCTTTTTGGAGTAGCAATCTGCTCTTTCTTTGCTTCAATGGTAGCCCTTTTTCCGGAGATACGAACAGATTTTTCCTTGAAATTTGTACATGCTGCTGCTCGCTTTGGCCTCCTCCCAGAGACATCATCTGGTGACTATTTGCTCTCTGAAAGGCTTCTCTTCATTTGCTTCCCATCCTTAGCTCTTTGTATCTTTGAAGACTAATATTAGATTTAATACTAAATATATATATATATATATGTATGTGTGTATATACAAATATGTGTTACTTTCTAATACATTATTTATACCTCAATCAAAAAATAGTTCTGAATCCATCCCTGATTTTTGACATATTCAAAAAATTTAAATAATAATAAAATTATATGTTTTTATTATTTTAGAAGTCAATGATTTTTTGCTTTTTTATATTTGTGATATGTCTAATTTGGTTAGAAATTAACAATATAGAAATAAAAGCAATACATCATTAATGCATCAAAAATAATTTTTAAAAAAATACTTATTTATATGAATTGCAGAATAAAAATGCATCCAGCCAGTAAAGTTTCTGGCTCTATTTTTGTTCTGTATTTCAAATAGAATTGAAATGAGAAATAATTTGTTCTGTTTGAATTTTATCTTTGATTCATGCATTAACAATGTATTGTTTTGACTTCTATATTTTGTCTATTTTTAACCAAATTTGACATATATTAAATAGGTACAAAATCTTTGAATTCTTAAAGTACCAAAACACCAAATCTTTATAAATTATTTGAATATTGGGAAGACCCAAAACTAACAAAATGAATAAAGAACACACTCATTGGTTTTTATCAGAAAAAAAAAACGAAAACAAAAAAGATAAGCAATTTCGTGATAAGCAATACGTTTTTACTTGCAATGAGGCAAAAGCAGAAGAATTGAGCTGGCGACACAACTGATGAGCTGAATGTGAACAAGAAAAACTATGTGGCTTAGAGTGTATAATTTCAACAATATGGTTATGAGGTGAGAGTGTTTTGTCCTTTTGAAATGCTTCTAGAGTTCTTGGTATTGAAGTTAAGCTTTTTATAAAAATGCAAAATTGAGTCTATATTTCAAATATAGCAGGCATAAATAAGTCTATAACTATCTTAACCTTATAACTTTAACAAAAGCTGGAAAAAAAATATCTAGGATCAATGATCTATTCCAATTTAACCCAATTTAAATAATAAAATATATGAAAATTTAAAATTCAAATACAAAAAATGAATTAAAATATTAACATATTCAGATGCGAATACATCCATTTTCAAATATTAATTCCTTAAAATTTATATAAAATATTCATATATATTATATTATTTGAGAAATGAATTTACCTATACTCTTGCTATATTAATTTATTTAAAAATTACTATCTACTTATTAGAAACGAAAGAAAATTTTATTAAAAAGTAAAAATAATTAATATAAAAAAGTTTTGAAAACGAAAACAAGAAAACAATTTCAAAAGTAAAATACATAAAATGAAAAGAATAATTTTAGCTAACCCACAAATATCTTAAAAGGGGTTATTTCACCTAAAAGTATATTTTTCTTAATATTTTAATAAAAATAGAGCCATAGTAAAACTCAAAAATTTTAAATTTATCAAAAACATAAAAAACAATTGAAAAAAAAGAGAGGAAAGAAAAATTTTCACTTACCAAAAAAATATAGTAGAAAAAGTTATTTTTTTCTTAAATATTTTATTTTCTATATATATATATATTTCAGAGTAAAACTAGTTTAAGTAAGTTAAATTAACCCCAAAAATTGATTAATATTATTCGAAAAAACCGAATACATCTTTTTACTACAACATCAATTTATTTTTCCTTCTAATATTTCAAATGTTACAGTTTTATGTTAATCTTTTTAAAAATTAATTTTTTCTATAAAAAAATATAAATATATATAACTTTGTTTACCAAAAGTTATTAAATTTACCAAAAATACAACTCTGATGGAAAAAAATTACATGATAAATGATATTTGTTTAAATTTTCTATGTGAAATTTGGATTGATATTCCAATAATTCTCTTCTCAAACCAGCAACCACACAAACTCCTAGCCTGCAACCTCCACAAAAACCTTGTAGTAATGTACTCACCAATGAAACTCTTCACATAGCCTATGGGGCCTCAATTGGAAGATTTTTAACATTAGACAATTACATCTTTAATTGCGAGATCACTTTGAGAATTCTTCTCTTACAACGGACATGCAGCTCACATCCACGTTTCCACTTCCACATATTATGAACATGGGCTTTGTACAACATTTTGGGGTTTTCAAGCACATGTTCAATTTCACCAATTTGTGTGATATTGTCTGCTTTACGCAAAATGATTAAGTCTCCACAGATTTGTTTTGGGCTGTTTCCCAACATATTTGGATTGATATCCAAATAATAATAAACTAGAAAATCTAAATAAATATAAATACACATACACATCTGATAAACAATCATACCAACCAAAAAGAAAGAATATTAAAATATTAAAATATGATGAAACAAAAGAGTGTGTATAAAACAATTGACTTAGTTTCTTTCATCTCCATCGATGCAAAGTGAGTTCCGATTGGAGTCTAATGCTATATATAAAAAGCAGAAAATATTAGATGTAAATCTTAAACTGGAAGCAATTATATGGTTGTTCATTCCCATATTCTCTCTTTCTCTTTTCTCTCTTTTCTCTCTGACACCAATTATGTAATTTTAAATTAAATATCAATACCAACTTCACCTATATAATATGGGAGAATTATTAGGATAACATAAATATATAGTATATTTACTATTATAACATCTTAAAAACTAAATTTACTAAACTAACACTAATCTTATGTACCAAAGACAAAAAAATCTGGAATTTTAAAACTATTTACATGTGTGTCATTTACCATATTAATTTATAAGGGTTTAAGTAAATTTTTTCAAAAAATTAAATTAATTTTACTAAAAAAGAATAAGGAAAAAGTAAATGGAAAAGTAATTTAACATCCCTAAAATTAACCTAATCTCCAAATTCACAAAAACTCATCTCTTCTTTTCCAACACCCAATTACCAGACACAACAATTAATTGATTCATGTTCTGTAAGCAAAAAAAAATCATGGAGGTGTGTGTTATGAAAATACTATATTTATGGGATATTTATTCAATGAACGCAAATATTATCTGCAAAGTAAATAAATTGTTGATTTTTATACCCAAATTTTAGGTTAACGAATTTTTAAAAAATTAATAAGTTTTACAAATATAGAAACACAAATTTCATTTTAAAAAATAGTTTATAAATTTTTAAAATTAGGTAAAATAACCCTAAAATAAATTACTATATCAATTTTGATTTACAAATTTTAAACTTCATCAAAAACGAATTTATAATTACCTAAAACTATTATAAAGATTATAGAACACAAAATTATAAAAAAAAACTTAATTTATAAAATTTAAATTAAGAAAAACGAATTTATAACAAATATTTAATTTACATATAATTAAGGAAAACGAATATCAAATACTTACGATTAAGGAAATAAAATTTTTAAAAAATAAAACAGTTCCTACAATTGAAAATCTGAAAAACTCTGCTGTGTCGTTAGAAAACCCTGCCGTGTCAAATAAACCTGTCATAACGTAAATTTTTGAAAAACATAAAAAATCTGTCACTTTTCAAAAACACTGTTACAACTGACTCAAAATACCTATTATATCAAAAAAAAACCTACTGTTCAAAAAATAAAACTGTCGTCTAAAAAAAAAAACTGTATTTCATAAAATAAAACTGTTATCAAGTAAATAAAAAAACATTCGCTCGACTGTTAATCTATCATCAAATAATATAAAAAACTGTTGTACTTAAATAAAACTGTTTTAGAAAATCTGTCATTCGCTAAAAAAATCTGTCATCTTAATAAATCTGTCAATTCATGTATGACAGCTTTATTTAGAAAATTTTCACCTATTTTTTTACTGAGGTAAAAATTTCGAAATTTTTAAATAAAAAAGTAATGGCAATTTCGTAATAACATTTTTGGTATAAAAAAAAGGACATTTTAGGTACTAAAAACAATCTAGTAACTATCAAAAGATTACAATCATTCTAATAATTCTAACATTATTTTATGTTAATCTAGGAAGTTACCCTAATAATATTTACTTTTTATAGACCTTTCAACTCACGAAATAATATTATTTCTAAAGTTTGTTTACAACTATTTTGAAATGAAGATCGAATCTCAAACGAAAAAAATTAAAAACATCTAACTCTCTATATGGATTGAATTTTTATTTATTCACTCTCTTAGATTTTATAGATAGCTAAGATTGAAAATTTATGGTCTTGACTTTTATTGTGATATTTATTTTTATTAAATACCTAACTATCCATTAACATCCATTGATAAAACCCTACTTCTATACCATAGCAATTATATATATATATCTAATTCTGAAGCTTGTAAAATTATAGTCAAAATTCAAATTGAATAACATTTCAAATTTGAACTATATGTATAGTAGTCTATTTCTTTAATAACGTTATTATTTTTCCATCAGGTAAGATCTTTTTCAATTGAAAGAAAATTTGGTAGCTAATAAATAATAGTAAAAAAAAAAATCAATGTATCATTTGTGTAAAATGACAAAAAGAAATTTATCAATATTTTTTAAACCAGATTGAATATTGACTCGATATAGTTATTTGTTGGCTCTTCAGACAGATTTGACCAGTTGAATTGTGTTTTCAAATTTTTTTTTCGCCAACTGAATCAGCCAGCCAATAGCAGCTAGTTACCCGGTTGAACCAATTCGACTGTGACTCGTTAAATAAATTAAGTTTTAAACACAGATTTGAATTAAACCCACAAATGGCTAAAAAGGTAAAACTGGTGACCCAGGTCTGTATGAAAACTGGGTTCATCAAATTCAATAAATGATTTGATGTATTTTCATTGTTATTATTGCTTTTTACTTTAATTTTAATGGCAACTCATTGATTTTCCGCATTTTTTTAATTGGGATATTATAAATATTGTTTTCCATTTTTTTTAGACATATATAATAATTTTCTTAAAGATGAAAATCTAGTTTGATTGAGCGTTCCACTAACCAACTATCAATATCAACTATATGAAGTCGGTTTTCAGTCTGGTTTTCCAAACATTAATACAAACTAAAATAAATTTGCTATTTTACCAAAATGATGCATTGAAAAACTTTATTGATTGGCTAGCAAAATTTGTGTTCACATGAAAAAAAAAGATCATATTTGATGGACTAAATCGGTATTGAAGAGGCAAACTATTACACATATAATGCAAATTTGAAAAGTAATTCAGTTAGAATTTGGTCTATAATTTTGCAAGATTCATTGTAAATACATTAGATATATAATCCTTGCTATGATATATTTTATTACTGGTTGTTTATAGATGATTAGTCATTTTATTAAAATAACAGAAAAAAAAAAACCAAAACCATAAATCTTGAATTTTGGTTACCTATAAAAACTAAGAGACTAAATGTATAAAAAGTTAGTCTAAAGACATATATTTTATATTTTCTTCCGGTCGTTTGAAATTCTATTTTCATTTCCAAGAGAATCACCAGAAGCCCATTTCCAAAAGAATCACTAAACGCCCTTTAAGACAATGCCATTTCTAAAGTTTAAAGAATTCTTAACAAGAAAATATCATATAAAACCCCACACAAGAAGGTGATGATGGTATCGGTATTGAATCTAAAAATACGTAACTGGTATCAAAGATTAAGAAAGAATATTTATATATTGAATGAACAATCAGATAATTTCCCCCCATTTAAGGTTCACGTCCAATCTTCTTTTCTCTTCAATTATATATATATATATATCAGAATCCAATCGAAACTCAATTTCCATCAGTTGAGAAAACAGTAAGCCAGTTGTTTCTTTCTCATTCCTTTTTCATAGTATTTTTTAGTTGGTATCATTAATTCTGATTTTTTCACCCTATGAGACCTTTGGGGTCATTTGGTTTTCAGCTGTTGGTTTCCGACCATATAAGATCTTTGGAGTCGTTTAGCTTTAGGTGGTATGGAATCTTTGAAGTCGTTTGGGTTTATGCCATATGGAATTTTTGGGGTCATTTGACTTCAAGCCATAAAGGGATTTTTGAATCATAAGTAGCATTTGGATTGAAAATGTATAAAATGATGAACTAATATGAAATTGGCTAAGTATAAAAGACTTTAAAAACTATTAAAATAGATTAATATGTTGCTAATATGGAACATATAACTTCATGATATTATTCACTTTATTGTATTGCATGTGGGTAGATATGATCATCTTCATTGGAAATATACACATGCCTCATTTTTAATGCATGTGAAAACTATTTGTTACAAAAATCATATATATTGTGCGAATAAAATGTCAAAGAAAATGGATGAATAAATTATGTAGAATATACTGTTATTATGCATTTACAATAACTTTGGTTTATACCTACATATATACTAACTATTTTGTTCTTTGTATTACACTTGAAAAACACAACTCGATGTACAAAAGATCGAAAAAATTAAATTAGATCTAAACTCATAAGTAAAAGTTATATAAACTGGAGAAAACCTAAATTCATCAAAACCAAACAAAATAGTGAAATCAAACATCCGGAAGAAAAAGTAGATCAAGAAGAATACTCACCTTGATAGAAAAGGAGATGATCAGTAAGATAGCAATTTGGAAAGCCCTTCTCTTTTATAATCTGATATGAAAAGAACAATGTTGATCATATATATATACGATCACCTATTAACTTAACCCTAATAAAACAACTAAACAACAAGCCCATATTTATATTTTTTTTTCCAAAAGAACAGCCCATAAGAAAATCAACAAGAAGATATATGTATATCCAAGATAGATAAAGCACAAGGATGCATCAAAGTTAAAAACCCAAAATTATTTAAAGTAACCTAAAGAAAAGAAAAGAAAAAAAAGATCGAGCCATAATTGATTGCAGCATGTATTTGACAAACAACATCTAAAAGGAGCTATAAACTCGTCAAAACAACCCACTCTAATATGTTCTGATGTGGCTGGAGTCTTCAGAAAGAATCAACTCAGTTGGTAAAACACAACTTGATTTGAGTTCTGATGTGGCTGCAGTTCTGAGTTTAGTCCATGAATAACTGCATCTACCCATTTGAGTTCTTCTAGAGCTACCCAATCTAGTTCTTGCATAAAAGCTCATTCTATCTGCAATGGTGATTTCAGTACAATTTACAAAAAAAAAAAAAAAAAAGAACGTAGCAAGTTGAGAGAAGAACACAAATTCTCCAACATAGATGGATACGCTTCATCAATTGCAGTCCTCACATATCAAATCAGAACAAAAGCAGAAGGGATCAGAGCATTAACCATTGAATCAAAGTACTTTTCTTTTCTGATTGCATACACGCATAAAACATTTTCGGTGTCACAAAACCTATCCCAGGAAGTTCATGATCACCAAGTGGAGGACCAAGTTGCAGAAGACAAATCAGCAAAATCTGGTGCCAAATCCCGCAGCATTGAAACGAAGAGGTTGATTATTCTGGATATAATAAAATACATTGCAGGAATCTAATAATAATGAAAAATTGTGAGCTATGGGAAAAGAGATCAATTTGATTCCAATGTTTGAATGTTATTTTCAATACATATAGACTGAGATGCTATGTGATGATAAACATGTATACTTCTTCAATGGAATCGATGTACAAGGCATAAAATCAATAGATTGTTAATGAGAATATTCAGAATGCCTAAACAGTTTCTAATCGTCCCATTTCAATTTTGAGAGAGAGAGAGAGAGAGAGAGAGAGAGAGAGAGAGAGAGAGAGAGAGAGAGAGAGAGAGAGAGATGAAGGGTATGATGGAATTTTCCAAAAGTGTCAAAAGTGCTTCAATAGTGTTAAATGTCTATTATAAAAGAAAAACATGGCAAAATGCCTTAATATGTAAACAACTCTATATAAAATCACTGCAATATGTAAACAATCATTAGTTTCCCATGTTTTAGCCTCACTAACACGGTACCGTGAATGACTTCCCGGTATGTCACCCATCATTTAACTACTCCAGCTCAAACAAGCTTAACCCTGGATTTTTCTCTCGATGTGCAACCGAAAAGGTAAATGCACTTTGGTGACATAGGTAGCCAAGTCAATTATTTTAACCTCTCCACATAAGTTTTCATATATACCAGAAATTGGGATGTTACAATTTACCCCCACTCACAGAGTGCAACGTCCTCATTGCGCAGCAAGACAGGTCACAAACTGCCTCCCATGTTAGAACTGGGATGGCTAACCAGCTCTACTACCACTTATAATGCCCTAACCGCTCCTACCAGTGGCCCTCATGTCCTCTCACTAGGTCCATGGGCCAGCCCACCCATGTCCGACGATCGGAACGGTAACCAGGAGGTTTGAAAGTCATGATATACTAACTCTGCAATCACCACGTGACTGTTTCACGTGTTTTGGCTTCACTCACACGGTACCGCGAATGACTTTCCGGTAGATTACCCATCCTTTGACTACTCCATCTCAAACACGCTTAACCTAAAGTTCTCTCTGGATATGCAATCGAAAAGATAAGTGCAGTTTAGTGACATAGTAGCAAATCAATTTTTAATCTGTCCACATAATTTTTCATATATACCAGAAATTTGGATGTTAGAGAGACAATGATAATATTGACTTTGACTTTATATATGAAAACCTAGAATTGTGTGTGGGTTACGAATCAATGCACAATCACAAAAATCTCTCGTTACTTACTAACACCACCGATAAGACGCCTTCATTATTCATTTAAAAAGATAATGAAACAATGGTATTTATTAGGCCTGGGCATAATACTCGAAACCCGAACCCATATCCGGATCCGATCCGAAACATCCGAGTCCGATCCGAACCGGGTTTAGAAAAATTATCAAATGGGACTTAGAGCTAAGTATTTCGGGTTTTGAGTAATACCGGAACCGAACTGAAACCCAAACGAGTATCCCGAAAAACTCAATTTTACATAGTTTTGTATAATTTATTTATTTTCAAATATTTTAAAAATTCAAATTTATTACTTATTTTATTGTTTTGTTTAAGATAAATGAGTTCAGTCATATTTTGATAATGTTTAAGAAGATTTTATTAGTTATATAGTTTAATTTTATGTGTGTGTTAATTAAAATATGTTATTTTTAAAATGGATATCCGGAATCGAAGTGGTATTATCCGAATCCGAATTGAGTTTGGATATAAAATGGGACTTGTATGGTATTACAAAATAGATCCGAACCCGAAAAATTACTAACCATATCCGACCCGAAAATTTATAAAACCCGAATGGATCCTATGAGGCTAAATCCGAAAACCAAAAAATCCGAAAAACCAGATCCGAACCCGAACGGATACCCGAACGGATACCCAAACGCCCAGGGCTAGTATTTATTTTCTGCAGAAGATTCCAACACCACTGCTCGATCCTCCAGTGCAATCAACAGTGTTTTGATTCAGCAACAAGGGCTCGTTCTTGTCGAAATTTAAGGAGCCACCGGAATAAACACAAGCATTACAACGTGTTTCAAGAAGCGATGATGTTCTGTACATATCTTCCCCACCAACGACAGGCATAGCCACGCCTGGTTTCGCCGGATTCTGGAAATCCTCTTTGTATGTTCTTCCTAAGACACCTTCCACGTACGGGGACAACTTCAAGAATCGGAACTGAACTTCAAGATGGGCAAAACAGTCATTTTCAGGTCGGCCGTATTTATGTATCATGTCATCTTCCTTTGTCACGGGAACAACGTTGACCCAAATCTCAGCAATGTCTGATAAAGTGACCAACACCGAGTTTATGTCTGAAGTTCTCTCGATCTTTATATAGCTTCCCGAAGGACTCCAGACCGAGGAATCCCTTTTTGGTAAAGAAATCTCTTTTCCCTCGAAGGAAAGACGGAGATGGTCCACATTGGGGTCCCACTTGCCAGCCTTTGCTGCCTCGAGTGAGAGGGTTTTGTCGTTGGGACCGAAGATCAGACCCAAAGATTGGATCCATGTGAAGTCTCTGCTCCGACCAGAAGGTCTGAGACCAATGAAACGCGCGTTGACTTGGAAGTTCACGTCAGAGATGAGTGCGAAATGCTCATCGCGTTTGCCGTGAAAGTAGAAAACAATGCCATCACCGCCAATGAAACGTGGGTCTAAGCATGCTGATCCTTTGCCGTTGCAGTTAGGCTTTCTATCTGTTACATAGTATGGTTAGTATCTTTCGTTAAGACATCGTTTTGAAATAAATGGTTATGAAAAAAGTGTTAAATGTAGATAAACCGATCCCATCCGAACCAAAGTATTCATTTCTTTTAATAACAGAAAAAAGTGTTCAATCTAGATATACCGATTTAGTTCTTATATTCGAGAAACTGAAAATGAATCTAACTAAACAAAAAAAAAAGAAAAAAAAAAATCTAAAAACAGATCTAAAACATATTAAAGATATATTTGACTAAAACTTGATTCTCAACGGGAAACAAAAACATGCCAAGCTAACTATCTATAATAAAATTTGGTTTTGTCAAAAAAACACTTATTTATAAACCAAAAATTGAAATAAAATTGAAACGAAACTGAAATCCAGATTAAAAACCATTCATTATAAAGTATGGCATATTTTTTACTTACTTCGGCAAGTGGCTTTGCATATAGGGTTAAAGCAGTCGATGACGCAGGCCTTGGAGCTGCCATTGGGAGGGGAAAACGAAGGGCACTGCTTTGGGCAAGTTTGCTTCTTAAGGAAGCATGGGCTCTTCTTTTGGAAACATGTTTTTGTTTCCGACGCTGCTTCGAGTTGTCCAATGACAGTAAACGCATAGAGCGTGACCACTAATCCAACGTACAGCCGATTGATGGACTTTAGATCTCCCTTCATTGCTTTGACTTCTCTTGGGAAATGAGTTATTGTATCCTCTCATGTGACCTCTTTTTATAGAAAGCATGCATGCCTAACAAGTTGGTGTATTTAATTTTGTGAATCATATTTAATAATTTATGCGTATATACACCGACACAAACACATGTACACATTACTTTCTTATAAATGAAAACTTTATAGGTTTATTGTAAAGTCAACTAAATAGAACATCTCCATTGGTAAAATACTCTTTTATATATTTTATTTATATAAATATAAATATTTTAATTTAATTTAGTTATATTATCAAATTTTAAAATAAAAAAATTAAACCATAATGATATCTAAAGAGATTCTCAAAGTATTTCAAATAAAAAAACTCATCTGATTCTCTTTTTTTCTTTTCTATTTTACTTTTTATTTTTTATGATAAAATACTCATTGAAATACTATCAACTGACATACTTTTATATACGTATGATGATTTGTGATTCAATGGTGGCATAAGTTTTCTAGCTCTAGCTTTATTGGGTTTATTTTGATATTTAATTTTGCTAGGCTGATTAAATGTGTGCTATATATGGGATATTCTTAGTCCATAGCATGCATGCATAAGAATAAATTTGGTTTCGGTGTACATGAAAGTCCATTCTATCGTGTGATCCGGATCCAAATACGTATAAATTTACTGAATTAATTAAACTATTAAATCAAAAATTAACTTAAATTAAAATGGCATATAAAATTTTTCAAATTGATATTTATAAATCAGAGAAAAAATTAATATTTATAAATATTTTTAGGTTCAAAACTCCAAAAATAAAAATCGTACGTCGACAGTTATGGTTTTTAGTCTTATAGCATTTCAGAAGCTTTTAATCTGTTAACCGATTATTTTGACTAGGTTTACATTAACAGTTCTTTATATGTTGATAATACGTATTAATGACACGATGTCAGTGGGTAAGGTACTTCGCCACCATGCACATGTTTGTGTATGCGAACCGTGATTCTCGGGTCAAAGCATTATGAAATTTTCTTTTTGCTAAAAAAGCATAGTGAAATTTCACCAAATAGAGTTTTAATCACTAAACACAAATTTCTTTGATTAGGTTTAGTTATTTTTTAGTAATTCTTTATTCATTAAATGTAACGACGTAATATGTGTTAATAACACGTGTAAGGGACCGGGAAGGTATTTTGCCACTATGCATATGTTCGTGTATTGGTGTATGCGAACCGTATATTTCACCAAATAGAGTTTTAATCAGATTTAAATGTAGTGCGGGTACGCGATTTTGTAGAAGTGGAAGATAGTGATTATAGCTGATTCTGAGATATTTTTAGTCTAATACAAAATTTAAAATTAAAACTCTAAATAGTACATAAAGAGTATCAAATTGCTAAACGTTTAGGTTTGTAATAAAAATATTTTAATATTAAAAAAAAATATATATATTTTTTGAAAATTATTGTTTTTATTTTTTTTTTCTATAAAATCATCCATCAAAATTTTATAATCAAGTTTTTAACTATATTTTTTTAATCGATAATATAACCAAACAGTTTAACATTTTTATATAGGCCTAGGCAAATTATCCGGATCCGAAGATCCGAACCGGATCCGATCCGAAATAAGAGGTACCGATCCGAACCGGATCCGACATAAATATCTGAACGGTACCATAACTCATATATCCGAAGAACCGGATCCGAACCCGATCCGAACCGAAAAATTTCTGGTATCCAAAGATATCCAAAATATAAGTATATACCTAGAAAATATTAGTAATATTAACACTTATAATTACTAAAATATCTAAAATTATAATTATAAATCCGAATATAATAGTTAATTTTCAGATAACTCGGATATCTTTGGATATTTTTAGGTATTGTGGATATTTTTGGATATAAAAATGTAAATCCGAATCGGATTCTTTTGGTTACATTCAGGTATTTTGTTACATTTGGATATATTCGGATATAAAAAAATCCGAAAATACCCGGATCCGAAAGGTACCGAACCGAATCCGAGCCGAAATTTAAAAATACCCGATCAGTACCAATTTTTATATATCCGAAATATCCGATATCCGAAATACCCGACCCAAACCCGATCCAATATCCGAATGCCCAGACCTATTTTTATATTTATGACTATATTAATTTGTAAGAAGGAACATACACTAGCACACGGATTTTATTTTAGTCTATATTATAAATAGATTTTTATTTTAGTTATCAATCTTTTCTTATGTTTTCATTTATGAACTTTTATTATATATAGTTATTTTTTAATCATTTTTCTAGTCTTTTTATACATCATTTCATACATTTTTTGTCATCAGTCACTTCATAAACATTTCTCATACTATTTTCACTAAGTCAAATTTATAAATTATTATAATATTTCTAACTTTAATTTTTGTTATTTTTACACATACATTTCATTGATTCAATTTCTTTTTTTCTCATCTATAAACTTTTCATATTTCCTATGTGTTTTTGTTTTCTCTATTTTCTTGTTCATGTCATTCTCTTTAGTTTTTGATCAATGGTTATCTCTTAAGTTATGAATTGAATATATTATTTTCTCTTATATTTATGATTTTTTCAATAACTTTTCTTTTAACTTATTATTCTCATTTTTAGTCTCATAATTGTTTTTTTTCACTTGTATTAAATTTTAACAATCTTTATTAATTATATTAATTCACACCAAAAAGAATTAAAAGATACATTTAAATCTTATGTATTTTTTTTATAAATATGTTTTAATGATTTTTAAATAATTAAATTCAAATTAAACAGTTTTATACTACATAACTAAACTATTAACCCTAGAAAAATTTCCTTCAACGATTATACATTAGATTCACGAAATAGCCTAAAAAATAATAGCCCAAAAATCACATGGTTGATACTATGTTAAAATTAAAACCAAGAGATTAACATCAAGTTTATTTCTCATTTTCAGGTTACAAACTCTAGTACTATCATAAGAAAATTTTAGCAAAAATATTTTATAAATAAAAATATTATTGTATTCGATGACTATTTTAAATATTGAGAAACAGATCCAATATTTTAGATGAAATTCTCAATATTTAAGATATCTATCTAATATTATAATAATAATTTTTAATAATAAAATATATTTGTTGAGAATTTCAATGGAGATGCTTTCATAAAAAAAAGTTTCTGTTTACTGATTTTATTTTTTCATTACTTTAAAATGTTTTACAAATATGATATCATCTTTCAATGGAGATGCTATCATATTTTGGCTGTTTTCTGAAAATAGGTATTGTGTATTTTCAATATTGGGACATTTGTTAGAAGCTAAAGTTTCCCCTCTAATTGTTTAACATACAATGTGGGCAGTCTCCTAACTTTGTTTTTTTCAAACAACTTTAAAAACAAATTCCAAGTCTAACGATCTTAAGATAGATTTTTTAAAAGTCCAAAAACCTAGATTAAAATTTATGATAGTAAAGTTTACTAAAAAAGATTATAAATAAAATCTTATAACAAAGAAAGCATATAAAAATTCAATTTCTAAAAATGATTTCAGAAAATATTAAATATGGAATTGAGTTTCAATCTCCTTCAACTTGTGATTTTTTAATCTTAATATTCAATCGTATATCAAACTATTTTGCAACACCCGAAACATAATCTACAAACTCAAATAATTATGATTTATTTTGGGAAATTATTTTCAGACAATAAAAAAAACAAGAAAATTTTGCTGGAACTATTGTTTACTAAAAATGATATATTGAAATAATGAGATAGTCATTTATTTGGATTGAATAAGTCGTCTAATCTACAAAGATAAGCTTTCAACAAATATTACATTTTGATATACAGGGAGAAAAATACACAAATAGTCTAAAAAAATATTATATATTTGTAGAAAATTATTGAAACATATGAATAAAAGTTAATCTAAAAGGGTATAAAATATGGGCCACGAGCTTTTCTTTCACAAAAAATTTTCTCTTTTTCTTGCGAAGTTTTTTAGATCCGATTTTGTTATCAATTTTATTCCCTGGAATTCTTGAGTTCACATGGCCACAGTTACTTTCTATCTTCTTTGATTGGTGAATTATTTATGGGGTTTTCCCCTGATTTGATTGTGAGTTTGGTTAGATTTGGCTGGGTGTTTCTCATAAATTTCAAAATGACTTTTTTGTTGGAGATAATGATAAACAAAAATCTTTGGAAAGAATTACAGAAGCTTTCTATAGATTCAGAATTGATGGAAGTAGGGTTGTCGTAGGATAATCGTTTAAACATGTCTGCTTCGAATCGGGTCAGTCGGATTGTCAAGCCTTTACATCCAGATGTACAACGCATTGGGCCGATGCAGAATATTACACCGATTGTATGTCGTTCGGAGAATAGGATTGAAAGTGTTGCTCTTGTGTATGGTGATATTCAATTCTTTTTCAAATCTGCGTTTGATATGATAAAAGTGTTCAGCGGAGGATCTTGGTCTTTCAAGAATTGGATGGTGGTGATTGACAAGTGGGTTAATAGAGAGCTTTCATCCTTCTTGATATATATGGAGTTCTAAATTGATATTCAAAGTCTGCCCTCAGATTTTATAAATAGCGCTGTTGTAACCGAATTGGGAGGACAATTGGAGTTAGTTGAAGAGGTCTTAATTTGTACAGTGCAGCTTCCAATTCTTTCAGTAGTGCGAGTTCAGCTCAGAGTTGAAGTTGGCAAACCTTTAATCAGAGAGTTGAACTATTAGTTTGAAGAGGAAGGTCCAAGAACTAAAATTATTTTCCCGTATGATAAGCTCCGTAAATTCTGTACTGATTGTGGGTTGATGAATCATCAGAAACAAGGGTATAGTCAAACAAGGATGGTGATGGATGATGTGCAGCCTGCTTCATTGTCTTCTCTTCCTTTTGATTTAAATATGGAGAAAGAAGGGTTTGTGATTAATGAGACTAAAAATGTTAACCACAGTACTGAGATAAATGTGCTTGTTGATTCAATGACTATAGTTGATGATATGGCTAATATTATCAGGGTTGATAAGATAAGATGTTCAGCAAAAGTTGATAATTGAACTATGCAGAATGATATACCCGGAAAGATTTTAAGAGATGCAATCAATTTGGATAAGGAAATGCCTACGGTATGGACTTCTGTTCAAAACCAATCTGACATTGAGAGGATTTTACAGATTGGTAACAATATATATGTAGTAGGTTCAGAGTTTTTTTTAGGTCAGTACATCGGAGAAGTTGATATGTGGCGATTTTGGCTCACTTTAACCATTTTTCAAGTCTTTTGAATTTTGATCGAGTCATTTCAGGTCGATAGGGAGATTTGGACGAAGGTTTGTTCATAAGAGCATTTGGAGTAAAAGGGAGTCAAAATTGAGAAAATAGCCTAAGTTTCATGCGGAGCAGCCGCTCTGGTTTCAAACCACCAGCTCCAGTCGCAGTTTATTCGATGGAGCACCTGCTCCAACTCGCAGGAGAAAATAAGGAAAGGCGACTTGCCTTGTTTTGGACGCAAGAAAAGGGGAATAAAGAAGAGCCGTCACCTGCGAAAAGGATGTTTGATATTTCTTATTGAGACAGTTTTTACACAGATTTTTAGAGAGTTTTGCATCTCGAAAGATTTGGGGAGATGAAATCTCTGTAATACTTTGAGAAGAATTCTGAACTCCTTCCGTTTATAATCTATTTCATTTATGGATCTCTCTTCATCTCTTATTTCGTTTTACTTCTCAATGTCTGAGTAGTTTCATAGTTAGGTTAGGGTTTCAAGGGAATTCATGAATCGCTGAATCATATCTATAAGAATAGGGATTTATCTTATAGTTCTTCATATATTGTTGATCTTAATGCTGAAACTTGATTAACTACCTAGTTTCTGATATTGGGTTATTTAATGCACCAAAAGTGATTGTTTAAATGCCTGAAAGAACATAGATGAGCAAAACGTCTTTAGCCAACAAAGTGTATGTTAAGTTGTTTTGTGAACATATCAAACCTGATCTTAATCCATGTTCAGTTTCCTGAATTCAAACGACAGTTTAGAATCTTAGGTTATACATAGTAGTTGCTATTGCAACAGTAGGTTGATTATAAATCAGTGTTTTGAGTTCTAGAACGCGCTTAATGATTTCCCTGCTCGAATCTCTAGTTCACGATCTATGAATTCCTGCGAAATTTCCTTTGACCTAATGCAATACCTATTTGATATTTACATCGTTATTTATCTATTTTTTGTTTCATACAACCAACAACAAAAACCCCTATTTCGTCTTAGCTTAGTTTCAATCTTCATAGAAACTCAGTGTAACATTGTTCCTCTTAAATTTGAATATACTTGTACTATTTCGTATGTTGTGCACTTTCAGTAGGAAATAGAAGCACTAAATCTAGTGTATCAATTTTTTGGCACCGTTGTTGGGGACCAATTTGTTACCTTTCTGAGATTGAAATTTAGTCTAAGATTTACTAACTTGTATTACTTTTCTTCTCGTGTGTGTTTCAGATGAGCAGTTTTTTGAAAATTTTCTGTGATGGAGTCAATTATGACTACAAATATACTCTCAATGTTTGTAGTAATGAGAATTTTATGACCAAAATCAGGGAAGGAGCATAACAGTTGATAGAGAACTTGGCTGCAAGTTCCAACAATCGCTGCCTTAAGTATGATCGGTTTAGATTTTTCATCAGTGTTGAGTCATATAAGATTGATGATCTGACAGCGAAAGTGAACATATTGCTCAAGGGAAAACAGAGAAGTGTGCAACTTTGTGAGAACAAAAGAGATAAGCAGCAAGTTGAGGTGAATTATGTGAGTGGAAAAAATAGTGTGCATAATCAAAGTTTCCAAGCTTATGCAACTAACTCTCAAGACGAGCTCAAGTTTCTTGTGTAACTGGTCCTACTCAGCCAGAAAAATCTGCTAAGGAGATCAATATCAAGGTGGACAGCATGTACAATGATCTCAACAATAAGTTTGAAACTGTTTCCACTCATGGGAAGAAGCTTGACATTCAGGTTGCTCATACCACTGAAGCTGTAAAAAGACCACATGAAACTCTTCCTGGGAAGGCAGAGATATATCCTAGGAATTAGTATGTCAATGCAGTTGAGTTTATAAGAGGAAAAATTTTGCATTCTACCGCAAAAACCATCATATGCTCAGAAAAAGCTAAGGAGCAGGCTGAGGACAACCCACTCCAGGGAAAATCACCAGCTCTAGGCGTAAAAAAATCGATGGAGTACCCTACATCTGTTTCGGAGCACCCGCTCTGATAGGGTGCTTCAGGCGAAGAAAGGACGATAGACCAGCCCAGCCAATTTCCGGAGCACCCGCTCCAACAGGGTGCTCCAATCAAACCTGCAGAAATCCCTCCAGCTCGGGTCTATAATCCTAAAATTTCCTATTCAGTTCCCCCTAGAAATCTGAGAAAGCCCATCAGTGCAGAGAAAGTAGTTAGTTTTAACAAGATGGTGAGTTAGAATCCTAAAGAAGTTTCCTTTGACAAAGCCTTAGAAAATCGTCCATATATGATTTCTTTTGGAACAGCAAAGAGACTCGAGAAGAGATTAAGGAAATCTTTGTAGAAGCAAGGAATACACCACCACCACTAATGCTATTGCCTAAGCTTGATGACCTTGGAAAATTTATTGTTCCATGCTCCATTGCAGAAGTTGAATTTGAAGAATCTCTCTGGGATTCTGAGTTTAGTGTGAATGTCATGTCAAAGGCTGTAACAGAGAAGTTGAAAATTGGTTAGATAAAACCTTCTAAGATGACTCTTGCATTTGCAAATTCCTCCACAACAACTCAATATGGTACCATTCATGATTTACCTGTCCAAGTGGGAGATTGCCTAATGCATACTGAATTTCAGGTTGTGGAGATGAGCAATGGTTATGAAATGCCTTTGATTCTTTGGACACCATTCATGGCTACAGTGGGTGCCATTATTGATATGCATAATAAACGAGTCTCCTTATCCAATGTCAACAAAAAATAATTCTACAAAGCCAATCCCGCTAGAGGAGCCACCAAACACACTTCTTGCATCTCGGCAGCAGATAGAAAGAAGCTGATAGTCAATTCTGAGAAAGAACATGGTGATAAGATTGAGATCAAAGGAGTCATGGATGAAAATCCTTATACTATTACCAAGAAACTCAGGGAGAAGGCAAAGATGAAAGAACAATTCCAGAGCAAAAAGACCAAAAAGGTTCCTAAAATGACTTTGATTTCTCAAAGATGTGATGGAAACACAATTAACTATAAGGTGAAATGCAAAGGTACCTCTAAACCTTTCTTTAAAGTTATAGCATTCTTTCCATAGAGTTGAAAGAGAAGGGCATGAATGTTGTGAATGGTATGTTGAGAAAGGTGATGAGCTTGAAGATATCTGACTTTGGAGTTTGTTTCGGAGCAAGCTCTCAAGCCCAATCTGATTGATACATGACACCAAATTCAAGCTAGTGACTTAAACCAAGCGTTTGGTGGGAGGCAACCCACCGATAAGTGTACAAACTCTGCATTTTAGTTTTCTTTTATGTCTAACTTTTGGTTTTAATTTCCATTGTTTCAAAAAAATAAAAAAAACAGAAAAGATTTCTCGACAAACAGAGGAAGTGCAGATGAAAAAGGATAAAGAAACTGGCCAGAGCACCCGCTCGTAATTCTCATGATGCTCAGAAAAGGGTGCTCCAGGAGAACAAAAGAACGAGGAGCCCCCCCATCTGTTTCGGAGCACCTGCTCCGTTAGGGTTCTCCAAAAAATAAAAAAACAAAAGAAAAATAAAGTTTCTTAACACATGTGCACGTCTCCAGGTAAGTCTTCTTGTTCATTCACCATTGTACTACCCCCATCTTATGTTTTATTTTGTATTTCAGCCTTTCTCTTGATTTATTTTCACATTGGAACAGTGTGAAGTAAATCTGGGGGAGGGTGTTTGTTACGACTAATATCGTTTCATTTCTTTATTTGTTTGGAGTCATTCTTACATTTCCTTTGAGTCAGTTTGTTTCATAGAATCAGTTTATTTTATTGAGTCAAAAACTTGTTGGAAATTAGGACCTAAATCTGTGATGATCTTAAACCACTGGTTTGATTTTAACTATCTTTCGAGTGACCATTATTGCAGAACTTTGATTGCACGAACAAACTGTAACACCGCCACATTCGGATCCCTCCCTTTCCAGTACATCACATCCTATCGAGGTTTCATAGGAAAAACATGAACTCTATCTTATCTGGACTTAATTTGAACTGGAATTCTTCTTGTTATGGGCATTATATTAGGGGAACGAGATATTAAGGACTTTTTATTCTTCTGTCACTCTTGCTGATCCTGAATAGCTAGCTCATCTTTAACTAATACCCATCTTGAACCTAATCTCCTTTCAGACTACTTGCATTGTCGTTATTTTGTTTCATATGTGCAAATGGTCGAAGAGAAAAAGATTGACGCAACTTCTAACTCACTCTTACTGAAGATGTCGTTAGTGGAGCAGAAACAGGGACCAGAACAGGTGCTCCAACTACGTCGCAAATTAATTCGATAAACAAATCGACATTTTCCATGCTTGAGGGACACACACCAATGTAAATACCCTCCTCAAAATCTAAAATTTTTAAAAAATTTAAAATAATAATCAATTGATGATGATGAGCGGAGAGTTAGTAACTCAAAGATGTATCTCTCAGTACATGGAAAACCCCAAGGAACAAAGATCCCATATTTGAGGAGTTAGAGTTTTCAAGTGAAGAATACTGATTAGAGGTTGTGGAACCTCAATGAGTCAATTCTCTCTTGCCATTTTTTGTAATATGTTGCATCCTCTAAACAGGTTTTTCGTGACTCCAAGTTGCGACTACACTCGCAGTCACTAAATTTAGCGACTAGTTACTGACTCCTTTACGACTAATTTGTGACTAAACAAAATTAAATTCCCTTTAGTCCCTAAATTTACGCCATTTCGCGACTAATTTACTACTAAGAATGAGTCGCTAAACTGTAGTCGCAAAAGCGGTCGCAAGTTTAGCGACCAATTAGCGAGTAAAGTCGGCGGGTTGCTAAAAAATCGTTTTAAAGTCGTAAAAACCGGTACAAAGACACGTGATATTCGTTTTTTGTTTGGTGTATCTGTTTTTTGCAACTTAAATTCGTAGTCACAAATTGAGTCACAATGTAGTCGCAAATCAGTCACAAAAAATGTTTATATATTTAAACCTCACATGTTCCTCTCCTCACAGCACATTCCTTCCTCTCACTCGTAGAAAAACAAATATTGAGAAAATAAATTTCTCAAGTAAAAAATATCGGAAAATTACAATTATACTAATGGTCAGGAGTGAATGTATAGGAGGTTCGGTGAAGCAACCGGAAATTTCTCGGCAGAGTTCATAATGAGGGTGGATAATCAATTAATGACGTTTTCAAATATCCAGCCTCTTGTGCAGAGCAATGGTGGTAAGTTTCATTGTCCTTGTAGTGTTTGCAAGAATGACAAATTTATATCGGGAGTAGAATTTGAAGCATTTGTATAAGAATAGTTTTGTTCCAGATTATTATGTTTAGTATAAATATGGAGAAAACCTCTATATGGGTTTAGGAACGAGTTTTGTTGATACGACGTGGGTAAGTGAGAGTGAAGAAGTAGGTAATGTAGATCTATATGTGGATATGGTGAATGATGCATTTTTTATAACATTAATTTTGATAACTATCATCAGTATGGTAGGTTAATGTAGAAAAACATGGTATTTATCACAATGTAGAAAAGTCTGTCTGTAATGATTCAAAAACATTCTACGACTTGCTAGAAAGAGTGAAAATCCATTATACGAAGATTGTCGTGAAGGCCCCTCATAGTTATCCTTACCTACTCGGGTCATGCAAAATAAGACATATCATAATATTAGTGAAAAGTTAGTGTATTCCATATGCAAAATT
>FNXX01000023.1:1126643-1380778 GCA_900108845.1 Iljinskaea planisiliqua | reverse complement strand
GGCGCTATATTTGATGAAGAGGAGAAGCCACTTGATCTTCCAGCTCAAGGACAGCTTTTGGTCACCAGACGCACCCTTAGCATGCAAACCAGACCCGTGGAGTTAGAGCAAAGGAGAACCTCTTTCACTCCCGATGTGTTGTGCAAGGCAAGGTATGCTCTTTGATAATAGATGGAGGTAGTTGTACTAATGTAGTCAGTGTTTCACTTGTCAGGAAACTGGGCCTACAAACGCGACCTCACCCCAGTTCTTTCAAACTGGAATGGTTGAATGAGGATGGGGAACTACAGGTTAATAAGCAAGATCATTCTGGTTCCATTAACTCCATCTGAGGTACATCAGGACCAGCTCCAGCTTCGGACAAGCCGAGAACTCGACAAGAAAGGTAAGGCGCCAGCTAAAGAACCCAGTCTTCTGATCAAATTCAATCAAGTTAGGAAGTCTAACCCATCTTAAACACAACATATCTTGCTTACTTATCAAGAAAAGCTGACGGTTACTGATCTTCCACAGGAAATCCCGAGTGAGCTTAAAGAATTATTGGACAGGTTAGAGATGTATTCCTAGAGGAGAACCCCTGTAGACTTCCTCCCATTCGTGGGATTGAGCACCAAATCGATTTAACCCGAGGAGCCTCTCTGCCCAACCGACCAGCTTACAGGACCAATCCTGTGGAAACCAAGGAACTGCAAAGGCAAGTGAGGAACTCATGGATAAAGGATTCATCCGAGAAAGTTTGAGCCCATGTGCAGTACCAGTCCTACTAGTTCCAAAGAAAGATGGTTCTTGGAGGATGTGTATGGACTGCAGGGCCGTCAACAACATCACAGTTAAGTATTGCCATCCCATCCCTAGGCTAGATGACATGTTAGATGAGTTGCATGGGTCTAGAATCTTTTCTAAGATAGATCTTAGGAGCGGTTATCACCAGATTTGGATGAAGGAAGGGATGAGTGGAAAACCGCATTTCAGACCAAGCAAGGGCTTTATGAATGGTTGGTCATGCCTTTCGGCCTGACCAATGCCCCAAGCACTTTCATGCGACTGATGAATCATGTACTTAGGACCTTCATAGGCGAGTTTGTAGTGGTTTATTTTGATGATATCCTAACCTAAAGTCGTAGCTTATCTGATCATGTACAACATCTAGGTAAAGTCTTAGACTTCTTGAGGAAAGAGCAATTGTTTGCCAATGCCTCTAAGTGCACCTTTGGAACAGATAACCTAGTCTTTTTGGGTTTTGTTGTAGGAGCAGATGGCATACGAGTGGATGAAGAAAAGGTCAAGGCCATCAGAGACTGGCCAAGTCCAAAGATTGTATGGGAGGTTAGGAATTTCCATGGCCTAGCTGGATTCTACAGGAGATTCATATAGGACTTCAGTACGATTGCAGCTCCTCTAACAGAGGTGATCAAGAAGGACGTAGGGTTCAAGTGGGGTACTGCACAGGAGGATGGTTTCCAGACTCTAAAAGGGAAGTTGACCAACGCTTTCTTACTTGTCCTTCCTAATTTTTTTAAAGCATTTGAAATAGAATGTGAAGCCTCAGGCATTGGAATCGTGCTGTTTTTATGCAGGAAGGAAAGCCAGTAGCCTACTTCAGCGAGAAGCTAGGAGGAGCTACCCTAAACTATGCGACTTATTACAAAGAGCTCTATATGCTCGTGAAGGCTCTCCAGACGTGGCAACACTATCTTTGGTAAAAAGAGTTCACATCCATACAATGAATCCCTGAAACATCTTAAGGGACAGAAAAAGCTCAGCAAGCGTCATGCCAGGTGGGTGGAATTCATCGAAACTTTTCCATATGTCATCAAGTACAAACATGGTAAGGAGAATGTGGTGGGAGATGCCTTGTCACGCAGGTATACTCTATTCTCTACTCTTGGTACAAAGCTCTTAGGATTTGAGTTCATCAAGAATCTGTATGAACATGACCTGGACTTCAAGATTCCTTATTTGGCTAGTGCTAGACATGCAGTAGCCAAGTTTCATAGGATGGAAGGGTTTCTCTTTTATAACAACCGACTTTGTGTGCCTCACTGTTCTTTGAGGGAGCTGTTTTGTAGGGAATCCCACGGAGGGGATTTAATGGGGCACTTCGGTCCGGTAAAAACACTCAAGGTCTTACAAGACCACTTTTATTGGCCTGGCCTGCGAAAGGATGTGGACCAAATCTGCAGCCAATGTGTCACCTGCAAGGACGCTAAGTCCAAAAATTCGACACTAGGTATGTACTCTCATTTTCCTATTCTCTCATATCCTTGGACTGATTTGTCAATGGATTTCGTTCTAAGACTGCCTAAGTCTAGAACTGGTAGGATTTCCATTTTTGTAGTAGTAGATAGATTTTCCGAAATGGCACAGTTTATTCCTTGTTTAAAGTCGAATGATGCTTCACATGTAACTGAACTGTTCTTTAGAGAAATAGTTAGGTTACATGGAATGCCTAGGAATATCATGTCTGATCGGGATGCCAAATTCCCTAGTTACTTTTGGAAAACCTTGTGGGCTAAGCTAGGGACTATACTACTGTTCTCGACTACCTACCACCCGCAGACTGATGGACAGACTGAGGTAGTGAATATGACCCTTTCAGCCTTGGTTAGAACTCTGGTTAGAACGAATCTAGGAACTTGGGAAGAGCATCTACCACATGTGGTATTTGAGTATAACCATTCGGTGCATTCGGCAACCAAGTTTTCCCCTTTTAAAATTGTGTATGGATTTAACCCTCTGTCACCTTTGGATCTATTACCTTTGCATATTAACGATCGTGTGAGTATTGATGGTAAAAAGAAAGCCGAAGCTGTCAAGAATGTTCATGAACAGGTCAAAGCAAACATCGAGGCTAAAACAAGGCAATATGAGAAATATGCAAACAAGAGCAGGAACAAGGTGGTCTTTCAACCGGGGGACCAAGTTTGGATACATTAGAGGAAGGAACGGTTTCCTGAGGAGAGAAATCGAAGCTAATGCCAAGAATGGATGGACCATTCACCGTTGTCAAGTGACTGCATGACAATGCATACCAGATTGACCTCCAAGGTAAGTATGATGTGTCATCGAGTTTTAATGTTTCTGATTTATCATCTTTTGTGGAAGATGATCCGGATTCGTGGACAAATCCTTTTCAAGAGGAGGTGAATGATGGGAATCAGGACATGGACCACACCTCTGAGTTTGGAATAGGAACATTGGTCCAAGAAATGGAGGTTGAACGAGAAGGTCAGGTGGTCAACCGTGGGTCGGGAGCCATTGACCGTGGGACGGGAGCTATCGACCGTGCGACGGGAGCCATCGACCGTGGGACGGGAGCTATCGACCATGGGACGGGTTCTAACGACCGCGTTGTTTACCGTATCGACCCGAGGCGGCCCGGGAGTGAACTGAGGAAAGATATTCGACCGAACGACCAAATCCTTCGACCCAGAGCTCAGATGTAACACACTAATGGCCAAGAGGGTGAGAACGGTCAAATCAGATTGGCCTTGGTACGAGAGGAAACAGAATTTGGTCGAGAATCCACCTTCCTCGACCACGGAGCACAGCCGGAACAGTTGGGCCGAGGAATGGACTTGTTCCAATGGCCACACCAAGGAACTCCAGACTCAAATCCAGGCAATGGTTCAGGGACACGTTCTCGGACTGGAACAAACAGTTGACCATCACGGGCCGACTTGGTGGACCATGATCCAGACCCTCGCGACCGAGTGGCTCAAGGGACATTTCGGGGCAGCTTAGGGGTCACTCTTTACCAGTCTACTTACCGGCTGTTTGAGCTAATTTCTATCTCTAGATTTCATTAGTATCATTTATTCTTTTGACTAAGAATTCTATAAGTGCAAAACATTTTGAAATCAATAAAAACTTTTGATCTTTTTATGAACTTGATTCTCTTTAAGAATTCTGAGTTCTCTTTGTTCTTCAAAAACTGTCCTACTGTCGGTAAGGGTCACTTCCGCAGTAAAACCTCCCAAGGGTGTCGTGGTGAGTCATATCCACGGCCCAAAGGAATGGGAACACTAGAGGAATTCTGCAGCCTCTAACGGTACCCTTCGATCCACTTCAGGCCGTGTGTGCTAGAAGCCTCCAGTCAAAGAAACTATCCAACTTCGGTACCACAAGGAGTGAAAATCAGGACAGGGGTTCTATCACGTTCCTCCTCTCAGGGAGCCATGCTTTGTCTCCTTTGGACCAGGCCACCTGTGACTTCCCTGAACCAGCCCGCCACCTTAATACTCCCACGGACCAGGCCTCCAGATCTATCTTTCTCCTCTAACCAGTCCGCCAAGCCTAACCAGCCTGCCGGTTTTACTTCTTTAGGACCAGCCCGCCAGTCCAGTTCAAAGACCGGGCGGGCTGAAAGTTCATACGAGAGAAACGGGCGGGCTGAAATTTCATACGAGAGAAACGGGCGGGCAGAAAGTTCATACAAAAGAAATGGGAGGGCTCCAAGTTCTTACGAAAGAAATGGGCGGGCTGAAAGTTCTTACGAAAGAAACGGGCGGGCTGAAAGTTCATATGAGAAACGGGCGGGCAGAAAGTTCATATGACAGACACTAGGGGGGCTGAAAGTTCATACGAAAGAAACGGGTGTGCTGAAAGTTCATACGAACGAAACGGGCGGACTGGAAGTTCATACGAGAGAAATGGGCGGGCTGAAAGTTCATACGAAAGAAATAGGCGGACTGAAAGCCTGACTCGGAATCGCTCGCTTTGGAACACTGTTCATCCCCCATTATCCGCAAAAAACACTATTCATGGAACACTGTTCACGAACCGGATAAAATCGGAAAGAGGAAGAGTCAGTTTAGCAAAAGGCGGATTTGGGTAACTGTTCATAAAGCACTGTTCACAAAACACTGTTCATGGCACCGTTCACGAACCGATCCAAAAACCGGGAAAAGAGTCCAAGCAAGGCGGAAGACCGAAATCAGGGCGAACCAGACCAAACCGGAGGCGGGCTGGATCGAGACTAGACCTAGTGGCAACCTGCTAGGGATATGGGCCGCAGACCAGGCCCAAAGTCTGTCTAAGTCGGTGGATGGAAGATTAAAATTCATCCCACATCGCTAATAAACTTCTTCAGCACCCTAGGTCGCCCACTATATATATGATAGCTTGTATCAAGTTTAAAGGCATCCTGTTTCGAGTATTAAACTTTTCGTATTGTAAGAATTTAAGCTTTTACGAATTTTCTTGTACTTTGGCAAAAAGATCACTAAATAAAACAAACTTTCGATCTTGGTACTTGAGTTATTTTAAAATAAGATTTCAAGCCCCCATTTATTATCAATTTTGATTGTGTGAGTTTTGACTCTCACATCGGGCATGGCTTTCGTTCTCGTATCCTCTTGCTCGTACGGTTTAGAATATATCTCGTCCCCACAGAAGGCACAAAACTGTGAGAGCCGAAACTCACACAATCAAATAATAAATGGGGGCTCGAAAATCCTATTTTAAAATAACTCAAGGACCAAGATTGACAGTTTGTTCTTTTATTAATGATCTTTTTGCCGAATACAAATAATTTCCTAAAAGCTTAATAGTCTTACAGTACGAAATCTAAGTAATCAGAACGGGATGGATTAAACCTTATTACATGCTATATATATATATATACTGAGTAACTTGGGATGCCGAGATTAGCTACTACCGATGTGGGACATCGCTAAGTATAGTAATCTGCCAACTTCAACGGGTTTGGGCTTTATCTGTGGCCCGTCTTCTCAGTACGTCGCCGTTTAGTCTTGTCCCGACCCTCCTTGCCTTCGGTTTTGTCCGGTATTATCTGAATTTGGTTTGTTGTCTCGTTCGACTTCCCGGCCTTATGGTCGGTGTATGAACAGTGTTCCATAAATAGTATCTCATGAATAGTGTCACGAATACTGTTCTAAGGTCGAGTAACACTGAACCAAACTTTTAGCTTTCCGGTTCGGTCAAGAAAAAGGTAAAGAGATCGTGTAAAGGATCAGGTCGCCCGGAACCGTTCTCGGTTAGGTTGGCGACCTGCTTTCAGGACAACCAGGTCACCATTTTCTCTCCTGGGAGTGCAGACGACCTGCTCCTCCTTATTCTGATGTATAGACTATGATCTTGTCGCCTGAAACCGTTCTCAGAGAGGTTGGCGACCTGCCTTCGGAGTGACCAGGTCGCCACTCAATCTCCCGGGAGAGTGGGCGACCTTCTCCTTCGGAGTGACCAGGTTGCCACCTTCTCTCCTTGGAGGGTGGGCGACCGACTCCTTTGGGTGACCAGGTCGCTACTCTCTATCCCGGAAGAGTGGGTGATCTGCCTCTTTGAGTGACTAGGTCGCCATTCTCTCTCCCAGGAGAGTGGGCGACCTGCTCTTTCAGAGTGACCAGGTCGCCACTCTCCCGGGAGAGTGGGCGACCTGATCCTTCATATTCTGATGTCTAGAGACAATGATCAGGTCGCCATGTTCCGTAAGACACACTGGCGACCGGCCTTTTTGGGTGGCCAGGTCGCAATTCTGTCCCCCGTGAGAGCGGGCAACCTACTCATTCAGAGTGACCAGGTCGCCACCTTCTCTCCTGGGAAGGTGGATGCCCTGCTCATTCGGGTGACCAGGTCGCCACTCTCTCTCCCGCGGGAGCGGGTGACCTGCTCCTTTGTGTTTTGATGTCTAGAAACTATGATGAGGTCACCATGTTCCATAAACGGACTGGCGACCTGCCTCTTTCTAGGACCAGGTTGCCATGTCCCGTACGACGGAGTGGCGACCTGTCTCTTTCAGGACCAGGTCCGCATGATCCATGAGATGGACTGGCGACCTGCCTTTTTCCGGGACCATTCCGCCATGTCCCGTAAGATGGACTGGTGACCTTCCTCTTTCCGGGACCAGGTCGCCATGCCCCGTAGTGCGGACTGGCGACCTGCCTCTTTCTGGGACAAGGTCACCATTTCCCGTAAAACGGACTGGCGACCTGCCTCTATCCGGGACCAGGTCGCCCTGTCCTATAAGGCGAACTAGCGACCTGCCTCTTGGGGTTCAAGAACTTGTGCTTAAAGCGCTTTGAAGGGAAGGCCTTTATGCCAACCTCATGAAGTGCATCTTTTGTACTGACCAGCTCATTTTCTTAGGCGTTATAGTGAGTAAACAGGGCCTCGAGGTGGATGATGAGAAGATCAAGGCTATACAAGAGTGGCCTACACCAACAACCATTGGTCAAGTACACAGCTTCCACGGTTTAGCCAGCTTCTACCGGGGGTTCATGCGTGACTTCAGCACCATTGCCGCACCCCTAACGGCTGTGATCAAGAAGAATTCGCCTCTCTCTTAGGGTCCAACTTAGGACGTTGATTTTCATACACTTAAGGAACACCTTACCCAAGCGCCAGTTCTAGCACTACCCAATTTTGAGGATATGTTAGAGGTAGAGTGAGACGCGTCTGATCTAGGGATTCGAGCCGTGTTACACCAGAGGAAGAAACCCATGGCCTTTATGAGTGAGAAACTAAGTGGAGCCACACTTTATAACCCGACGTATGTTAAGGAGTTATACACACTAGTCCAAGCTCTAGAGACAAGGCAGCATTATCTCCTGTCTAAAGGGTTCATCATCCACACGGACCATGAGACCCTAAAACACCTACTAGGCCAGACATAACTCAAACGGAGGCATGCAAAGTGGTTAACGTTTGTGGAGGCCTTTCCTTATGTGATATAATACAAGAAAGGGAAAGAGAATGTGGTCGTTGATGCATTGTCCCGGAGACAGACACTCATCGGAACCATGAAAGCCAAAGTTCTCGGATTTGAACACATCAAAGACCTTTGCAAAGATGACCCCGAACTTGGAGAATTCTACAGAAACTGTGGAAAGGGGAGTTACTCTTCCTTTTACCTTCAGGATGGTTCTCTGTTAAGAGATAAGCGTTTGTATATTCCGCATGGATCCATGAGGGAGCTGGTGCTTAGTGAAGCCCAGGGAGAAGGGCTCATGGGGCACTTTGGGATGAACAAGACTCTAGCCATGGCGGTGGATCATTTCTATAGGCCTCACCTAAAGAAAGATGTGGAAATATTTTGTACTCAATGTGTTCGATGCCATAAAGCTAAATCCAGGTCACATCCACACGGCTTTTATTTACCTTTACCAATTCCTAATGCTCCTTGGCAGGACATTTCTGTGGATTTTGTCTTAGAATTACCCAAGATTCGGCACAAGGATTCTATCTTGTTGTTGTAGACCGATTCTCGAAGATGGCCTATTTCATCCCATGGGAAAAGTCCAATGATGCAACAAAAATTTCTAACTTGTTCTTTGAGGAAGTCGTGCGCTTACGTGGGGTACCCAGGACCATCGTCTCTGATCATGACACCAAGTTTGTGAGTCACTTCTGGAGAACCTTGTGGACGAAGTTAGGCACAAATTTTATTTTCTCCAACACTTGTAATCCTCAAAAAGATAGCCAAACCGAAGTGGTAAACCGTACCCTTTCTATTTTACTTCGAGGTACACTTGATAGAAATATGAAATCTTTACGCAATAGCCTTCCCGTCATAGAGTTTGCATATAATTGTGCACGCCATTCAGCTACTAAGCTCTCACCATTTGAAATTGTGTATGGTATTAACCCCTTATGTCCTTTCGATTTGGTTCATATTCCTCAAGTTGAGCAAGTTAACCAAGATGGGGCTAGATGTGGAGAGTTCATCAAGAAACTCCATGAGACGGCTAAGGCCAATAGTGAGAAGAAGACCGAGGAGCATAAGAAGAATGCCGAACAGGGAAGAAAACAACTAACCTTCGAACCAGAAGGTTGGGTTTGGCTACATATAAGGCAGGATAGGTTCCCCACGCAAGGAGCATCGAAGCTACCACCAAGGGTCGATGGACATTTCAAAGTCCTCACCAAAATCAATGACAACGCCTACCGCCTTGACCTGCCAGGTGAGTTCAACATCTCTCATACATTCAATGTAGCTGATCTATCTTTTTATGCCAGGTGAGGTCAAAGCCTGCTGAATATGGGAGGGAATGATAAGGACATCGACCCAAGCTCCGACCCAGTTCAAGTACCCACGGTCCTAGAAGGTCCTATGACTCGATCTAAGTAGAAACAATTAAGGAAGAGGCTCAATACGGGCATCCAAGCTTACATCAACTCACTCGGACCAGACGACCTCAACTTGCTCGAACCAGTTGGAGGATCGGGGCATAGTGATGAAAATCATGACATGGAGTGTACTACTGGATCGGGGATATGATCGTCGGGCCTAGGAACAGAGGTTGGCCATGAGGATCTGACCGTGGCACGAGGGACGGGAGCTACCGACTGTACTATCTACTGCATCGACCCAACACATCCCAGGAATGAACTGAGAAAGGAACTTCGACCAGATGCTCGGATTCTTCGACATGATATTTACCGACCAAGTGGACCAGATAGAGCGAGTGGTCGAGACATAATGGCCTTGATTCGGGTGGAAACAGGATTTGGTCAACAGATCCCTTTTTTGCATCTTCATTTAATCCTTTTGACTAGCTTTTTTATAAATTGTAAACCTATTGATTTCAATAAGGACTTTTGATCTTTCTTTCAATATTAGAGATTGTTTCTCTATGTTCTTTATAAACATCTGGTTGTTGGCAAGGGGTACTTCCATCAACAAATCTCCTAAAGGGTGTCATGGTGAGTCATATCCTCGGCCCTAAGGAGTGGGAATACTAGAGGAATTTTGCAGCCCTTAACAGTCCCATTTGATCCATCCCTTCTCCGTGAGATCATCGTTACCTCAAGGAGTGTCGATCCGGTCTAGTGGTCTATCACATAGCACCCCAACCGGGCCTGCAGACGAGCCAGGAGAGCCCGAGCACCAAACCGACCTTCCAAGAGAGTTGAGCCTCCTGATCTCTCGACCAAATAACCATTCTAAGACGAACAAAAGAGCCAGTTTTCATCAAGACCGAGTAGAGGTATCTGGACCGACCACCGACGACCGTACCACAACCGACATGGACCTAGTCTCGAAATTGAGCCAGATAAGCTTGAACCAAACGACTACCAAAGATTCCCAAGATAGGCACATTCATGAGGCAGACCACGAAGCAGAAAAGAGCACCAAATAAAGCTATTGGGACGAGAGGACATCTGAAGTACGAGCTGGCACATGGCTCGGTCCAACCGAATGCACCCCAAGGTAAGTGGTTCAATTACTATACTTTGCTTGCAGGTGAAGCAAGCCTCGACAACAACCAAGTCTAGTCTCTTAAGTCCTTAGTTTATTTTAAGTCGAGTTGTAGTTTCCTTTTTCAGTTTAAATGAAATGGTGAACAATTGTTTGCTCATTCACACTCTTTGTAGTTTTCTTTCAAAAGTCATGTTGTCTGGAGTCTTTTGTGTTTTTTTTTTTGGCGAACCCTAACATGTTCCAGCTGAAGGACTATTTAATAAATTTCCTATGCAGCTTTGTAGTCACCTTTTTAGCCGCATGTCAATAAAAACTCACTCTTTTCCTAATTGTTTTTTGAGAGAGAATCTCGTCCTTCTTTTTCTTGTGTGTGTGATTCATATAACCAAGAGACTTGCACTGTATCAGAGACTCATCATACCTCTGTGTCGTGTGTTCAATCCGCCATAAGCTCACTTTAAAAGATCCCCCACGAGAGAAGTGAATGCCATTGTGTCAGATCAACTCACCATCGACCACCATCAGACCATAAGAGAGAAGCGACCACCATCTTGTTAGTTCCACACCTGCAAGATTATAAACTCACCACCGAGTCTTATATCAATAGCTTTTCATGCTCCGTCTATAAAACACCACCAACCATTAAAACTTCCCCTATTCAGTTGTGGACTAACTTGCACTTTGGGTACTCTATCCTCAACCTGTTGTGCTTCTTTCCATATATTCTTCGTTCTGATTTTGTAATGAGCAGAATCTCTTGGAGGCCCAGTCTTTATTGTTGAAAAACTTTCATTCCGACTTTTTTAAAGGTACCACATAATCTAGGGATAAAATTTATCAATACACTTCTTACGAATCCCCCAAAAAAAATAATCCATGTTCGTGTACACCGATGTCATAGGGAAATTCTCTGGATTTGACGGAATATTAGACATTGCCCATGTCTGCACGGATGGGGGATATTCAAAAGAAAACCTGATTAATTGATTATTTCTCTATCCCACATCGCAAACAATGAGTATCATATTGAATCCTTCCAAGTCGTAAATTCTTGGTAACTGAAATACAGTCCAAAATTACTTGCCAAATAAAATGTTTTATCTTTGAAGGATATTTAATCTTCCACGCATGATCAAAGAGAGATTTTACGTCCGAGCCATAGAAAACCTCTAGAATACATAAATTCAAATATAATTTTTAAGTTTTATACCCAGATTTCACCAAGTATTTTTAAGTTTTAGAAAAATGTTATCCATAAGAATCGAATATGAAAACACATCTAAACGGTATATTCTGAATTAAATCGACATCCTCATAGATGATGATCGCTTCAATTAGTAAAAAAAATGATTACAAATATACTTTTAATAAGTTATAACAAATATGTCTAATTCTCACGACTAATATTTCATTTTGTTACTTTTTCTTCATTAATAATCCTTTTTCAAATTACAGAAATAACAATATTTGTATATATAATACATAGTAATATATTTATTTGATTATAATATTTTTGTAAAATAATATAATAATGCATATGTTTATTTTTTCAACCCATTTTGTTTCTCTTTGATATTATACATTTGGACTGATAATAATATTTTTGTTTGTTTCACTTTTAAGTATTTTTGATAAAAACTATATTATAACTTGCAAAATATAATCATTAAATTTAAAATATTTAAAATAATTATATGTTGGAAACCGTGTTTAGATATGTTAATAGGACTAAATAAATAATAATATTTATTTTTTGAATATTTGATTATGCACTTATTTGCGGTGTGGTACCTTAAGCGAGTGATTGTCATATATATACACGGTTTAACTAGTAAATAACTCAAATCTATTTTCGAATTGCATTTATGTATCCAAAAAAAAAAAGAGATAAAAAACCAAAATTTATTGCAACTTTTACAATTTCAGTTATAAATACATATTTAAAATAAATATAATATAAACTAAGATAATTTATTGAACTTATACTAAATTTATTTTTGATTGAAAGTTGATGATTTTTTTTTTGTTCGCCATTGGTATTCTAAACTGATTTCTACACTAATTCTCTATGACTCATAAAAATTCTGTTTTTCTTACTACTAAAGGCAAGTGGTCACCGACTCACCATAGTAGAAAAACTAAAATCTTTGCTTAGACCCACAAGACACGAATCATAACTACTAGACCACTATAAAATGATTAAACCTAGCTAAGTTTATATTAAATCATATAAAAAAAAAAAGATTAAACCAGACCGTAGTAGTAAAACAGAAATGAATTTTTGTGGTTTAATTATAATAGCCTAAAATGATTCTAAGAACCAAAATAAATCAACTTTTGAACTGAAATTCTAAAATAATTATCTCTATGCATGGCACAGAAAATCACCTAATTCAACATAAAAACTAAACCCATAAAAAAGTTCTGATTCAAAATTTTAATCTTTTTGAATAAATAATATAAAAGCAAATTAAAAACTGAATCTAAATCAAAACAATATTATACTAAGCCAATTCATATTAATCTTATTTTACCAATATACTTTTTTTTTTCTGTTCATTGAATGTATTATTTGATTATTATTTTCAACAACAAATATTTTATTTTCACTACACAACATCAAACTCATATATTGAAATAGTTTATTTTTGTTTCTAACTATTGAAAATGATTAAATTTGAATATAAATCTGTGTGTGAACTAAACTGAAATATATCAGGTTTTGAACATATTCAAACTATTTTATTTTCTTGATTTGGTTTATAATTTATTAATAAATTAAAAATAAAAAAATTTCTTTTAAAAAATAGGTGGTAAAGAAACACTCTATACAAAGCATTATATAAAGGGGCGCTTGCAAAAATGATCTATAATTTGATGTCAATTGCAAATGTAACTCTTCATTTTTCTCTCTCCAACAAATACCACATTGTCTGACTTCTAACCTTGGTAGATCTTATAATTCACGAAAATGTCATTACTATGCCATTATTTATATATATATATATATTATTTGTTTCGAAAATGACAAAGACATACACATCCTCATCTTCTTCACTTATTCACGAAAATGTCATCGACATCAATTCTTCCAACCACCATTAACAGCCAGATCTGAAGCTCTTAATTCTCTACCCACCACAATTTAACCTCTTAAAACTCACCATTTGAGTTCACCAACTCATTTTACACCATTTTCTCTTGATTTTCATTTCTAAAACTCCTAAATTCAATTTTTTCCAAATTTCAGACCCTTTTATATGTGCATAATAGGTGATTCTTGCAAACATAGAGTCTGGGTTTCTTTGGTGGTGGTCAGCCTCACAGTTTTTGACAGTCGACGAAGCTGAAAACCAGATTCAGGTAATTCAAACATGATTTTCTGGGTTTTTCCATCTGTTTCGCGTAACTAGACTTCCTTTGATGTCTACTAGTCAAAGCATAGGTTAGTTTTGCATTTGACCATTTCGCTCGTAGACTTCATTTGCAGTCTACTATTTTGCTTTGGTAAGAAAAAAATAGAGGACACGTCATACTCGTAGTGGTCAGGTTAGTTTTGCATTTGACCAAAATGAGGGCTTTTCGGAGAAGTCTACTCGAGAAGTCTACATTAAAGCAAGGTTAATATTGCATTTGACCAGATTTTTACTTTTATAGTCGACTTCGGGTGACGTCTACTGAGGTTACTTTTGGGGTTGACGAAAATATCAAAACATTGACCAATAATATCATTTAAATAGTAGACTTCACTAGCCGTCTACTGAGGATAGTAGACTGCGAGAGAAGTCTACTATTAATTTAATCGTAAATTTGGTCAACACCAGAACTAAACGAGTAGACTTCACTAGCCGTCTACTGAGGCAGTAGACTTCCTGGAGAAGTCTACTCAGATATGTGAATTTCAAAACTAACCCAAGAGAAGTCTACTAGAAAAAGTAAGAAGTCTACTGGAAACAGCAGACTTCTTCAAGAAGTCTACTGCTGATATGAACTCTAACTCGGAAATTCAAATTTTGGTCAATTGCAAAACTGACCCATTTTTCGTAGTAGACTTCAAGTGAAGTCTACTTTTGCAATTGACAATTAACGAATGCAGACTTCTCAAGACGTCTACTCGCCCGAGTAGACGTCGGGTGAAGTCTGTTTCGTTAGTTGTCAATTGCAAAAATAACCCGGGAGAGTAGACTTCATTTGGAGTCTACGCGGTAGACTTCATAGAGAAGTCTACTACGTAATGATTTTTGTAAAGTTGTACTTATAGCATATTTATAACAAATTTTTAAGATTTTCTTGTTCATGTGTTGGTTTTGGTTAACTTACTTGCTTGTGTGTGAGTTTGACATGTTTATATGTTATATGCATTGCTGAATCAGTTTTCTTCTTTCATATTGAAACTAGGTCACTAGTAGTAGACTTCATCTGGAGGTGTAATTGTAGCATATTTAGAATGAACTTTTAAGATTTTCTTGTTCGTGCTTTAGTTTTAGCCAACCTACTTACTTGTGTGTGAGTTTGACATGTTTATTTGTAATATGCATGGTTGAATCAGTTTTCTTATTTCATTTTGCAGCTAACTCACTAGTAGTAGACTTCAATATGAAGTCTATTTAATTCTTGTTCATGCGTCATTTCCTTATGTCAAATTCTGTTTATCTTTGTTTGCATCCACATCTTTGTATTTTGATTCGACTTTTAACACTAGTTACAACTCTATTTGTATTGCAGTGATCTTATGACTTATTTGTCGCCATTTAACATCCACAAAGCTGAATGATGGTTATGCAACTCTGGGCTTTTCTCCTAGATCAAGATGATACTTCTCCTCTATTGAATTTGTTTAATTAGAAATATCTTGTGTTTTTATCTGAGATCAGTTTGTAATACTCGAACAATGAATATGGTCATGTGTGTTTCTGAGATTAGTTTCTTGCCATCGTGTTTTTTTTTTGTTAACCACAAACTTACACACAAGCAAGTAAGTTGGTTAAAGCTAACGTATGAACAAGAAATTATTTAAAATTCATTCAAATATGCTACAATTACAAGTTTGATAAAACATAGGGTAGTAGACTTCTATATGAAGTCTGCAGAGTAGACTTCTTAGTGAAATCAGCAGAGTAGACTTCACAGTGAAGTCTGAAATTCAAATTATTAAAGGCGGGAAACAAAATTAAATAGGCGGAAAACGAAATTAAATAAGCGGAAAATGAAATTAAATAGGCGGGAAACAAAATTAAATAGACTTCTTTTTGAAGTCTACTACTAGTGAGATAACTACAAAATGAAACAAGAAAATTGATTCAGTCATGCATATTACAAATAGACATGTCAAACTCTCACACAAGCAAGTAGGTTGGTTGAAACTAACGCATGAACAAGAAAATCTTAAAAACTCATTCTAAATATGCTACAATTACAACTTTGAAAAAAAAATCCTACAGTAGTAGACTTCTATATAAAGTCAGCAGAGTAGACTTCACAATGAAGTCTCTTTATTGTAATCGATGGTTTCAGCTTCTTTGTCTCTTCTTGAGATCTGTAGAAAAAAAAAAATACTCAGATCTTTCTTTCTAAAAATTTAAATAAAAAGAGAAAGAGAGAGGTTAAACTTTATTTACCTTGAAACTGATTGATGTAAAGAATTAATCTTCTTCTTCGCACAGCTTTCTTCTTGAGATCTGCAAAAAAAAAAAATACTCAGATCTTTCTTTCTAAAAGTTTAAATAAAAAGAAAAAGAGAGAGGTTAAACTTTATTAACCTTGAAACTGATGGATGTAAAGAATCAATCTTCTTCTTCGCATATCCTTCTTCTTGAGATCTGTAGAAAAAAAAAATACTCAGATCTTTTTTTCTAAAAATTTAAATAAAAAGAGAAAGAGAGAGGTTAAACTTTATTAACCTTGAAACTGATGGATGTAAAGAATCAATCTTCTTCTTCGCACAGTCTTTTTGTTGTCGCATGTTGAAAAATAAACTCCCAAAATTGCTTCTTGTTCTTGCACTACTATATCCTCCATCTCAACTTCTTCATCCTATCCAAATCAAACATTTTGAAAAAAATAGAAGCAATCAAAACCCAGAAATATGAACATACACATGTATCATTATTCTCTTTTTAAGAAAAAAAAAATGGATTAGAAGAGATTGACAAATAATAAAAAAACAAAAAAGATGAGTAAAAATGGATAAAGAAGAAATCTGGAGAGGCAGTCTATGGTAATGTGGAAGAGGAAGGGAGAAAAAAAAAAAGTAGAGCCTCGTTTTAAACTTAAGGTTGTGGAAAAATTATTAAATTAATTTTGTTTCCCGCCTATTTAATTTCGTTTCCCGCTTTAATAATTTGAATGACTTCACACGAAGTCTACTAATTTGAAGTGACGCAGACTTCATGACGAAAACTTCCTCACCCTAAACCTCGAATGAACAGTACACCCATAACACCTAAATTGATAAGTTACATAAAATCTAACATTAAAAAATTTACTCATTATTATATTTTTAATTTTGCTTTTTAAATAAATTTAAATGTAATATTAAACTCTGATTTATATAGATTTCTTTTTATCAAAACCATAACCATATTATCTATCCATATCAAACGCTATACTCCAACCTTACATGTATTTGGTTTCTACCCTCATTTATCTTCGTTCGCTTAAATTAACTGATTTTTATGAAATTTTATTTTATATAGTTGAAAATTACGTATGTGTTATTTATCTATGCAATTTTTTATCAAATTAATTTTTTAAAAAATTATAATTAAAATCTAAGATCTAATCACGGAGTAGACTTCATATAGAAGTTATGAAGTCTACTATTATACTTTTAAATGATATGGAAACTTTATTTGTTTAAAATGACTGAGTTTTATGTAATTTTATTTTATATAGGTGATAATTACGAATTTGATATTTATGTATACAATTTTTTTTATCAAATTAATTTTTATAATTTTTTTAATTAAAATCTAAGATCTAATCACGGAGTAAACTTCATATAGAAGCTATGAAGTCTACTATTATACATTTTCATGATATAGAAACTTTTTTTGTTTAAAATGACTGAGTTTTATCTAATTTTATTTTATATAGATGATAATTACGTATGTGATATTTATGTATACAAATTATTTATCAAATTAATTTTTGTAATTAAAATTTAAGATATAATCACGGAGTAGACTTTATTTAACTAGTAAACTTCGTGAGTAGACTTCTCAAGAGTTATAATGGTCATTTTTCCTTTGGCTTTTTTGTTTGGTCATTAGGGAGAAACTGATACTTTCACTATCCATATGGGTTACTTTTGCCAAATGTCCAATAAGGGGTCTAAATTTGCATTCAAAACCAAATAATAGGTTAAAATCAGCAATCCTCTCTTATATAAAACCTAATTATAGTTATTTTTAGATATATAATCAATAGTTCTAGTCTCAACTTTATTCTTTTTCAAAAAATAAGAGAAGAAAAAATTAACTAAAGCGGTTCGGCAAGTGTACCACGTACCACCTTATCTACCTATGTATTCTTTGCACCGAAAATAAGCTTGATTGAGAAGAAACTGAAACACTCCTTCCAACACTAAAATTCATTTAGGTGATGAGAAAAAATTTGTTGGGGTAGATATTATTTTCACACAGCAATCTATTGCAAAAATCACTTGGTGTTGTTGAAGAGTATGCATACACTCTATTAGTTGTAGTCCTAACTAGTAGTTTATATAGTTTATTTGACACTAAATTTTAGAAAAAAAAAGTTATAATAAATAGAAAATTTTATATTTTATGATAATAGAGAAAAATTAGTGAGATATTTTTGGAAAATGCTTATTTTGGTATTATATATTTGATTATTATACATCTAAAAAGTAAAAATAAAACCTGAAATTTTTCAACAGAAATATGATCTCACATCTCAACTTTTGTTTTTTTTTTTGTCGATAATGAAAATTCCCAAACCCAAACTTAAAATAGTAACTAGAACCTTTACAACTTTTAAAAGACGTCTAACCCCTCGTTTCTTTTTTCTTCTCATGTAATAAAATTATGTTAAATAATGGATTCCTTTTTGCAATTTAAATATGACTCCCACCTCAGAAATCTGAAGCGAAGCAAACACATCACATAATCACTTACTCATTCTCTTCCACCATGGACACCGCAGCCAACAGATGTTCCGCCACAGATCTCGCCGTCCTCCTATCTTCTTCTTCTAACTCAACTTCTTCCCTCACTGCGGCAACCTTTCTCTGCTCTCAGTTTTCCAACATGTCTGACAAACTCTCCGACACAACTTACGCCGTGGACAACATGTATCTCCTCTTCTCTGCCTACCTCGTCTTCGCTATGCAGCTTGGTTTCGCCATGCTCTGTGCCGGCTCAGTTAGAGCCAAGAACACTATGAACATCATGCTAACCAATGTCCTAGACGCGGCCGCTGGAGCCATCTCTTACTATCTCTTCGGCTTCGCATTCGCCTTCGGAACACCATCCAACGGCTTCATCGGTCGCCACCATAGCTTTTTTGCCCTAAACTCTTATCCTGAACGCTCTGGCGCGGACTTTAGCTTTTTCCTCTACCAATGGGCTTTTGCAATAGCCGCAGCGGGAATCACAAGCGGGTCCATCGCTGAAAGAACCCAATTCGTTGCTTACCTTATCTACTCTTCATTCTTGACCGGTTTTGTCTACCCGATCGTCTCACACTGGTTTTGGTCCAGTGATGGCTGGGCTAGTGCGTCCAGGTCCGACAACAATCTCTTGTTTGGATCAGGAGCTATCGATTTCGCAGGTTCAGGAGTTGTTCACATGGTAGGTGGAATTGCCGGTCTATGGGGAGCATTAATTGAAGGACCACGAATAGGCCGATTTGACCGGTCCGGCCGCTCTGTTGCTTTACGGGGTCATAGTGCGTCCCTTGTTGTACTTGGTACCTTCTTGTTGTGGTTTGGATGGTACGGATTTAACCCCGGTTCATTTTTAACCATTCTAAAAGGTTATGAAAAGTCTCGGCCGTATTATGGACAATGGAGCGCTGTGGGCCGTACTGCAATCACCACAACGCTTTCTGGTTGTACTGCGGCTTTGACCACTCTATTCAGTAAACGGCTCCTAGCAGGCCACTGGAATGTCATTGATGTCTGCAACGGATTGCTAGGTGGCTTTGCAGCGATTACCTCCGGATGTGCCGTTGTTGACCCATGGGCTGCTATAGTCTGTGGCTTCGTGGCATCATGGGTATTGATTGGATTTAACCTACTTGCCAAGAAATTTAAGTACGACGACCCGCTGGAGGCCGCTCAGCTCCATGGGGGATGTGGAGCATGGGGGTTAATCTTCACCGGACTTTTTGCAACTAAAAAGTACGTCAACGAAGTTTACTCTGGTGATAGGCCTTATGGATTGCTGATGGGCGGGGGACGAAAACTACTTGCCGCACAGATTGTTGAGATCGTTGTGATCGTTGGGTGGGTTACCGTGATGATGGGGCCATTGTTCTATGGTTTGAATAAGATGGATCTTCTGAGGATATCGGCAGAGGACGAGATGGCCGGAATGGACATGACGCGTCACGGAGGCTTTGCTTATGCGTACAATGATGAGGATGACTTGTCAGTTAGGCCGTGGGGAAAAGTGGAGCCTACAAGCAGGAGCTCGACTCCTACACCGCCGACCTTGGGTGTTTAATTTAATATTTGAGTGGTCCTATGCAACTGTGTGAGACGAAGACAAAAAAATTTGGACACCAAACATGTTGTACACATGTGTGTGGTTTTATTGTTTTGTTGTGGACAAGAATTCTGGTGTTTCTAACAATAACATTATCAGTAGTTTTTTTTTCTTCTCATTTTTTTGTAAAACTGAAAGCGATCTTTTTCTATCATAGACTAAAATTTGGAATAAAATCCGTATATAAGCGGCTGTTGAAAAGATTGTTAATGTTGCTTTACAATCTCACGTTCTCATGGGATTGTTAGAATGTTCATAATTTGTGAAGCCTAACGATTAAACCATCCTTCACAACTTTTACAGATAAATCAATATATATATATATATATATATATATTCAACGAGATTTTATCAAACAAAGTTAAAATAACTGACTGAAATCGTAAAAGTATCATATGTGTATATAGAAAGACTAGTCCTGTATATATAATTCAACAAAAGGCTAATATACCCCAAAAGAGCCAAAAGAGTCATCATTTCTCTTATTTTGGTTTAAATGTTAAGACTTGATCATGATTTTGTAAGGTTAAATTAAGCCATGATATCTCACTAATGTTTGAAACATCTGTGTTAATACATTTTTCTTAGTCCAGTTCTCATCATTAATGTTGCGACCCTGAATATGGTTTAACTTATATTGTAAAAGAATTATGGACGAGCTTACTATCACACATTGTTCTCTAAATCCTCGAACTAATCATCTCATCGTTCATTTTCAAGTATAATGCTTCTTATTTTAAATTTTCGAGACATAAATTTCTTAACAGAGCCATTTAAAATCTTAAAACACCAATTCAAATATAACAAAACAAATTTTAGATATGTAAAAAATATGAAAAAATCACCCAATCTCTCCCAAAACATTGGCAACATTCCAAAAAAGTTATTCCCACAACTCCTTGATCAATTATGCAAAGAAAGGTGAGTAATTTGGATTACCGAATAAGAACAAGCTCTAGAAATCTACTAACTCATCTCAAACAACACAGTCAATAAGCACAAGTGAAAATTTAATAACACCTCGTAAATATCACCCAAAAAGGACACTCAGATATGAAACAAGACTCATAGACTCTCTATAGCCGCGAGATAAGATGAGAGGAGGAATTAGTCATCAGGCACATTGATACTTCCAGAATACATTGTTGATCAATTTAATGAAAGCATCAAATACATTGGTCAATCCAAATAACATTACCACAAACTCATAGTGTCCATAAAGGGTCCGGAATACTGTCTTCTGAATATCCTTCTCTGCTATCAGAATCTGGTGATATCATGAAGCCAAATCTATCTATGAAAAAAATGAAGCTCCCTACAGTTGGTCTAACAACTAATGCATTGGATATTTATGTAGAAGAGAAGAAGTCAACAATCAGTCCTCAGATTTGCTTATTTTATCGAAACAGATACGGATCTAGAAGAAATGGGATGGAAGCATATTACACAACCACATATCTGCACTTTTTAACAAACAAAAGAAGAAGAGAAAGGAGATTAGAGATCAGATCTACTCCATATGGTGGCTCACAGCCGCGAGAGAAGGAGAGAGGAGGAGAAAATGAGCCGACTTACCTTATGGCAGCACATATCGGACTTGACGGTAGACAATTGAATCAAGAAGGCAACGGCTCAGGTTCATGATTTGATCACTCCTCTTCAGCCGTGGTTCAATGGCGGTGTACGAGGATTCCAGAAATGGCATCCCGAGGGCTGATGGTGGCAAATTCGACTCAGGATTTCTGCAGGACTTCCCTATCTTTCTGATCTTTGAGTCAAAGGTGAGAAACTGCTCCTTTTATAGGAAAGAGGAGAGGAGACCCTAGGGTTAGTTCTTCTTAGATGTTTAGCAAATGAAGTTGTTCCTTATTCATTAGGTTACATTATCACATCAGTTTTGTTACATCCTCGACCGTTCATCTTCCATAAAACCTTGTGAATTGTTCTATTCTTTGATCGTGTTTTCTTTAGGGGTTTAGTGTTGAATCATAGTGAAATTACTTGGAACTTTTTATTGGCTATGTGTTATGTGACATTTTCACGATGACTATTGATCAAGAAGAGGCCAGTAACAACGCGAACAACAAGCTCTTGATTGAAACCATCTCAAAAAGTATGGTGAAGTTGATGAATGAAAAGATGGAAGCTCTGCGAGAAGAATTGACTCACGACCGTTAATCCAACAAAGATGAATCCGAAAAGGGAAAGACGTCCTAGAAGCAGAGAGAGGAGAGAACAAAACAGAGATGTTGCCACAGATAACTATTATAGCAACCACATCAGTTCTTCTCGTATAAGCCAAAGGATAAGACATGCAACTGAAGGAAAAAATACTATGCAAGAAAACTTGGGAGGCCTTAAGATCAAAATCCGATCCTTCCACGGAAAGAATGACCCTGATGTGTATCTAAATTGACAAAAGAAGATAGATTTGGTGTTCAACTGTCAACATTTTGCTGATGTTAACAGAGTAAAGGTGGCTGCCACTGAGTTTTATGATTATGTATTAAGCTAGTGGGATCAGATAGTCACTTCTAGAATGCATAATAGATAGTTTCCTATTCAGACTTGGGCAGAAATGAAGTTGCTAATGAGCAGCCGGTTCGTGCCAACCTATTATCACCGAGAGCTTCACTCCAAACTTAGAAAGCTTACTTAAGGAAACCGGTCTGTAGAAGACTATAACCAAGAATTAGAGACTCTAATGCTGAGAGCAAACATCTCAGAATATAGATAAGCAACCAGGTTTCGGTTCTTAGGAGGTTTGCCTAGAGAGATCTAAGACAGAGTGGAGATGCAACAATATAATATATTTGAGGAGATGCTGCACAAAGCTATTCAGGTGGAGCAACAAAGCCAAGCTATGATTCCAACCGACCGAGTTACGAAGGACACATCAAACCTTATACTACTACCAAGCCTGAGTCAAAACCATTTACAGAAAATCAAGACAGAGACAAAAACCCCAGCCACAACCACCTGAACCAGAGATCTTAAGTGTTTCAAGTGTCAAAGACTTGGACATTATGCTAATGAATGTACCAACAAGCGTGTGGTGATTATTCTGGATAATGGAGAGATAGAGTCGGAGAATGAGATAACACCAGAGGCGAGTTCATCCAATGATGAATATGAAGCCAATCCGGCTAACGGAGTGCTTCTTATGGCTAGGAGAACCTTGAGCATCCATAACAAAGCTAGTGAGCAAGAGCAGCGTGAGAACTTGTTCCACACCCGATGTATTGTTCTAGACAAAGTCTTCAGTGAAACAATGGTCAGAAAGTTGGGCTTGCAACAACAGACGCATATGCGACCTTACAAACCTTAATGGCTCAATGAGACTGGAGAAATGCAAGTCAAGAACCTAGCTCTGATACCACTTAATGAGAACCTATGTAGATCGATACTCTTAAGTTGAGAAATGGATAGATTTGGTGGCTGAAAAGCCGTGACGATGGTTGAAGATATGATGGTTGAATAGTTTGATTCACAAGCTTGCAGAATAGCTTATATGACCGACTTGATAACTTTGGATATGAAACACCAAAATGATCAAGGGTTTAGCTGGATATTACACACAACCTAGATTGATCCGACTTGCAAGAGAGATTTGATAAAAAAGTTGGACAATTTTATTCAAGGTTTCTGATCGACAATATATAGGGGAAGAGAAGAGACAAGTATGGGAAACATAAAGTCATTGGAACAAACTCCAAGAATGACTAAGCAAAGACAAAAAATAATACATAAGGCAAGTTCAAATTTGAATCACAACAGGCCACTCGCGATTTGCATGTTACACAAGCCTGATTACACATATTTGAATCAAGTGAAATGGCCGGTTAAAAGTGTTACACAAGCCTTATTATAAACCTCCTTTGGAAAACCAAAGGGAGGGAAAAACAGCATTTGGGCAGACTTGAACCATTTACTGATGCAATTGAGCCTTGATCCCAACCAGGGTGGTTAGATCAAAATCCTCAGTCGTACTCTAGCGTCTTAGCATTGCTCCAACAGCCTGGTTGAAGAGCTTGGTTCTTGATTGGGTCATTGGTCCATTTTGGTGTTAGCACATCCTCAGCTCCATCCAGATCCGTTTCAAATTCTGGTTCATGCTCATTGTCTTTGTTGCTATCCATGATCATATCACCATGAAAGAATTAATCTAAGGTGTTCATTCTCTTTTCCCTAGAAAAGGTGGAACCTCCATTTTTAGAAATAAAAAACCATAAACTAGTTAAGCCTGCAGAAATCTTGAGCCACCAGAGCCACCACCAGCCGTGAGACACAATCACTAAAATCCACCATCAAACCGCCAAAAAGGAGGAGCCGTTCAATCGTAACCCCTAGCCAGTGCCTTCTAGATTTTGTTGCTTGCCATCAGCTCCGATCTGTGCTGCTATAGGGTAAGTAATCATGATCACTCTTTGTCTATCCTATTCTCGTGGATATGAACAACCGCATGTGACAGGTCTGATCCCTAATCCCTTTTCTCTTCTTATTGTTGGTTCAAAAGTGAAATTTATTTTTCTATGGGTTTCTTTTCATGATCTGGATCCATTTCGTCATAATAAGTAAAGGTAAGCACTAGTTGTGGACTTTTTCTCTTTCTGCAGAATCTTCAGGGTGTTAGTCATTTATTAATACCTGCTAAGATCCTAGGAACATAGATTTAGTTGTTGATTTGTGTTAATGTCAATAAGAGAACCTAGAGATTTAGGTTGCTTAAAACTGAACATATTGCTTGATGCTTCAATGTTATTTGGGGTTGGTAGAGAGTTTTATATTCTGAGTTTAACGGTTTTCAAATGTTATAAGAAATGAGACTTTCCTTAAGTTTATAATTAGGGCACCAATATGACCGAGGCTTCCTATATATATAAAGTGATTTCATGTACTTTTGTTTAGTATATTTGTATTTAATCCATTATGTTATCGTCGTGCCAAAGAAAAACTTTATAAGATGGAGGTTCAAAGGATGTGCCAGGGATATTAGTAGACATGAGCTTTTCGAGCAATCTGATGATGATGAAGCTGAATTGTTACTAGATGATTTTGGGGATGAATTGGTTATCTCGACAGCATGCAGTAATGGATTATCCCAAGTTGTGTATCCATATTTTTTTGGAGGAGTGGAAAATAGTTTTCAAAGATTTGAGAATTAGGACTGGGATTGCTATCATTTAAATGTTGCAGGCATAAGAGTTGATTGCGAAGGGGAATGAGGCACTTGTAGCCACCACAGCAATGGCAAGAGAAGTAGAAACCCTAAGTCTAGATATCATTCTGTAGCAGCTAAGTATGCAGACTTGTTCAAGGTACTACAAGGACTCTGACCAACAAGATATTATGTTTTTACAATAGAGTGGGAGCCCGGGGCGGCACTCGTGTCAAATGTGCTTTATCGGTTGACTCTAGTAGAGATGAATGAGTTAAAGAAGTAGCTTTAGGATTTCGTGGAGAAAGGATTCATCCAATCAAGTAGTTCATGTCCTATTTGTGAAGAGAAAAGACAGATGTTTTAGACTTTGCATTGACTACCAAAGGTTAAACAATATGACCATTAAAAACAAGTAGCCATCACCACGAATCGATAGACCAACTCTAAGGAGTTTTGTGGCCATCAAAGACATATTTGGCTTCAGGATATCACAAGATTTTGATAGCAGAGGAGGATATTCAAAAGATGGCATTTCAGACCCGTTATGGACATTATGAGTTTGTGGTAACACCATTTGGATTGATCAAAGCGCTAACTGCCTTTATGAAGTTGATGAACAATGTATTCCATGAATACTATGACAAGTATGTGATTATGTTCATTGATGACATTTTGAAATACTCGAGGAGTAAACATGATTATGATTGGCATTTGCATTTTGTTCTGAATAAGCTATGGAGCATAAGTTGTTTGCTAAGTTGAGTAAATGCAATTTCTGGTAGAGCGAGATTAGGTCTTTGGGGCATGTGGTTACGTAAACCGGAGTATCAGTAGATTCATTGAAGATTATCTCTCTCACTAGTTCGCCGATGTCGAAGAGTGCCACCAAGGTTTGTAGTTTCCTAGGTGTGGTTGGATACTATTGGATGTTTGTGAAGGTATTTTCCAAAATGGTCAAGCTATTTAAGCGTTTGAAGGAGAAGAATATTAAAAGTTTAAAAGTTCCTAACGAATTACTGTAAGGGTTACCCGTATGAGAATAGAAATGAGACATGATAACAATGAGTTTTGTTGTTAAGCTACAAATGACTATAACATAGAAAGATATAGTTTAGGTGTTTGTGGACCGACTCAACAAATCAGCTTATTTTTAGTAATTAAGAAGACGGATTGAGCCGATCTTGTTTCTCAGAAGTATTTGAATTTGATTGTAAGGTTGCACAAGGTGCTAATAAATATTGTGTCAAAGAGAGAATCAAAGTTCACTTTGATTTTCTAGAATGCCTTCCATATGGCATTGAGGACAAAGTTTCACCTTAGTACGACCTATCATTTGCAGACACATGAACAATCAGAGTGGACGATTCAGACATTGGAGGATATGCTGAAAGCATGTGCGAATGATTGGGAAGGAAAGTAAGAGAAATATTTACTATTGATGGAGTTTGTCTACAACAATAGTTACCACTCAACCATAAGGATGTCTTAGTATAAAACAAATATGAGTGTCGGATATTTGTTAGGTGATATTAGCTTATGAATGTTTTTCGCTAATAGCATGGTTTGAGATGAATTTTGTTGGTATATAAAGTTTATTGTTGATACTTAAAATTTATACTATTATATTTTGATTTTTTTATTAAAAAGTTTCAAAATAATTTCGTTAAGAATTTTATGATTTGAAAATTTGATAAATAAAATAATAGAATTAGAAACGACTAAAATTTTAGGTTTGAGAATGAAAGGGATCGGAAAAAGGTTTCTGACAAGAAGTTCAACTCTTGGGTTCTTATCGCCTTGACGCCTTGTGATAAGATAATGCGTAACCGTGGCTCTGGATTTAATATCAGCATCTATGAATCTAGGTTTCTAGCAAGTGCCACGCTATCCACTGGTTCACTGGATGATGTCTTTCGGTTGATTGGCCCTCAAATTTTCTGAATAACTTATTTAAATATGAAATAAATATAAATTATTCCTACCACTTTTAGAACGGATGGCAGGGAGCCTCGGATGTACGACTTTATCGTGTTTTTTCCATTTATCACTACCATTCGATTTATCTTTTGCCTTGTAGCCCTCTTTTTTGACCATCACACATTCAATATATTCACCATTAAAATTTGACTTTTACGCGATACAATAAAGCTTTCACAACACATTCACCTCTACTTTTGTTTTTTTCTTAAATTTTAGTTCACATTGATTTTGTTTTATCTGTTGCTGGAACCTATATGACTACAAAAAAAAACTAATTAAAGTTAGGAAAAATTTGTGGAATGACTATATTGAAATTTTTTTTATAAAAACTAATTAAAACTAGAAAAAATTTGTGGAATGATCATATTGAAATTTTTTTTATAAAAACAAATTATGTAATAACTGAGATAAAAAAATAACAATTAACACAGAAAACTAACAATTTGGTGTATTGCACAATGTGAAGAAGAGAGAGAGAAATATATGTTTAGAGTGTTTGTAATTATAATAAAACACATTCACACCATTAAATCTTGTTTGCTTTCTTAATTTTACAATATTAATGGATTAAATTATTCAATATTATGAAAAAACATAATTTTATTTTACATTTAGTATAGTTTTAATTTTTTGAAACCGATTTAAATTTTAATAATAAATAGAAAATATTAATAATAAGAAAGTGAATCTATACACATAAAATAATATAGCAGGAAAAAAAAACAAATAGTCAATTTATATAAATTGATATACTATAGTTTTTGCAAATAATATAGAGTGTACTCTTCATATGAATAATATAGATTATAATATACTATATTTATGTAATAAATATATGAATACATAATAAATAGTGAGAGTTTGACAAAATAGTACAAAGACTAATAGATGTGTAATAGTATAGATTTCAAAGTTGAAAACAAACTACATGTGTCTATACTTGGTTTTAATTGCAACAACACAAACCTATCATTCTCTTTCGTAATAAGTTCACATATCAAAATAATATAATAACCATTAATTACAATTTTAAAGATAAGCCCTAGAGAATCAACCCAACATATACATAAGATGAAACACAATCAAAATTTTCTGAATCAATTAGATATAATGAAATAATAGGGAATATTTGACAGAAAAGAGAAAAGGAGAGAGAGGAAAAAAAAAGAGATAGCAAAGGTAGAAGAGTATATATTGTATAATATATACAGAATATCATAGCCAATTTATTTTACGGCTATTCCCTTAATTTTGACTTATATTATAGTCACTCAGCCTAATTTCCCTTAAAACTACGTGTACATTATAAATATAAGTGACATTTATTTTGTGACTTTTTTAATTTTTTATTTATTTATTATATTATGATTCTCTGCTTTTAATATATTATACTTTTATTTATTTTTGACATTTTACACTTACATTTTACTTGAAAAAAGTTAATTTAAAAAAACAAATCATTTACAAATTATCGATATAATACACCATTAATAAAGTTTGAACTATTTTTATTATTAAAATATATTTAATATAAAACAAAAATAAAAAAACATATAAATTCTTTACAAAAAGGTTTATCGTTCAAAAATTATTTTTACAACTCATTGAAGTTTCATATGCTCTTTCATAAAAGATTTGTTGTAAAAAAATTAAAATAATATGCAAAATTTAAAAGAAAGATAAAAAATTGAGTTAATCAATTAATTATTTTTTTAGTAATCCATTTAGTTTTGAAATTGGATAAATAGATTCTTTTTTTTTTCTTCTATCAAATTATAAGGATTAATCTACATATTTTGCTAATAAATTCATGTATTAAATTTTTTTTGATTCATGTAAAGTGTTTTAGAAACTCTTTGGACATTTGAGTTTGAATTCTTTTTGACAATTTGGTATAATTTTAATTGGATCTTTATTGGTGGGCCAAAGATGGCTATATAAACTATAAAGCCTTTAAAAACTCCAAAACATTAAAAATATCAATAATATGTCAAACTCAATTTTGTTTAATTAAAAATCAATAAAATGATTAGTAAAAATAGTCAATTATAGGAAATAACAAATCCTCTAGATTTATTTTTTTCGTTTTTTTTGTTTTTTAGAAAAAAAATAGTTTGAATATATATATATTATTGAAATCACAATTCTAAATTGCAACCTATAATTCTAATATAATAAGATTATTCAAAAGACAGTATCAGCTGATTCTACCGTGTCTCACTACACTTAGCTCCAAATTCCAACGATCATTGTAAAAATGAGGTGTCAATCCACATTTGGAACAAAAGTAGCACACCAAAAATACAAATAGATGCTTAATCTAAGCCAAATGACTAAAATTCCAAGGATTGCTCAAGTTCTAATGATTAAAAACAACTGAAATCAACATAAACAAATAAGCAAATACAATAAATAAGAAATAAGATTGGCAATTAAGCATATGATAAAAGCTAAGCTTCTGGTTGAAGGTTATTGGCTTTGTATGATGAAGTGATAATTTATGATGCTAATTCAAACATTTAATGTTAATTATCTAGCCTAGATATTAGAGTAGCAATTAAATCCCGAATATCACGTACGTCAACAAATCACAATCTTCTATTTATTATAATTGTTTATACAATAGAAAAACTAATATCTTTTCTCTTCTTATTACAAATGTTGATCCTATTATATAAATCATTAAACTTGTCATTTATGAATATGCAGAAATCATTCTTTTTTTCATGGTATCAGAGAAGGAAGGCTTAAAAAAAAATCACCTTCTTATTTCCCTTCTAAGTTCTTTACAAAACCATGTCTGCTTCAACTTCTGCAACAAACCCCAATCCTTAATCCACAAAATTCAATCATTTACATCAATATGTCTGAGTATCACAACTTTAATAACCTTAAACTTTAATAATTTTTTTAGTTTTTTGATTTTTGACTATATTTGAGTTATTAGTTTTGTTTATAAAGTTAAAATTAATAAAATAAAAATATAAATATGCTAATGAAAACAAATTATTTATTATAAAAAAATACAAAATATAATCATTAAAAATAGATATATTTAATTTATAAAATTATTTTAAAAGAATAACAACAAACATAATCGAAAATTATTTTGAATTCCACAAATATGTAGAAATTTCATCTCGAATCTCTTCCATATGTTGCATATGAAAGTTATTGTTATGTTCGTCTTCATCTGAATTGGAGTCTTCATCAGGTACATTTTAAATTATATGGTTCGAATCAAAATCAACATCTCATAATTTTGATAATCTAATAAAATTATGTAGCACCATTGTTGCTGCAATAACTTTACGTTGAACATGTATGTTGTACCTTGGTTTTTCTCTTAAAACCCGCCATTTTTCTTCCACACACAAAAAGTCCGTTTAATGATAGATCATAGTGAAGAATGTTGTTTGTTAAAAATTTCTTTATAACTACTAGGCGGACTAGCTCCATCGTATTGGCTAGGATGAGATCTTTCCCCTTGATATGGAGTAAAAAATCCAGGTCGAAGAGGATAACCAGAATCTCCTAAATAATACTTTCCAAATGGTGCAGTTGATAATTAATGAGGACCCTCCATCGCTAGTGCTAGAACTTTTGCATCATGAACTGATCCCGCAATACCAATATATGCATATGTAAACAACATGTCCATATTGCATATAGCTATAGTATTCATATTCGTGTCTCTTTTTCTGTTCCAATTTTTTTCGGAATCTTTTCCTACAATAGTGACAGGAACATGTGTTCCATCAATTGCACCAATAAGTCCTTTAAAGTACGGCCAATAAGGTTTGTTGGATTGTAACCTTGGATGAGGTTTGGTGAGCTCGTCTGGACCAGGTCTAAGCAAATGAACCACCATTTTTTCGAGAGCATTCAATACTTTATGAAATTTTCTGCTTATGGTTTCTTGTGAATGACCAAATATTTTTCCAACGTACCTCTGAGTAGCATTTTGAGCACATATGTTTAGGAAGATTGCAATGTTTTCCTCGATGCTTACATTATCAGTTTCCTTCAACTGATAATCCTCCTTAAGCTTTTCACATAATTGAATGTATACAAGTGGATAGATCCTAATTATGTCATAGCATTGTTCTTTGTGACCATGAATTAATTTATAAACATATCTTCGACCGCGTTCTGGATTTAAGTTCATTCGTTGCCTTTCTATACTCATAGAGTAAGGATCTATGGATGATTTTCCAAAGTTAATGCTTTCATCTTCTCCTTCATCATGTTCAAGTATTCTATAGAATTCTTCCCTCTAACAAAAAAAATTATTAAAAATAAAAATAATATTATTAATTCATAAATAATTTAAAATAAGAAAAAATATTCAATATTGAAAATGATTTAAAATACGAAAAAATAGAATATAAAATATTTCAAGTGGATTAAATTTTTTAGTTTGCTTATTCAGCTCCTCGGTCGATTCCTGTCAGATGCTCAAAATATCTAATTATAGCATTATCGTCGGGTAATGTTAGATAAACACGTCCATGTGTCTCATTACTTTGAAGCACAGTCACTTCTCCCCAATATAAAGAAGAGTCATATTGAAGACGAGGAAGAGTTAGTAATGAGGCAATTGCACGTTCTAATTTGTTATCTAGGGCTTGTTAATAAATTTCAATTCGTCTCATGTAGGCTTCATTCGTCACAAAGTCATACAAAACTTTTCTCTTTCCTCGTTTACATGCTGTAGATGAAACACACGATGTTTTTCCATACACCCCTTTAGAACTCAGATTGTAGGAAGATGGTGTGTCATTTTGGTTTCCTGAAGGCACATCAGAATCTTCTAAATTCACTGTTTCATAATCATACTCGGTAACCGTCTCAGGCTCCGTATTTTGATCCACTCCAGAACCTGGATAGTATTCATCATCAGTTGAAATATGTTTGCTGACAAAAATTCGTTCCAAATATTTTTAGGTCAACGAGGGGGTGTGTCCAAAGCTTTGAAACATCGGGTATTTCCTATATTAAAAAAAAAGTTCATGGATTACATATTTTAATAAAGAAATTGAAAAATATAATGTTAAATTATTACCTGAATACATCATTCCACCATGAATCTCCCATTACAATAACTTTTGTGGATATATTAAATGTAACTCAAGTCATACGGCTCATTCAACAATAAATGTCATACATTTTTTGATAGAGTAAAATTTGTTTTTTAACGGAAGCCATTCTGTATTTTTGACCTGTTGCTTCCCGAAATACATTTCTAATTCTCATTTTACTCTCTTTCTTTAGAAGACCAGTACACCAATTAATATGTTCCATCTCAGTTTCATATACTTCAAGAAAAATGTGAATTATACTATCATTCCATTGTATCTTTCACTTTAATAATAATATTATAGACACATAATTAGTTAACTAAATTGTAAAAAACACATAAAAACAATTAGTATCTAAACTAATACCTTTTTCATTTGATGTTTGTCCTTAATTTGCCATACCTATAAGATAATACACAATTAATAGTGAAATTTTCAAAACAAACTAAACAAAATTAATTATATGTCTTTTTTTTTGTCAACAAGAGAATAAAAATTAATTTGGAAGCATGCGGTAGCCAGATGGACGGTGCGGAATCGATATCGACCAATTCTGAAGGATAACTCCTTGTACTCCGAGTAAGCTTGTCTACCTACACATTCTTTGTGCGGGGGAAATAAATTTGAGGTGGAAATTATCAAGACGCTCCTTCCATGTCTGAAATTCTTTCAGATAGGTGGAGAAAGCCGGCAACTCCAAAGGAAAAAACACAATCATCACCAAGTCAGAGCAATCTGTCGCAAAAATAGTTGGTGTATACACAAGACTACACATACATTCAATCGCCCAAATCAAGGCATCAAATTCTGCATTTAGCGGTGAAAGACTACTGCATATTACGAATCCTGATCATGGGTTCTGCTTGACCCTCCGTTTTACAATACCAACCTTGCCCTGAATATATATATATATTTGTTTTTCAAGGCTCCCTCCACAAAGCACCCCAGGCTCAGACGAACCCAAATCCATTGCTGTAGCATGTACCACTGTCGGAGCATTGCTCGTCACCACTAAGCTATTCTCCAGTGCATGCGTCTCTTCCCATACCCGACCTTCCGTTTCTGCGAAATGCAGAAGATCTTGAGGATTACGGTCCCTATTATTAAAAACATAATTATTCCGGCTTTTCCAAATATACCATATAATCCATGGAAAATAAGTATCCGCAACCTCCTTTGGAATTCTCCAAAATAAAAAGTCCATATTCGCATAAACCGATTGAAGAGGGACCAAAACCTGATTTGTCGTTACCTTTGAAAGTGCCCATGTTTGTACCCCTGGGGGACATTCAAAAAGGAAATGGTTTATAGATTCCACCTCTACTCCGCATCTCATACATCATGTATCACACAAAATTCCCCTGGAGCGTAAATTCTTCATAACCAGTACACATCCAAACACCACTTACCACATGAAATGTCTCAGTTTTGGAGGGCATTTAGTTCGCCATGAATGGGTCATAATTGGATTAACATTCGGCCATAAGAAACACCTGTGACACCTATGTCAGGGTACATTCTTTCAACTGAATAACCCGATTGGACCATATATTTTTGACATTTGGTGAAATGCCACCCATAAATATCTGGCTTTAGTACTCGACTAATCAGCATTTTCCGGATAATAGTTGTATCCTATGGAATAATACTTGGATCAATCAATGACCTGGTCCGCAAACGAGTTGAGGAATCTATCAGATCATCGACCATAAGCAGAGGAAAGGTGTTGAAAGTACATGTTACCAGTCTCGGGCGAGAGGCAGGGATCTAGGGGTCATTCCATACTGAAATCGATGACCCAGATCCTATCCGTTTGATTAGTCATTTTCCAACCAGAGATTTAGTAGAGATAAAATTCTGCATCCATAAGACGGAGAATATGATCTAATAGGTTCCAAAGGGTCCGAGTTCCGATAATACTGTCCTTTAAAAACCTTTGCAAATAAAGAGTCCAGAGTATCCATGAGGCGCCGTAATTGTTTCGCCAACAGAGCAGTATTACAATCCTTATTTACCCGAAAGCCAAGCCCACCATTACATTTATCCCGACGCGACTTGTCCCATGACATCCACTACATACCTCTTTGGTTTCCCCTGTACTCCACCAAAATCTCGTAATCACGCTAGTTAATTTCTTGGTTGTTGCTTTTGGTAACCGGAAACAAGACATGATATGATTTGGTAATGCTGTTAACACCTCTTCGCCTTCCCCACCCCCGGGGACAATAATCTGACGGTCCATCCATTGACGCGATTATTAAGCCGTTCCTATAAAAAACTAAAAATTTGTGTTTATACCCCTCAGATTGAGGTATCTTGCAAGATAAATTAGTATCTTATTCTCACATACTGAAAATGAAAAACATCTTTAACTATGATCAACATCTGAAACATTAAAAACTATATACTAAACAAAACATATATAAACATATACCTCAATTTCTTCAAAAACCTTGCAAGATAAACTAGTATTTCATTCTCTCATACTAAACCTGAAAAACATCTCTCACTTTGATCAACATTTGAAACATTAAACTCCATATGCTAAACAAAACTTTATTAACATATACTTCTTCAAAACCCTTGCAAGATATATGATACAGCCCCAGGGGGGCGGGCGGCGGGGGGGGGGGTCCAATCTCGGTTGTGCTAGTGGAGGACGGAACAACTGGCCGAAGGGGTCTCTTTGCTCGACCGGAAGTGAATGGAGATGGAAGGTGATAGTTGATGATTGACTCTCTCAATCTACGAACAAGGTTGCCTGAATCTCACAAACAAACTTAAATTTGTGGCTCCTAGAGAATAGAAGTGAATCACACACTCTATCATAAACAACAAGAACAAGTCCTCAAAGAAACACACTTTGAAAGAAAACAAAAATACTTTGATTAATTCAGGATTGAAAGGGGTGGTTTACAAATGAGACAGGATGGAGCTTTATATAGAGCTCTTACACACTTTTTTAATGGTCTAGAACAAGAAAGAAATCAGAAACTTAAGAAAAACTAGCTGTGACAATAATGAGAAAGTCGGTCCAAATAGGGCAAGTGATGCCTTTGTATCTGGACGGTTTAAGGGGATATGTGAGCTTTCCTGGAACATTCTGGTTGCCATAGAAGTTGTCCAACTCACAGAAGTTCTGGTGATAGAGCCGTTGGTCATTAATAGCACCAAGTGTGAATGTATCCGGATATGGTAAGTATACAAACAAGAGGATCCGCCTGATCCTGTGGCTGCTGGTGCATGGTAAGATGGTAGTGACTCCTCTGGATGGTTAGATGTGTCTCCTGAATGCTTAGATGCCTCTCCTGGTCGCCAAAGTCTCGTTTGTAGCTGGTTGACTCCATGAGCTTCCAAATAAGGCAAGTGGAGAATCCCCCGGTTTAGAAGTTGAATAACTTTTAAACCGTTACGAATTTCGGTTTGATTCCAAGTCTCACAGAATCTATGATGATTTAAAATTCCAGAACATGTCGGTTCATAGCTTAGTTCCTCATGGTTCGACCGAAATTCTCCAATTAAGGAATGTATGTCCAATTCGAGCGACTTGGAGTCCACCCGGATTGTAAACTGGATAGCGCCTTCACATGAACTCCAATGGGCTTGATTCCAACTTGACATGGGCCTCTGATGAGTTGGCTTGATAAAAAAAGTCGATTCTTGGCGTAACTCCTTCTGGGCCGGTCTGAATCCTCATTTGATTGCACATATGTCTTCGTTTAGGGCCCAATGAACAAATCCTGGACCAAATCGAACCTGGGCCGATTTCTCCTGATCAAATTCGTCCAAATAGCTGGTTTGGTGATGAATATCAATTCTGACGTGATTGGTCTGAGCTGGTTCTCCTTGGGGCAGATTCCATGGCTCGGTTAAGACTCCGGGTGGGAGTTTGTGAACCATCTCCAAATGTGATCGTGCCAATTGGGTTCTGGCTTGATCATTCTCTTTAGAACATATTATGGGCTGATGAATCTTCATTAGGTTGAGCCGAATGTGATTTAGCCTCCTTAACTTCCTTGGGCAGTTTCTGGTCCATGTTGTGTGAGCTTCGGTTGGTGCTGGGTTTTATGGCTGTATCAATATACTAGTATCTCATTCGCCTTATACTGAACCAGAAAAAGATCTCTAATAATGATCAACATTTGAAACATTAAACTCCATATTCTAAACAAAACTTTATAAAAACTTAAACATAAACTTCATCATAAATACTGCAAGATAAACTAGTATCTAACTTTCTCATACTGAACCTGAAACACATGTCTAACTATGATCAACATTTGAAACATTTAAACTCAATATGCTAAATAAAACTTCCTACAAACTTATACCTCAGCTTCTTCAAAACCTTGCAAGATAAACTAGTAACTCATTCACCTCATACTAAACCTGAAACAGATCTCTAACTATGATCTGAAATATTAAATTCCATATGGTAAACAAAACTATATATAAACTTATACCTCAACTTATTCATAAACCATACAAGATAAACTAGTACCACATTCTTTCGTACTTAACCTGAAACACATATTTAACTATGATCAACATTTGAAATATTAAACTCCATATACTAAACAAAACTTTATATAAACATATACCTCATCTTCTTCTAAAACCTTGCAAGATAAATTAGTAACTTATTCTCTCATACTGAACATGAAATATATCTCTAACTATGATTAACACTTGAAACATTAAACTCCATATGCTAAAAAAACCTTTATATAATGCATACATCAATTTCTTTAAAAATCTTTCAAGATAAAACATCTCTAACTATGATCAACATACGAAATATTAAATTCTATATGCTAAATAAAACTTTGTATAAATATATACCTCAATTTCTTCAAAAACATTGCAACATAAACTAGTTTCTACTTCTGCCTTACTGAACCTGAAACATATCTCTAACTATGATCTGCATTTGAAACATTAACTCCATCTGCTAAACAAAACTTTATATAACGTATACCTCAACTTCTTCAAAAAGCCTTACAAGATAAACTAGTATTTCATTCTCTCATACTGTACCTCAAACACATCTCTAACTAGGATCAACATTTGAAACATTAACCTCCATATGCTAAACAATACTTTATCAAACGTAAACATCAACTTCTTCAAAAAGCCTTAAAAGATAAACTTGTATCTCATTCTCTCATATTGAACTTGAAACACATCTCTAACTATGATCAACATTTGGAACATTAAACACCATATACATAACAAAACTTTATAAGATAAACTAGTATCTCAATGGCTCATACTGAACCTGAAAAACATTTCTAACTATGATCTACATTTGAAACATTAAACTCCATTTGGATGACTCGGCCATCTCCTCATGTACCACATGCTCAATCCCAATCACTACCGTCCAGGTCTGAGTGGTTGGGGGAGGAAGTACCGTACTGGTATTCCCATTCCCGACCACAGGTCCAGTCGTGTCATCAACCACTTGGTTGGAAGTTCCTACTCCTGCCGGAGTAATCTCCAATGCCGTTTTCTTAGACTTCCTCCTCTTAGAGGATTTGGTTTTCTCACCCTACAAGTTCAGTGTATATTAGAATCCTCTATTAACCTATTGAACCATGGGAAAACAAGAAAACCTAGCACTAGCCCTTCAGCGCCAGACGTGTGTGTGTACTATCCCATAATCTCACTGTCCTAGAATCAAACATGCTCTGATACCAACTTCAAACACCCCAACCCGAATACACGACCCAGATCGGTTGCCCCACTTCTTCGTCTCCATGAGACTAAGACCCTATCCAAACAACTTAACAAACTATTCCATGAGGTTCCTCTATCTACCATTTATGCAGAACTAAATTAGATAGATAAAAAGGGAAACTCTTATTGATTAAATAAGGATTCGATACATCATGTTAAAGTTTGCCCGTAGGCTTTACATCGACTGATCCTATTCTATCCAGACCTCCTAACACACACCACACATCATCAGGGGGCCGCCGGACCGTGCACCTAGGCTTGGTCCATACTCGGACCAACCTCACATCCTGAAAAGATATAAGCACGTCAGTAATCGGACAAGTCCGTAACCGAACTATGTATATTCTTCCCAGAACCCTTATTCCCCGTTAGTATAGCCGAAGCCTATCCTAACTTATCCTAAGAATTTCCCCAGTTGTACTTAGTCATTCAACCAACCGCCCCACTGACCAAGCAACAACTAGGTAACCTTAGGGACAAACAGACGAACCGTTTGTCCGGAGGAACCATCGGCCAAAGACCGTGGCACTCCTTGGCACGTATCAGCCTTTCGGCCGACCGCAGCACTGCTCTGAATTCTCACAACCGGACCACCTGTACTGACCGTAGAGGTTTGGTCACCCATAGACATGTTCCAACATGTCCACGGCATGCAAACACTCACACAAGTTCTGTGGGTCCAAATTGGGAATCGGCCGTGATGGCTATTGACCAAAGGGTGCAATTCGCCGAACAGTCGCAATGGTTCACAAACGGACCAGGTTCACCGACCAAAAAGGTTTTACCGGCCAAGGACACACCTTAGCATGCCCAAGGTACGCTTACGCACTTGCACTGGTTCATCCTATCCATTTGCGACCGACCGTAAGGCATATAGCTCCAAAAGGTGCAACTTGCGGAACAGTCGCGATGGTACCCAGGTCGTGTCTGTCCGACCATAGGCCCAACCGACCATTCTGTTTGGAATCATTCTGATCCAGACGATTCCCATAGGCAACCGGCAGTTCTGGTTCGCAACCATTCAAGGCACCCGGACGTGACCATGCGGCCGAGGGGTCTTTTACGGATTCATCCCGGATCGGCACACAGCCATGATCCGAGTGCATTACGCGACCCGACCCTCGCAACCGTTCAATCGCACTCTATGGTATGCCCAGAACCGATTGCCAAAACCCAGGATAACTGCTTTCACATGAGCCTGGCTGAGATCAAAACTCACGGATCAGCCGTACAAGAAAGGTAGAGAGGGAGACAAGACAAAGGTTGCGAGACACGGCCCAATCAGTCCAGTTCCAGGATCACAACGGTTGCCACCGGCGATCCAGGAGCAATGGTTAGACATGGGTTAGTCCAGACATACCTTTGAGACTTGATCAGGGTCGACAGGGACCTTCCCCTTTTCTATGGCCGCAAGTCCTTCCACACCAGACATATTCCTGGTTGCAGTCTCTCTCTTTCTCACTTTCCGATCAAGATCGGCAATTCTCTCTTTCTTTCTTTTCTCACGGTTTTTCCTCTGTAGGAACTGATGACAAAATAGGCATGGGACGTCTGGTATTTATAGGCAAGGCTTTGGCCTGTTAGACAGGCACCAGCGAATGGTTGCATCCATTCGGGAAAGGTTGCCTTGGTTCGTGGTGACCATTCGACCAGGCACCCTTTCCCCATGACCTTTTGCACTCCCACCCCTTCCCCTGTAACACCAGCACACCTCCGGAGGTGACTGTCACTCCACGGCCACTAGCTGACCCAGCTAGCTCACTAGGTCACCAGCTGGTCCCAGCTGCGGGTTACTACCTCCAGCTTGCCGTGAGCTGAATCAGCTGACCCAGTTGGAGGGTCACTGTCCATACTGGACCGTGAGCTTCCCCAGATGTCCTCAGCTGATGTTTCACTTGGGTTCAGCTCATTGCCATCATTTCTAGCTCGGACAAGACTCATGTAATGCCGGCTATCACCCTTATGGACCATTTCCCTTATGACCAATCACTCACGACCCGATCCTTTCCCTTGGGCCTTATGGTCCATACGCCGGGCTTTAGTGGGAGTTGGGGACGTTACAGACTTCTTACTTCCTTCTTCAGGATCTTGCGAGGTAACTCCAGCTGTCTGTGGTTTTGTGGACGACCCCTTGGCTCCAGTCATCTTTCTTCGAGCTACTTCATGCATTTAAAGAATATCGGCCCCACGGTGGGCGCCGAAGTTATTTTATTAATAATGAAATGGAACGAGATTCTCAGTTAACTTGGAAACAGTGGCTCTTGGGGTAATATATATATTGTTGGAGTCAGATGGCTTTTGTTGAGTCTACACAATAATAGATATAATTATCAAGTGATTCCGAGATGAACAGATCGTTAGGCCTCTGTTCCCCCGGGAAACCCTTTTTATAAACTCTCTTTTTTTAGTATTCTCTCCCTTTTACCTAATTTCCCCCCCTCGTCTCTAATGACCCTTAATGCTTTTATTAGTATTCACTCCCTCCGCCGCCTATGAGCCGTTACGCAGAAGTAGGCTCTTCCCCTTATCCGCTGGTATGTTTGGAGATCCTGTCAGTTGTAGTAGTTAGGTCGGCTTTGCAGGTCATCATTTGTCCCTAATGAAGTGACCTGATTTCTTTTGCTCTTTGTTGGGCTTGGGCCCTCGTAAAACGTATTTTATCGATCGTTGATCTTTCTCTTGCTGGGGCAAAGTCGATTTTGGTGGGCCTCACCGACGGTCATTGAGACACACCTCCAACAGTTATACTGATGTCGGTATTGACCATTGAACTTGTGATACAGTTCAGATCCTATGTATAGAACATTCATCCAAGTTGGGCCGGGTCACATGAAGTCTTAAAGAAGATAAGTTGAGAAAACTTTGTTCATACAGACATTGATAGAAACGCAGGGCTTTTTTGGTTTGGATACAAAGAAATCTGATTCTAATTTTGATCAACTCTCTATACAAGAATCAGATTGCAAGAGTAATAATAATTTGATGTATTCATGTTACTTAGTTCGAGTTCATAGAAAAGTCATTATAAATTCATAGCAAAACCATGGAAATTCATTTTATTATGTACAATTGATATAATTAAAGATTCCCACACCTCCCAGATTTTTTTTAACATCCAACCGCCAATTTAGATGAAAAGACCATCATGATTCCTCTTAAAAATACATAATGACTAAAGTGATCTCACATTCGCCATTGCCTGCTCTCCATCAGCGCTTCACTTTCCAAATCTCTGTCTACTTTTCTTTCACAAAGGTGGGCTACTTTTGCAATCTTAAATTATTGTCATTTTGCTAATGACAATCTAGAACAATAAAAATTATGCAATGTATGATTGTTTTGTCAATTTTCTTTTCTTTCACTGATGTTTTAGTATATAGAGGCACTATATGTTAAATGTATATGGGATCACACATGTGTGGAAGAGGAGACCAGACTTGATAAAGAGTTGGTGAACTGCAAACCAGTAAAACTAAAAAAACAAAGGTACTGTTATGAATTCACTATATTTGTCTCCCCTTTATTATTGTCTCTAGAATTCACAGCTAAGTTTTATTATATTCTTAACCTTTTTTTATCTAAATCTTTTTAGGTTTTTCATTTATTAGATGAAGATGTGGTGTGTTTGTGAAATTTTGTCCTGCACAATACATTAACTATTTCATCACCTATGAACACCTTCCCTCATTATCGACGGTTTGGCCATGCTTCAGCTTCAGTATCTTCTCAGAAAATTCAGAATTAATGAGCACCAGAAACAGCACTTAATAAATTATATGTAAGATAATAGTTTGAGAAAATAAAGAATACATAAGAAGGAACATAGAGAACAAGGAAACGTTTTTTTTTAATATAATCACTCTTCCCTCCTTACAAGATTAGAAAATTTATTAAACTATGTGATAATCCGCGCTATGTATGTGTAGGTTTTTATTATATATATTTTTTGAAAATATTTGTATCAATTTAATAATTTTTAATTTGTTGATGTAAAAGATAAAAGTACGAAAAAATAACAGTATGTTTAAATGATCTATAAACTGCCTAGAAATAATCACTCATATCTTTGAACTCAATCTTATATTATGCACACTAATAGCCATAATTGAAAAAACAGTTCAGATACCTCCTAACAGAATACATATATATATTTCTGTGGCTCTCTGTCCAAAATGTGAGTTTTGCTAACGTCTTAGTGTTTGAGTTCTCAGAAGCTGAGAGAAAGTTGTATTTAGCAAATCATTGTGACAAATACGACAAAGCATCGTCATCAACATCATTTTATTTACTATTGGTAATAAAACAAAAACAAAAAGCTGAAATGGGTTTCGGGAGACCAAAAAGGTTTCTTCGTTGTCACTTAATTTTGCTGCTGGAGACCTTTCATCTTTGCTCTTTGGCTTCTTTTTGGCTTCACCCTTTTTGCTACAATGTGATCTTAAAAATGAAGAGAAAACTATATTTCACTATGAAACTCTTCAGAGCTAGACTAAACATATGTCAATTATTGAGTTCGAAGGCTATGGTGCATGTTGTCGATCTTTTGCTGGTAGCAGGGGATATAATTAAAATATGTAGAGAAGACGCACAACAGAGATGATGGAGAGAAAGACGGAAGCTACAAGATGGTAAAGACTTAAGAGAAACAATACTTAATTAAAAGGTAAATATTTTTGAGAACTCTGCATTTTGGTAGGCTAGAAAAAAAGACGATTGGTGACTAGGGTTTTCTTTTGAATTTGCAGCGGCACGGTATGTCTTTCGACGGCTCTGCTGCTGGGTGTCTCTCACCGCACTGGGTAAATGCTGTTAAAGCTAACTCAGGGTAGGTTAAATATGATCTCACAGTAGAGACTTTGGATGGGTTGGCAGTGGTCCTTGAGCATGTTATTGGTGACTCTCCTCTCTGGGAGGATTTCCCGATTGGAAGTTGTTTTGCTATGGCTCCCCATATCGCCAAAGTTCACTTGATTGTGAACAAGATTTGGCCTTTGGGGAATAAATCATCCAGAATAGAAGTGTTTGTGGTAGATGAGAAAGCAGTACAATTTTGTATACGTGTTCCAACTATAAAGGAAAGAGTACTGAGGAGAGGCATGTGGAATATTGCAGATATTCCTATGGTGATCTCAAATTGGTCCCCAATTGTGGAAGAAACACAACCAGAAATAAAAGTTATGCCTATGTGGGTCATCTTAAAAAAGGTCTTGTATTCAATGTTATCCTGGAAAGGGCTAAGTTTCATTGCAAGTGAAGTAGGTTATCCAAAAAGACTGAACCCAAATATGGAGTTGTGCAAGTTCGAGGACGCAAAATTTTTTATGGAAGCAGATCTACCAAAGGAATTACCTAAATCTCATAAATTCAAACTCCAGGGGAAAGAGGTGGAGGTACAATTTGTATGCCTGTGGTTACCGGCTCGTTGTGCTACTTGTGAAAAATGGGGACACACGTCCGATTGCTGTAATGTGCAGATGGAAACTGGTTCACAAAAAAATTTCAGCTTTAGAAGTAGTAGTTCTTCATGAGATGCCGAGTAAGGCAGCAATGGAAAATCTACGGGTGGAAAAGGAGAGAGGAAAAATTGCACACCAAGAGATGAGGTCACGACTTATCCACGAGAGGAGGTTCTAGCATATAAAATTTTCTGTATTCTCCATAATTCTCTAGAAGAGGAGACGGATGCGAAGACGACAACAGGGATGGAAGTTGTAAACACATGGAACTCTGTTTCTCCTAGTCGACATGGAAGATAACTGGAGTTTGAATATCATGAGGGAGGAAAAAAGTGATAATATCACCATCCCACCTCTCTGCTCTTGCGGAAACAGAGGAGGATGGATCACAAAAAGTAGAGGAGGTGGAATCGGTAGTTGAGGCTGAGGAAGAGGAAGAGGAAGGGGAAATCAGAGTTGGTGCCCATCCTGATGATAGAGAAATAAGCTTGAGGTCTGATTGCATAGGAACTCGTCCCTCTTTAGCAAGAGCTTCCAAACCAAAACCAGGCTCTGTAGCTCTGCTAACTAAGAAGAAGAATCTTGGTGGTATGAGGAAAAGAGCTCCCCCTCAATAAATTCCATGTCGAGTTTTTTTCTGGAATATTCGTGGCTTAAATCAAAGTTCAAAGCATTCCATTATCCGTGACTGGATAAGAAGAAGCAATTTTCAATTTGGTTGTTTGTTGGAGACAAAGTTGTTGAACTACTACTTCGTCGATTTAGTAATCAAGTAAGTTTGTGGGTTTTTTGAGGAAAATCAAAGGAGATTTTATTGATCTTAAAAGATGATGGTAGAAATACAGAGAAAGTAACAAAGTTTAGAGAAAACTAGTTTAAGAATCTAGGTCTTCTTTAGCTTGATCTCTCTCTTTTTGCGGATGTGAATGGATTTTAGATGCCTCTTCAGGGTGAAATCTCCTCTCTATTTATAATATGTGCTGACCGACCTAAGTCTCTTTGATTTAGGAAAAAGGATAATTCGATGAAATTATCTTTTCTTTATTCATCGCGCCAACGTGATTATCTTTAAGGAAAGAAGATAATCTTCTTTAAAAATAAATGGATAATCTTCGAAAAAGGAAATATGTTTTAAACTTAACATTTATCCAAAGCGAATAAATGGTAATATTTAGTTGATATCGAATAATAATTGATTGACAATTATTATTAATAGGCCGAGGTGAATTCATGTTGGGCCTTTAAGGGAGGTGTGCAGCCCGTACCCAACAATAAGCCCTCCCCCCAGTTCGTCGAGTGATGCGAATCGAGCTCGGCGAGTTTAAAGAGAGTTGGTTCGGCGTGAATTGAGCTCGGCGTGTCAAATGGAGATAGGAAGAAAATCAAGAACGAAGTGAATCGTTTTGATTCCATCCCTTTGAGCGAAGGTTTGAGATGCTTATTTTGATGTCGAAGAGACATGAACTTAATGAAAGCGACCGATGAGCTGGGAGCTCTACACGATGCCAAAAAGGCTTGAGTTGATCCTGCTGGGGATCATAGCCGCGCTGATGGGAGTACCGAGGCGGTAGTAAGTCTTCTTTCTTTATAATGTCGGAGTCCGACTGTTTGTGGACTTCGACATCATGTCTTATGTAATTTTTATGAATGAGAGCTTTTCTTCCGAAATAACTTATTCTTTTAGGGTGTGCACAAGTAATAGTCTCTTTTACTTGTGCTTTTTTTTCAAACGTTAGGATTCTTCGAACCAAGTAAAGTACTTGGTAGCGAGTCAGTCCGATCGGAGTGACCATTTCCCGGAAACTACAAGGTAGGTCGAGCGTCCGAGGTGCAAGGCTTACGTCTGCTCACCGTGAAGGCTTACGTCGGCTCGGCTTACAATCGAAAAATAGTCCACGAGATTAGTTCGGCATGGAGCGTCTCAAACGGTAAAATCTACACTCTAAGTTGAATACCGATGCGAACTCAGTTCGGAGATCAGATATAACTTCGAGATTTGCGGGGAGAACCCGGCTTAAAAGTTGTGGATTATTTCACCACTGCATTCGCGAAGAACGCTATATCAGTCGCCTGGCCAGGTCGCCGATGTAAAAGATAGCAAAGAGCTTTTGAAGCGAAGAGCTTTGGAGATAAAAGTCTTTTTCACTTAAAAAGATTTTATTGATGTATAGCTGAACCCTTTTACAGGTTGCCTACGTACCCCGGAAGGGGATCAAGCCATCCGTAGTTCGAGTACTTGGTATGAGTACCTTTTTGTTTTTGTCGCATCGAAAGTGATGGACTTAGTAATAAAACCGTTTGAGGTTACGAGCCGCATTTTCTTCTTTGAGCTCCACATACAAGATAGCACGGTGGAGTGCGTCTTCTAACGAGCGAGGCTCGTTGAGTTTGAGGTCTTTCCACAGCTCCTATTCGAGTTTCATCCCACGTCGCAAGGCAACTAGGGAGATGTCGTCCGGGACGTCGATGTGAGAGACGACAGATCGAAAGCGATCTATGTGCAAACGTATGGTTTCATTCTCTTCTTGGAGGCATGACCATAAGTCTGCGCTGCTGGCTCGTTGAGTGATGAACAACGAGTAGTGCTTCAGGAAAGCAGCAGATAGCTCTTTGAAACTGCTAATCGAGTTGGATGCGAGCCGAGAGAACCAGTTGAGTGCCTCTCCGCTGAGGTATTCGACGAAATATTGACAGTATGCTGCATCGTGATCGGCCTTTGGGAAGCGGCCTCGAGCCATGAAAATCTCGAACGCCAGAAGGTGGCGTTGCGGGTCGTCGTTGCCGCAGAAGGTAGATGTGACTTTTATTTTGCTGTGGTCGCGTAAAGGTACGCTTGTGATCTTCGAGGTGAACGGGGTTTTCCTAGTTAGCTCCAGAGCAAGATCGATTTCGGGGGCCGAACTGGTTGCGCGGTGGATCTGAGAACCGATGTCGTTGAGTCGTTTGTGGACGAGTTCGAGCTCAACATTCTTATCTAGCAGCGTCTTGGGGTTGGGTCGTCGAAGCAACGACCTGGTTGGTCCACCTGTTTGTTGTATTTTCCGCGGTGCCCAAACTTGTGCGCTCCATCGCCGGGGTGATTCCAAAGAGGTCATCGACAATGGTTCTGCGCCGATTTGGAGTGTAGGGCCCCTGGGTTTCTGCATGAGTTGTTTGAGAGTCTTTCCAGCACGGCTCGGTAGAGTACTTGATTAGCTTCAAGGCCATTGAGGCGTTCGTCAAGCTTTTTGTGAGGTTCTCCATCATTGTCTGCATAAGGGTGATTGGATCAAACGGAAGAGCCGCTGGCTGTTGTTGTTGATCCTCTGGAAGCACCTCGTTGTTGTTTCTATTTTCGGGAGGAGGTGTGCCGACCATCTTTTAGGGATTTTGATTCCTTGATTTATCCTCAATACTCCCCACAGACGGCACCAATAGTTGAACTACTACTTCGTCGATTTAGTAATCAAGTAAATTTGTGGGTTTTTGAGGAAAATCAAAGGAGATTTTATTGATCTTAAAAGATGATGGTAGAAATACAGAGAAAGTAACAAAGTTTAGAGAAAACTAGTTTAAGAATCTAGGTCTTCTTTAGCTCGGTCTCTCTCTTTTTGCGGATGTGAATGGATTTTAGATGCCTCTTCAGAGTGAAAACTCCTCTCTATTTATAATATCTGCTGGCCGACCTAAGTCTCTTTGAATTAGGAAAAAGGATAATTCGATGGAATTATCTTCTCCTTATTCATCGCGCCAACGTGATTATCTTTAAGGAAAGAAGATAATCTTCTTTAAAAAATGGATAATCTTCGAAAAAGGAATTATCTTTTAAACTTAACATTTAGCCAAAACGAATAAATGGTAATATTTAGTTGATATCGAATAATAATTGATTGACAATTATTATTAATAGGCCGAGGTGAATTCATGTTAGGCCTTTAAGGGAGGTGCACAGCCCGTACCCAACAAAAGTGATGGAACTCAGGACATGGACCGTACTACAGGATCGGGAATAAAATTGTTAGTCATAAGAATGGAGGTTGGTCATGAGGATCTGACCGTGGACCGAGGGTCGGGAGATTCTGACCGCATTGTCTACTGCATCTACCCAACACGACCCTGGAACGAGCTCAGAAAGCTTCGACCGGACGTTCGAATTATTCGACCCAAGCCCAATATTCACCAATCAATTGGGACAGATAAGAGTGATTGGTCAAGACAGAATGGCCTTGATTCGGGTGGAACCAGGAGATGGTCGAGAGATCCCTTTTCTCTACCAAGGCGCACAATCGGAGCTGATGGATCAAGTTCTGGACCTATCCCGTGGTCCATTCACTAAGGACAGATCCATAGAGTTTCTAGCCGGTGTTGAAAGCATAATCCTTGATCTCACAAAGGGCTTGTTACATTCGCCATTTCCAACTGGTCCGGCCATTCGGACCATGATCCAAGTCAAGGACCCGAACCTAAAACACTGGACCCAATAGCTCAAGGGTCAGTTAGCGAGGAACTCAAGGTTCATCTTGACCAGTCTTTTGAGCCAGCTGTTTTAGCTAAGTTATATGCATTGTTTCCCCCATTGTCATTTATTTTCTTTTGACTTGGATTTCTATCAGTTGTAGACAATTCGAGTTCAATAACAACTTTTGATCTTTCTATCAATTTTTAGAGGTTGTTTTTCTCTTTGTTCTTTGTGAAAAATCGGTTGTTGGCAAGGGGTACTTCCATCAACAGACCTCCTAAAGAGTGTCGTGGTGAGTCATATCCTCGGCCCTAGGGAGTGGGAATACTACCAGAATCCTGCAGCCCCTAACGGTCCCAGTCGATCCATCCTTGGTCGTGTGTGCTAGTAGCCTCCGGTCCAAGCTTATCCATTCCTTGTTCCACAAGGGGTGTCCATCCGGTCTAGGATTCCATCAAGTGGTATCAGAGCCACTCCTTGTTGGTAACGCTTTATCATTTTTTCATCTCTCCATCTAAATTCCAAAACACTTCTTTGTTACCTATCTTTTGTAAAAGGAAACCGAGCCATCCAAGTATTCTAAAAAAGAAAAAAAAAAAAAAGAAACGAGAAATATAATTCAAGAAAAAAAAAACAAGATAGACAAATCAAGGTTTTGTTAATCGATTTCCAAACAAAACCTTGCAATCTTTCTATCTCGATCTTTCTATCTTTCTTCTTTCTTCTTGTTGTGGTTGAGAAAACATGTCAATTGGATCAGTTTGTTTGCTTAGAACATTGAGAGATTGATCGGAGTGACCATTCAAAACTGAGAGGTAAACAATTGAGAGCTAATCACTTGTTACTGCCTAATTCGGTTGTTAAGTATTTTCAGGTGTTCTAAAGATGACTGAAAATGGAAATGATCTTGTCGGAGCCGGTCTGCCTAATGAGCAACTAACCTTTTTGAATGAACAGTTTCTTCAAATGATGAATGCAGGATTGGAAGGACTTCATAAGAGGCTAGACAGAGTTCAGAAAGATCAACAAAGTCGGCAAAGCCACGTCTCAAGGAGAGACCTGACCAGAGGTAGAGCAAACCAATCGGAAGAAGAAGATGAGGAGGAGGAACGCATGGAGACTCGATCGATTCAACCTAGGAGAGGTCAGAGGGGAGAGAAGAAGACAACCCCTTTGCTAGTAGAGCAGACGACAACCTTGGTGATCTTAGGCTGGAGATTCCATCCTTCTTAGGAAAGAATGATATAGACGCTTACCTTGAGTGGGAAAAAAGGTGGAGCTCACCTTTGACTGTCAAAGCTTCTCTGAGATGAAAAAGGCTAGACTATCAGCTTCCAAATTTGGGGGTTACACCATAAATTGGTATGATCAAGTTGTTGCTCTGAGGAGAAGAGCTGCTGAACCACCTATTTTTACTTGGGATGAACTAACCCTACTAATGAGAAAACGATTTGTGCATAGTCATTATCCGAGGGAACTGCACCAGAAGGTACGGTGTTTGGCACTAGGTAGGAGGAGCGTTGAAGTCTACTTTGAGGACATGGAAACTCTCATGCTGAAATCTGTTATAGAGGAAGAGGCGGAAGCTACCATGGCCGGTTTCCTTGCGGGATTGAACCGATACATTATGGATCAGATGGAGCTCCAAAACTTTGAAAGCATAGCTATCATACCGCTTCTGTTCTGAAGCCTGTTTTCCAAGAAAAAGGTCTCGTGCAGAATCAGTTTCCTTCTTCTTCTTTTAAAACTAACCCACCTTCTCGCTTTGACAAAGGCAAACCCGTGGAATCCACTAGCAGAGCTAGAGACATTTGTTTTTTTAATTGCCAGGGTTTAGGTCACTATGATAACAAATACCCAAACAAGAAGGTGATGATCTTGTTGGAGAATGGTGAGGCTGAATCCGAGGAGGAGAAAGAAGATACCAGACCAATCTTTGATAAAGTGGACGAGTACCTTGATTTACCAGCTCAGGGACAGCTCTTGGTTACAAGGCGGACCCTTAGTGTCCAGTCCAAACCCTAGGAAAAGAGCAAAGAGAGAATCTCTTTCTTTCAAGTTGTGTCCTGCAAGACAAGGTATGTTCATTGGTTATAGATGGAGGTAGTTACACTTATGTTGCTAGTGTATCACTTGTCAGGTAATTGGGTTTACAAGTTAGACGAAATCCGCGGCCTTCAAACTAGAGTGGTTGAACGACGATACATAACTCCAATTAAAGGAACAAGTCACCATTCCACTCACTATAGGTTGGTATGAAGATGAGGTTGAGTGCAATGTGTTGCCCATGGACGCCAGCCATATCCTACTCGGAAGACCGTGGCAAATTGACAAGAGATCAGTCCATGATGGCTACAGCAACCGCCACTCATTTCAACATAATGGGAAAAAATCACTTTGGTCCCATTAACTCCATCAGAATTACACCTGGACCAGCTCCAACTCAAAAAGAGCCGTGTCATGGAAAAGAAAGCTAAAGCCCCAACTAAAGGATCCAATCTCCTAATCAAGTCAAGTCAGGTTAGGGAATCTCAGTCGTTTCAAACTTCTTATCTATTACTTGTCTTTCAAGGAACAATAATGACAACTAACCAAGCCCCAGAGATTCCGAATGAACTTAAGCTGCTGTTAGACAATATCAAGGATGTTTTTTTCGAAAGAGAACCCCAGTGGGCTTCTTCATATCTGAGGCATTGAACACCAAATCAACCTTGTTCGTGGCGGTTCTCTTCCCAACCGATTGGCTTACAGGACCAATCCGTTGGAGACTAAAGAATCGCAAAGACAGGTTGATGAGCTTATGGAAAAATGATTCATTAGGGAAAGATTGAGTCCCTGTGCAGTTCCAGTCTTGTTGGTTCCAAAGAAAGATGGAACATGGAGGATGTGCGTGGACTGTAGGGTCATAAACAACATCATGGTTAAGTATCATCACCCTATTTCTAGGCTAAATGATATGTTAGATGAGTTGCATAGATCAAGGATTTTCTCTAAGATAGATCTTAGGAGCGGTTATCATCAGATTAGGATGAATGAGGGGGATGAGTGGATAACCACATTTAAAACCAAGCAAGGACTATATGAATGGTTGATCATGCCCTTCGTTTGACTAACGCCTTAGCACCTTTATGAGATTGATGAACCACATACTTAGGCCCTTTGTAGGAGAGTTTGTAGTGGTTAATTTCGATGATATCTTTATTTGTAACCGTAGCCTGCTTGAGCATGTGCAACATCTAGGAAAGGTCTTAGAGGCTTTTAGAAACGAACGATTGTTTGTCAATGTGTATAAGTGCACATTTGGAACAGATAACCTAGTCTTTTTAGAATTTGTTGTATGGGCAGATGGCAATCGGGTGGATGAAAAGAAGGTCAAAGCCATCAAAGACTGGCCAAGCCTAAGACCGTGAGCAAAGTCAGAAGCTTCCATGGCCTAGCCGGATTTTATCGACGGTTTGTACAAGACTTCAGTACTATCGCTGATCCAGAGGTGATCAAGAAAGACGTTGGGTTTAGGTTGGGACAAGCTCATGAGGATGCCTTCCAGACTCTAAAACGGAAGTTAACAAACACTCCACTTCTTGTTCTTCCTGGCTTTCTTAAAGCTTTTGAAATCGAATGTGATGCCTCAGGGGTTGGTATTGGTGCTGTTCTTATGCAGGAAGGAAAGCTAGTGGCTTATTTCAGTGAGAAGCTTAGGAGAGCCACACTCAATTACGCAACCTATGACTAGGAGCTCCACGCCCTTGTGAGAGCACTCCAAACGTGGCAACGCTATTTGTGGCCGAAATAATTCATCATACATACAAACCACAAGTCTTTGAAACATCGCAAGGGCAAGAAAAAGTTGAACAAACAGCATGCTAGATTGGTAGAGTTTATCGAAACCTTCCCATATGTCATTAAGTACAAACAAGGTATGGAAAACGTAGTCGCAGATGCCTTATCCCGCAGGTATACTCTTCTTTCCACCCTTGGTACTAAGCTCTATGTTTCAAATTCATTAAAGGTTTGTATGAGCACGATTCGGGCTTCAAAATTCCTTATTTGGTTTGTGTTAAACACGTTGCGGGTAAGTACTATAGGCTAGAGGGGTTTCTTTTCTTTGATAATAGGCTATGTGTACCTCACTGCACTTTGAGGGAAGTGTTTTGCAGAGATGCTCATGGTGGAGGCCTGATGGGACATTTCAGAATAGTTAAAATACTCAAGGTGCTCCAAGACCATTTCTACTGGCCGGGTCTAAGAAAAGATGTGAAAAGGATATGCAGCCGGTGTGTCGTATGCAAAGAGGCTAAATCCAAGAACTCTTCACAAGGTTTGTATTCTCCTTTGCTCATTCCATCTCACCAAAGGACTGACAAATCGATGGATTTCGTCTTAGGATTGCCTAAGTCTATAATTGGTAGGGATTCCATATTTGTGGTCGTTGATAGATTTTCCAAAATGGTACATTTTATTACTTGTTTGAAATCTAATGATGCATCACATGTAGCTGAACTCTTTTTTAGCGATGTAGTTAGACTACATGGCATGCCTAGAACCATTGTGTCCGACCGTGATGCTAAGTTCCTTAGTTAATTTTGGAAAACCTTGTGGGCCAAGTTAGGAACCAGACTCTTGTTCTCCACTACTTGTCATCCGCAAACTGATGGACAAACTGACGTAGTGAATAGGACACTTTCGATTTTCCTTAGGTCCTTGATTAAAAAAGAACTTAGGATAATGGGAAGAACACTTTCCGCATGTAGAATTCGCTTACAATCATTTGATTCATTCTGCAACCAAGTACTCTCCTTTGAAAGCGTGTATGGATTTAACCCTTTGTCATCTTTGGATCTAATTCATATGCCTGTGAATGACCGTTTGAGTGTCGATGGTAAAAAGAAAGCTGAGATTGTTAGAAAAACACATGAGAAGGTTAAAGCTAATATCGAAGCCAAGCAATACGAAAAGTATGCTAACAAGGGTAGGAGTAAGGTGGTCTTTCAACAAGGGGATCTAGTATGGATACATCTCAGAAAGGAAATGTTTCTCGAAGAAAGGAAGTCTAAGCTCATGCCAAGGAAAGATGGACCATTCACTGTGGTCAAAGGACTTCTTGACAATGCCTACCAGATCGATCTCCAAGGTAAGTATGATGTGTCATCAAATTTCAATGTTTCTGACATGTCCACTTTTGTTGCAGATAATCCGGATTTGTGAAAAAGTCATTTTTAAGATGAGGGGAATGATGGACCTCAGGACATGGACCGCACTACCGAACCGCGAATAGGATCGTTGGGCCCAGGAATGGAGGTTAGTCATGAACATCTGACCGTGGACCGAGAGACGGGAGCTGTCGACCGCATTGTCTGCCGCATCGACCCAACACGACCCGTGAACGAGCTCTGAAAAGATCTTCGACCGGACGTTCGAATTCTTCGACCCAGATGCAATATTCACCAACCAAGTGGGACAGATAGAGTGATTGGCCCTGACAGAATGGCCTTGATTCGGGTTGAAGCAGGAGATATTCGAGAGATCTTTTTTCTCGACCAAGGCGCACAATCGGAGCTAGTAAATTAATTTATGGACCTATCTCGTGTTCCATTCACTACGGACCTATCCATTGAGTTTCAAGCCGGTCTTGAAAGCATAGTCCTTAATCTCACAAAGGCCTTGGGACATTCAGCAATTCCAGCTGGTCCGGCCTTTCGGACCATGATCCAAGTCAAGGACCCGAACCTAGAACACTCGACCAAGTAGCTCAAGGGTGAGTTAGTGAGGAACTCAAGGGTTGTCTTGACCAGTCTTTTAAGCCAGCTGTTTTAGCTGAGTTCTACGCATTGTTTTCCTCAATTTTCATTTACTTTTTTTTTACTTGAATTTCTATAAGTTGTAGAAATTTCGAGTTCAATAACAACTTTGATCTTTCTTTCAATTTTTAAAGATTGTTGTTCTCTTTCTTCTTTGTGAACAATCGGTTGTTGGCAAGGAGTACTTCCATCAACAAACCTCTTAAAGGGTATCGTTGTGAGTCATACCCTCGGTCCAAGGGAGTGGGAACACTAAGAGAATTCTGCAGCCCCTAACAGTCCCAATCGATCCATCCTTGGCCGTGTGTGCTAGTAGCCTCCGGTCCAAGCCTATCCATCACTTGTTCCACAAAGGTGTCGATCTGGTCTAGGATTCCATCAAAAGGGTAAAGGAAAAAAATGTGGAAGGTTTAATATCGATAATCTTTCCAAATTGGTCATTATTGACAACCTATGAACGTAACGGTTTAGGCCAAATTTGGGTGCACTGCGCGATTAACACCAATGTTCAAAAGCGGACAAATGATCTCCTGTTCAGTTGAGTTCGAGGGAAGGGAGAATGAGTTTATTTGTAGTTTCATCTACGCTTGAAATGATATGGTGGAGAGAAGAGAGCTCTGGGAGGATATCAGAGCACAACACACACTCCCCCATGATCCGCAACAAACCTTGGATGTAACATCATAATCATCTTACTTGGAAGGAGGCTTTCTCTCCATGTGACCTCTGTCTCTAGTGAGCACATAATCGTCCAAGCTTCTCTGATTGACATCATCATTCCGGCTGTCATCACTAACAGTATCCTGTGCATAACTCGATCCTTGATCCTCTGAATTCTGTTCTGTCTGATCTGGACCCAGATGAAGAACCTCCACCTTGAGCTGAACTCTCACAAACTTCTATTGTGGCGTTTGACGGTCCTTGTATCAGATTTGGACTGAATGTAACTCTTTTTCGTGTACTCTTTTTCTGAGTAACTTCATCTTTCTTGCTAGAGTTACTTTCTTTTCCTTGATTATCTTTATATAACTCATTCTCGTTGAATACCACATTTCTACTAATAGGACATTGACCTTCTTCTGAAATCCATATACGATATCCTTTTGTCCACTGTGGATATCCCAAGAACACCCCCTTCTTAGCTCTAGGACTTGTCTTACCCTGAGAAACATGGACATATGCAGAGCATCCAAACCTTCTAAAATGGCTGATCACTGGTTAGGACCCAGACCAAACTTCTTCTGGTAACTTGAAATTAATAGATGAATTTGGTGATCTATTAATCAAGTATACGGTTGTAGATGCAGCTTCTGCCCAAAACCTTTCCTCTAGGCCACTCTCCACAAGCATGCATCTGACCTTGTCCATTATCGTCATATTCATGTGTTCTGATACTCCATTTTTCTGTGGAGTATAAGTACATGTACGGTGTCTCTTGATTCCGGAATCTTTGCAAAAAGTATCAAACAGATTATGGCAGAATTCTAATCCATTGTTAGTCCTTAGAAACTTCACTCGCTTTCCCATTTGATTTTCAACCACGGTCTTCCATTCTTTAAACGTCAGGAATGCCTCATCTTTTGACCTCAGAAAGTAAATCCAAACCTTTTTTGAAAATCATCTATGAAAGTGACGAAATACTGACGCTGCGACAAACTCTTTTCCACTGATGGTGAACCCCATAAGTCTGAATGAATGTATTCTAGGACTCTTTTAGTTGTGTGCTTTGACCTGGCAAAACTCTGCTTGTGTGATTTGCTGAGAGCATAACTCTCACAAAACTCCAAAGTCTTCACTTCCTTGTCTGTCAGATATCCTTCCTTGACAAGAACCTTCATACCTTTCAAACTCATATGACCGAGTCTAGAATGCCATACTCGGGTCATATCTACCTCTGGTTTTGCAACCATTGATTCACCTTGTATTACTTTGCCTTGCAAATAATACAACCCATTGTGGTATTTTCCAGATATTACTTTTCAAACCTTCTTGTAGAAAGTAACTACAAAATCACTTCCTTCGTACTTGCAGCCACTCTTTTCTAACTGACCATAGGAAATCAGATTCCTTCCTATTCCAGGCATGTACCTAACATTTGTCAAAATAACCACAGAGTTGTCTGGATTTAGAATTTTAATCTTACCAATCCCTTTTATTTCACTGAATGTCATGTTTGCCATCAAAACTTTTCCTCCATCACATTCTTGTAGATCAAGTAGCACGTCTCTGTCTCGTGTTATGTGGAAGCTACAGCCTAAATCCATTACCCATGCTCCCTTAGTATCTTGAGTACTAGCCGAGAGAATTAATGGGTCATGCATCTTTAATACGACATTTGCAGAGTTTTCAGATTTCTTCCCATACTTATCTCGACATTCTCTTTTCCAATCCCCTTTCTTACCACATAAGAAACACCCTGTGTTGTTCTTACTATACTTAGGTCTCGACTTTGATCTACCTTTTAACTTTGACCTCTCTCTCCAAGTTTTGTCTTTTCCCTTGTCAAATCTTCTTTCAGACCTGCCTCTAGATTCAACATACAAACCCTCTGAATTTCCTCTTGCTCTGCCCAGCAAACCTTTTTCTTACAGCTCCACTTCTTTGGAATACGCTGAGGTTCTGACATCACTCACTGTGAGAGTATCTTTGCCACTGCCATACTTGAGAGTACTCACCAAGGCTTTAAACTGAGGAGGGAGGCTAGTGAGAAGTTGAATAACCTGGTCCTCATCACTTATGTTTATGTTGAGACTTGCAAGATCATTACCAAGTTTCTGAAAACTGTCGATATTTTCTTCAATACTCTTACTCTCTATCATTCTGAAGCAAGCAAACCTTTGCTTCAAGTAGATTCTGTTTGGTAGAGTCTTTGTTTGATAATCCGTATCAAGGGCTTTCCAAATACGAGCTGCAGTAGGCTCCTTTATAACCTTTCTCAAAATCTGATCACTCAAACTCATCTTGATAAGATTTCTCACCCTCTTATCTTTTTCAGCGAATTTAGGATCATTTGTAGACTCTTGTCCTTCATCGTGTTTGTCAGTGTCTGAGATACTAGTCTTGCTTTTTTCTAAAACCGATTCCAAGTTTAGAATCTCTAGCTGAAACATCACTTTATGCTTCCATAACCCAAAGTCTCCTTTACTATCAAATTTCTCTACATTAAGTCTTCTTTGAGAATGCTCCATAACTGACTCTTGTATTTAATCTCATGCTTTCAGATACTAGATTCAAATACAGTCAATATCCGCCAAACTCCAGCAAGCCATACAACCTCAAGAGAAAGATGATAACCTAGACCAGCGATCGCTATAGTAAACCCTAGCTGATAACGCTATCCTTGGACTTAGAACTCCACCACGAACAAGAAAACCAGTGAGTATCTCTTATTACCTGTAGATCTCCCTCTGTTGGTGTTCAGATTAACTTTAACCAAGGCTCTGATACCACTTGTGTGGAATTACATTGTACTAAAGCTGACTCGATCAAGACAGAAATAAACACAAGAGCACACATTACCCAGTTCACGGTTTAAATCGTTACGTCTGGGGAGGGAAATTCAGTCCCTCAATTCACTATCACTCTGAGAAAGTTACAAGTGTATTACTGCTCTGCTCTTTTCTAAACGCTAAGCTTAAGGTATTTATATCAACCCTTAAACCATGACAAGTTAAGGTAATGGGCTCTCTTTCTTTTTTTCTTGCAGAGAAACCAAGCCCAAGATTGGCCCAACCGATATGTTAATGGGCTGGTCAACATTCACATAATTGTATAGGCAGTGTGAAGATTCGAATGGAGAAAGTATATACATGTGAAGATTGAAGAGAGAGTCAGAGAATTTTACAATTTCATATTGGTAATTAAGGAACTGAAACCCTAGGAATTGAATGAGAGATGATAGAACATGAGGCCAAAAAATCTCAAACTTGAATTTCTTTGCTTCTTTTTCCCAGCGATGTAAATTGAGGAACTGGAATTACCTGTTTCAGAAGAGAAATTGGTGTAACTTTTTTTAAAATACAGCGTTAAAAAAAAAGAGAAAGACGACATGAGATTAACAATTCAACTTCATACATTGAAATATGGGAGATGATGACAATGATTTAATAGTATTAGGGGAGATGAAAAGAATGTGTCTTCAATTGGAACGGTTGCAAAGGCCAGAGGAGATCAATCGACTTTTTTTTATTTAATACTTGCTTTCTCCTTTGATGATGTGTCTCACACTGGAGAAAGCCCTCCCACTTTTATATAGTAAACTAAGTTTTTTATCCACCTTACCCATATATAATTTTAAATATATTTTTTTATAAAAATAATATTTAAATCATTAAATTTTAAATTTGTATATATATATGTTATCTCATATAAACTATTTTCTTATGGTTTCAAGAAAATAGAATTCTAACATTTTCCTATAACGTCTATATTTTTTTGTGAATAACTCATTATTTTTTTTTTTTTTTTGTCAACAACTCATTATCTTCTAACTGTAAGTTATTTATCTACATATATATTACATTTTGTAAATACTGAGTCTGATTGGTAGCACATCTAAAAGCGGTTGAAAAAAAAATTATATAATGCCTACCAATCACCAAAACGGTTGAAGAAAACTGTTACACAAATAGAAAGCGGTTGCAACAGCTTTAATATAACACTAACCGATTTCGCTAACAGCTTTGCACTATTCATTAACAGCTAATATAACCGTTCCACTTTTGTTCACCAATCGGACCCACTAGTAAATTAGCCTCAAGTCAAACATTTTAACCTTTCAAATATCTCTGTACACAGTTATCGTTTTAAAAAATATTTTCTTGTTCGTATTTGAAGTGTTTTTTTATTTTGCATTTGTTAAGAAACTACCAAAATAAAATATAGTTTTGTACTTACATCAAAATCTATATAATTATTAAGATATAACTAATTTTATAGTTTAAAAAAATATTTCAAAACATAATATAAAATATTTTCACAAAACTGATATAATTTAAAAAAAAAGAATAGAATAATCCAATTTATTATTGTATATTTGTAGAATTTCTGATATTTAAAAATGTGATAATTATTTCAATTATCAGAATAATTCAATCATATTGACAAACTTTAAATTTGGGAAGTTACGAATGATTATTAGTAGATCATATAAGGCTGAAACCAAATGAAAAATCTCTAATACATATATATTTAACCCACTAATTTTTTTTTCACATCATTTTTTCTTTCAAGTTCTAAATAAACTCTTATTATTATTTTTCTTCAGAAATCCATCAAATATCTTAATAAATATTATAAACTCAATATACTTTTTTTTGGTTAAGTGGCTCTAAAATCTAACGCTAAAAATACTATTAGCTTACTCAATTCAAGTAATTAGATTCGTCATTATACTAGTATTATAACGTGTTATATTATGTTATCAAAAGCTACTGGTTTTTTGATAATAAATCGAATATTATTAGAAAGACAATAACTAAATACTTTGATTTCATTATTATATTTAATTTAATATTAAATAAAAGAAACAATATCTAAATCAGTTTGAGAAACATTCAAGAACCAAGTGAAACATATATTAGTTTCACAATTAATAATAATATTTATAATCTAATATATATATATTTTTTAAAATAATAATAAAAGAGTTTGAAATATATATTTTTAACATAAACTCATGTATATTATATTCAAATATTATATATTAGTTTCACAGTTATTTACAATACTGTGTAACCTACTGTATATAAATTTATTATAATAATAATAATAATAAAAACGTTTGAAATATACATTTTTTAACATAATCTCATATACATTATATTCAAATACTAAACAAGGTAAAAATATATGATATTTAGATTTAAATTATAGAAAATGAAAATCAACTAAAGCTCTAGAAATAAAAAAAAATTATATTTTTGAGATAGAAATTTTCTTTTCAAAATTACAATCCCATATCATTTAATGAATCTTCTTATATCTTTTATTATCTTTAAGTTTATAATATTGGTTCAAAATTTTAAAAACCTTTTCTAATAACCAAAAAAAAATATACAAAAATACAATTAACTTAAGATGATAATTTAGAATATTTAATTGGTCATTTCAAAGCTAATATTGACAATTTTAAAGGTATTCAAAAGTCAATTTTATTAGTACAATATTTAATTGGCTAATGTAGTAAGTTTAAAAGGTATATAATGTCAATCTTATTAGTATAACATTTAGTTAAAACCATTATCTTTAGCTAAGTTATAATCATATAGATAAAGCTTTTTATTATTATATTTGATCTACAATTTTTTATCACCGATACTTATTCTATGTTATATATGGTGAATTATATAATTCAAACAATTATCTTAAATTAGAAATTTTTTATAATACAATATTAAGTCATTTTTTGAATAATATAAATTTATAGATATATTTCTTACCTTCTCTATTTGTTTTTAATATTTTTATATGTAGTTTTTTACTATATTTATTCGAAGGTTTTTTTTTCTGTCACCAATATCTATTATATGTTTTTTTTAACATCAACTTTATTTAAATTATATAGTGTAAAGCCAATACAATCAATGATGAATACAACGATGTGGGGAGACTGAACATAAATACAAGAGATCAGAATTACAAGCCATCTTTGCTAACATGTCAGCTATTTGGCTTCGTTCTCTATTTACATAAGCAATCAACAATCCGGGAGGCAAGACATCCATACTCGTTTATCCACCAGAAGGTTGCCAAGTTCGGTGTTGTTCTCGTGTCCATTGATGACTGGAACCAGCTCCACACAATTACTCTGAAACCAAACACATCTGTAACCTTTCGACCAGATCATTTGTAAAACCTGCAACATAGCAGTAGACTCTGCTTGCAAAGGCGAGCTACCCCAATCTTACTCTGTCCCAAGCAGAGATGTGTTCCCCTATGATCACGCAAGATCTAACCCACACCTGTAGCAATAACCTCTCTGCGGTAACTACTATCGAAATTACATGTCAGCCATCCCTGTGGAAGAGGTTCCCAGAGACTACTTCGATCCACTGTAGCTCCTTGAATACTATAATCAACTACCTCTTGTGAGTGGCTTGATTTATTATTAAAAAGAAAAACATTTCTTGATTTCCAAAGCCACCATCCTACCCAAATGGAAAGTAATCTTATCTCAATTGGTAGTGTATCAATAGCAGAAGGAGAGAGCAATGTACCAATATTAGCTTCCAGAGTTGGAGCTGGGTTTTGAAAATGAGACATTCCAGTACATCTACATACCGCTTTCGCAAACTGACATTCAAATAACACATGGTTTATGGTTTCATCAGCCAGACAGCATCTTTGACAAATAGAGGATGTCTTAGCACCTCTAGTGGTGAGACGTTCAGTCGTTGCTAAAGCACGATATAATGCACCCGAATAGAAATGTTGGATTTTGGGAAAAATGTGAAGCTTCCATATCTGATGTTTCAGCTCAACATTTTCATTTGGAGGTTCTATGTGATTTTCTTGGAATGACATCATGGATGCCAACCAGTACCCAGACTTCACAGAGTAGTTTGAGTTTCTAGTTAATGGCCAGATATACGTATCAGCAGTTCCATATTGCGAGAATATTATCTTATTTGCTAAGGTTGCATCCTCAGGCGTAAGTACAGCATGGAGAGCCTCCTCATTCCACTGTCTCTTTCCTGGAAGCCAGAGTCCTCAACCACTAGGTCTTCAACAGCAGAAGTATGCAAAGTTTCATGTGGGTTAACTCGTCGGGGAGGGGTGGTAGGAAGCCAGAGATCTGTCTACACATTCGTATCTTTCCCATCACCCAAAATTTTACATAATCTTTTCTGAAGCAGATCCTTACCTGCTTGTATAGATCTCCATCCATAGGACAGAGCAGCACCGCACCTCGACTAAAAGAAAGTCAAAGTAGCATGATATCAACCCTTGTATAACTGAGCCAAATGGGAATTTGGTTCCGTAAAAAAGCGCCATGCTTGCTTTGCTAATAAAGCTCTGTTAAAGTTATATAAATCACGGAATCCTAATCCACCTTCCCGTTTAGGCACTGCTAATCTCTTCCAGGCTACCCAAGGGATTTTACGCCTCCCATTCTCCTTACCCCACCAAAATTCAGAGAGAACCCGATTAATATCATCACTTACAGCTTTAGGCATGAGAAAATAATTCATAGCATAGATGGGTTAAGAGAGTGCCACCGATTTAATAAGGACCTATTTCCCTTCCGGAGTTAAGAAATGATTGGACCAACCTTCCACCGAGTTTTTCACGGTCTGAATAACATACTCAAACTCTTTGATCTTACTACTCCCAAATTGTTCTGGCAGCCCTAAATACTTACCTCCTCCTCCTACGTTATTAATCCCCAAAATATGATGAATATGGCGGCGTACTGAATTATCAATATGCTTACTAAAGGTCATAGAGGATTTGCTGAAATTAACTTTTTGTCCAGAGATCATTTTATAATTTCAAATAATGGTTGCCATCTCGACACAGTCACGAATATTAGCTCTACAGAAGAATAATGTATCATCCGCAAATAACAGATGAGTGATAGGAGAGCACCTTCGAGCAATTTTCATACCCTGGAACTTCCCCCTCTGTTCCGAGTTTGTAAGCATTATACTTAGCAGCTCCGCACATATCATGAAAAGATAAGGAGATAGAGAATCACCTTGTCGGATTCCTCTAGTCGGTGTAAAGTGCCCATAGGGTAGACCGTTGACAAGGATAGAAAATGCCACTGAACGGACGCAATTCATGACCCAAGCAATCCAAAGCTCATCAAATCCTAATCTTCGCATAACCTCCTCCAAAAAAATTCCATTTAACTCTATCACATGCTTTACGAATGTCCGTTTTGATAGCCATAAACTCCTCTCCACAATCTCACTTAGACTTTAACGCATGAAAAAACTCATGGGCAATCAAGATATTATCTGATATATTTCTACCTGGCATGAAAGCTTCTTGTGATCAGAAATAAGATGTCCCAGAATCTTCTTCAACCTGAATGCTAACACCTTCGAAACAATCTTATAATTAACAGTACAGAGGCTTATTGGTCTGAAATCACTCATGTCAAGAGAAACAGATGACTTCGGAATCAGACAGATATTAGTATGGTTCATACCTGGTTCAAGCTGGTTAGTAATAAAAAAACTCTTAACCATGGTACAGACATCGGAACCTATTGCAGACCAGAAATGTTTATAGAAAGCCGCATTGAAACCGTCACAACCAGGGGTCAGACGGTGGTCAGATTCTGCCAATCCCAAGTATTCTGTTTCCGATGCTGGGTAGCGTTGTAACCATTGAGAATTGGGCATAACCCTATCCACACAGCATTCTATAACCTCTTTGCAACGTCTGCCCACCCAACTGACTGATTTCCTTTAAATGGTAGATCATGCATATCATTAATTTTTAACATCGTCTGAAAATCCTGAAAGCTCGACTCGTTTCTTATTCTTCCTCCGATTTTCTCATTCTGATTCATAATTTGGTTAAAATCACAACACATAATCCAAGGGCCATTTCTAAGAGTAGCAATCCGCTGCAGTCGTTCCCATAGATGGTGTCTATATTTAAGCGTCGGATGACCATATATACAAGATAGAGAGAATGAAAATGATTTATATTCCACGTGCAAATATACAGGACGAGCATCAAAAGAAATACATTGAACGGCCAAACACTTCTTCCTGAAAACAACCAACCCACCACTCATACCCTGTGGAGATACAACTTTCATATCATCAAACCCTAGATAAATCCCAGTGCCCCGCACATAATGATCCCTTTGCTTAATTTCCACCAAGAACAAGAAGTAAGGAGAATACACCGTCTACATCTCTTTTAGACGTCAAACTGTGAGGCGTTTTCCAAGACCTCTACAGTTCCAAAAAATAACTCTCATGAAGGAGGTGGTGGATTCAGGCCCACCGCACCTCCGACATTAGAACGACTGGGATTTGAGGTTTCACCAACCTCCTTGTAGTCGTTTTTCAGTTTCTGTAAAGAGTTGAAATGGTCTCCAGATGTAGTGGCCTCAAAGACAAACTTATCCACTTCATTAAGATGCACTTTGAGTCGTTTACTAGGACCCATTCTCGATTCATCTGCCACAGAGCAGAAAGACGTTAATAGCTTCATCATACCTGATTCTTGTGGAAGACCACAATCATTAGAGTAACCAGCTGTTGCCTAGGGGTTTCCATAAAACTACAATAGTCAAGGAAAGAACTATCAAGGATACACCGCACCCCCAAATCCAGGAGGTCTTGCGAATCGTGATTAAGAACAATGTCTGAAGCATGTGTTAAATTATCATCCATCATAATGCCATACCTCCGCTTCTGACACTGTATCTTACTTCCCAGATTCAGACAATCCTAATGTTCCGACCCACCGGCGATTACATCACACACATTATCAGGCTGCCAGAGACCACAAGAGAAGTGCATATCATCGTACGGGGGTGTGAGGTAGGACGATCTGTCATTGGCTCCCCAGGGGAACTATCGACATCAGCCACCACATCACTGTCGTCTCTATCATTATCATTCTGGTGGGTTTCATCAGAAGCCGTAAGACAAGCCCCAGAATCAAGAGTAAGCATCCCGCAAACGGCACAGAAGCCACGAAGCCGTTCATAACGGAACTTGTTGAGAGTATTAACGCCGGATGAAAATTGGAAATTCTTCTGGAAGCGAAGAGGGAGATCCACATTCCAGTTAATCCGAACTCGAACAAACTCCACTGCTACACCAACTTCTGGATTAAATTCGACTTCAAGAACATCTCCTAAACTTCCGGCAATATGATAAATAATCGCATGTGTCAGGAATTGAAGAGGAATGCCCCGGCTCTGTATCCAGAAACGGATGAAATTGAGGGCCAATTTATCCATCTGAGGGGACCAACGTTGAAGAATGAGCATTCTATCGTTGAACGCCCAGGGTCCCCGGTTGATGACTGAAAGCGTGAGATCTTCAGTAGGAAAAAACAAACTGGAACCGTCTTTTTGCAACAATCCTCCTAGAAATGCTTCCTAACAAACCCCAAATACGGGGTAAGGAAGAGACAATGTTACGAATATTTTGCCGACGATGAATAAGAGGTCGACCCATCAAAGAGAATAGATTCTCACGAACCGCTTCATCAACGACAACTGATGGGAGGATAACTGGGTCGTCATCCACACCAACGTAATATCCTGTAATGCAAGATGCAGATTCTCTGCCATCCCAATAGCACAGCCGACAGGATAATATAGAATAAACAGAGGGATAACACAATCAAAATGAATCGAAAAGGATTAGAAGCAATCCCCATTAGTGGAGCGTTCGTTTTTATACTCGACATTGATTCAAAGAGGCCGAGTGAATCTTGAAACGTGGGCAGTTCCAATACCCACGACACATAGGAGAGAAACTGTCGCCTAACTGCTCCACTCCGAAGTCGTGAGATAGAATAACCGTCACCGTAGAGAGAGACGGTTGGAATATGGAAGGCAACGGTCGAGTCGTCGTAGAATTGCCATCAGAGACTTCCTCTCTTCCTTTATATCTATTATATGTTGTATATAGTTAAGTATACAAACGAGATAATTATTTTAAATTAGAAAATTTTCAAATCTAATATTAAGTTGGTTTTTTTTTGTTTAATAGAAATTTATAGATAATTTTCTTATCTTATCTTTTAAATTAGAAGATATTCTAATCTAATATTAAGTTGATTTTTGTTTTATATAAATGTATAGATAATTTATTTATCTTATGTATTTTTCTATTAACAATACAATTATAAAATTTAGAAATTTTTTTGAATTTAAATGTTGATGTGGAATGTTATTATTGGTTGTTTTATAATTTATATCTTAGGTGGACACTCTCAATGGCCTATAGCCTCGACTTTTCTATATTAATAGAATCCAGTTTTTTTTATCAATAATTGGATAATTACTTAAAAAGCTATAGTTTAATATAATGCAAAGATCATCGGCGAAAATAGTATTTGCAAAAGTAGAAAACACTGATGGAAAGAGAATATTTAATAATTTTGAAGAAAAGTGATTCTAAACTAAACATAACTAGATTCTACCCCATTTTAAAGAAGGACAATTTTTATAAAAAGAAATTTTGATGCTTAATTCTATTTCTATGAATAATATAATCATTTAAATTTATATTTTAATATAATTATAATTACATCTTTTTGAAAGTTAAGATATGATAATCAATTTATTTAATTTTTGTTTTATTATTTATTTTTAAAGTTTCTTATAACTTAAACTTTGTGTGGAAATATGGGAAAACAGTGGCAAAACATTTCCCACCACCTACAGAATACTATTGTTGGAATCGGTAGAAAAATGGTGAAAATAATTCTGACTATTTCCTAATGTTAATAAAAAGGGTAATTCCCGTCCGATGTCCTACCATTTTTCCACTAACAAATTTTGATGAGAAATTTTCCACCGTTTTGCAATCTAACAATTTCCAAATTTAAATTTGACGGGAAATTGATGGGAATTGTTTTTCGAGGAGACAAAATTTTATTTACCAATTGGGCAACTTTTATTTGGGCCAACTACTGGGTCATGGGTACTTGAGAAAAAAAAAAGAAGGAAAAGCTGCTAGTCCGTGCAGTAATATGAAACTAATGGGCCACCCATATAAATTGGCCACGCGTATAATTTGATGCTCGTCCAGTCGGTCTGTGTATTAAACGGTTTTTGGAGAAATCAGGCTACTCTGGTCTCATGAACTTCTGCGAGCTGTCTCGTCCACTGAAATTGTTCTTACTATCGTCCCCTACGGTTATTATCTTCTCATCCTTGTGCTTTTCGACATTTTTCTTTGATGAATAAAGAGTCTCAGGTCCTTTGTTTATGAATACGCTTCCCGCAGCTTTTCGTCGCATTTGTTTGCTTGGACCGCTCGGAATAAAGCTCCAGCTAATATAATGGTCATAACCGATCCGACAGATGGCAATTGTTGCCATAACTTGGACATGCTATAACAGTTTGGATACAACATTATTGAGCCGTATCCATTTGATCCTGCCTCCACTAATGAGGAGTGCCTCGGGAAAAAAATTCTTCTGGCAGGTGTGTGTTTTTGTCCTCTCTCACAGTGTTGCTCAAATAACCAGCAAATCTGTTGCTGAACTTGAGGAGGATAACTGGTTAAGGCCAGGGCATTGAAATGGGTGAATCTGCCTGGGTTTGTTCACTATGCTTTGCTCTTACTAGCCTCATTGATCTTACTGGACAAGCCTTTAAAAATTTCACCACGCATATCTCTAGCGAAGAATATGCAGAGGTGGTATTTAAGCATACTAGCATTTGCATCAATACATTTTGTCAAACTATTCTTGAATCTAACAACCACTTAATTACCCACAAGTAGTTTCACTTTCGCACTTGTTCTAGTATTGTTTGCCTATTTTCAAGCAGATGTCGGCCTTCTTCACTCTAGCACCTGCGTCTGATGAGGATGAGGATGAGAAGTATGAGAAGGCGGTTGGAGCCCAAGATGAGTCTCAAAAATGGGCAAGATTCAATATCAGTTAGCGTTGACTTTTCTTATTTTTTGCTTTGTTCCACTGGATGTTCATTTTGGTTTTCATGCAGTCGGGGAATTGGTTCCCTCCGACGACGACACCACGTGAGTGTACCATGGTGATGGAATCAACACTTCTCCGGGTAAAGGGCATGATCAAACACGTTGGACAAATCAAATTCAAAAGTCTCATTATCGAACGATTGGTGATGAAAGTCTCCTTTGACCACCAACGGTGGATACGGGCACCAGATACATCTCGACCGAGTCAGTTATGCCCATATGTTTCAGGGCCTCTACTTCTTTCCCGACTCAAGCTCTGACGCAGAGACACTTAGAAGCATTCGATTATAGGTTTTAACACTTGAGATCTTGCATACTTTGATCTTAAGGTCCCAGTCTCGTGTCATTTATATCGTACGGAGCCTAGGGTTAACCGTCTTGTTGAGCTGCCGATGGGTGTAGTAATTGTAAGACGTGTAACTGGGTCGGATCTTCATCAGATCTTTTTCGGTGGTGAAGAAAGGTTTGCATTGTTGCAGAGAGAAGAAGAAGAAGAGGATCAGAGGGAGAATGAGCAAAAAAACAAAAACCTAGAGATATTTCAGAATGTTCTTCGATTACTTCTGTTGGGTTTAACTTCAGTCATACCTGGGCTTTATTGGGCCGTCTTAATTGATAAAGAAGTTGGGCCAGTCGGCTTGGCCCAATACGAGCTGACTTAAAATCACCCGCGCCTCAAATCATCTTCAACCTCGTGACAAGAAACAGAGAGATTCAGAGAGAAGCGATTACAGAGATTCCAAGAGAGAGTTCGACGAGACATCTTAGAGAGCATACTTTTCCGTTTTTGCTGTCTATGATTGTCTTGAATATCTAGGAATCTTAATCGTGTTCTCAAGGAGGTGTGTTCTCTCTTGTAAACCTTCGAGAACTTTTGTATGCTACCTTTTGTGTAGTATGTGTATCAGGTTCTCATTAGTGGAGTTTGGGAGGTGGGTCTCCGACGAGATGTAGCGACTGCGGTTGTGAACTCGTTAAATTGGTGTGTACATTTTACTTTGATCTGCATAAAGAAGCCAAGAAGATTAAATCAGAGATCGTAAATTGTCAACAAGTGGTATCAGAGCATCCAAGTTTTAGCGCTCTGATTGAAAAAGGAGGAAAGAACACTTATCTGGTGTTCGCCGCTGTCGCAATAAAGGATTCATCAAGGATCTTCACATGTCAAAGATGGAGCCAACCCAAGGGAGATTTGAGATGGACAAAGAAAAGAAGACTTTGGCATGTGGAAGTACAAGCTGCTTGGTCAATTAGAAATCCAAGGACTAGCGTATGTTCTTGACCAAAGAGCAACGCTGTATCTTTATACAGTGAAGCTAGAAGAAGGAGAAGAACCAGTAATTGATCCTCATAAGGTAGCAAGAGACATAAGAGTCAAGAACCTACTTGGAACATGCTTAACTGATCTGATATTGAGGAAGGTAATGCACGAGCCTACTGCCTATGGCATGTGGAAAGCCTTAAAACATGATTACAAAACTAATTCATTACCGAATAGGATTTATCTGAACCAACAGTTTGCTAGCTACAAGATGGAGGAACCCAAAAGCATCGAAGAAAACCTAGATGGTTTTCTGAAACTTGTCGCAGATCTTGCGAGTCTCAATATCAACATCAGTGATGAGGATCAAGCTATACACCTTCTTACGAGCTTACCACCACCCTATGAACTGTTGGTACATACGCTTAAATATGGTACAACAAAGAAAACTCTGACAGTCCAAGAAGTTACAACTTCTGCCTATGTTAAGGAAATTGAGCTACTGCAAAGAGGGCTGTTAAATAAATCTCTTAACAACTCAGAAGGGCTGTATGTTGAATCAAGAGAGAGGTCTAAGGACAGAACTGACAAAGGATATATTCGACATGGAAAGGGAAGATTTAAGTCGAAAGACAAGAAATCAAACTCAACCGAAAAATACAAAAGCGAGTGCTTCATATGTGGGAAGGATGCACATTGGAAAAGGGAATGTCCTCAGAGGCATGATAAGAAATCTATGGACTCTGCAAACACAGTATCAGCAACAAAGGAGCCTCTCGTTCTAACAGCCACTGTACAAGATAAAAAGGATGCTTGGGTCATGGATTCTGCCTGCACTTTTCACATTACACCAAACAGTGAGTTTCTATTTTATTTCAAGGAAATAGAAGGCGGCAAAGTGTTAACAGCTAACAACTCAGAATGTGCGGTTAAAGGTATTGGAAAAGTATGAATCACAAATCCAGACGGTTCGGTGGTCATCCTAACGGATCTCAGATATATGCCAGGAATAGGAAGGAACTTGATATTGTATAGAATGTTAGAGAAGACAGGGTACAAATATGAAGAAGAAGAAGACTACATCATTCAGTTCTACAAGAATGGTAGAAAAGTCATCGCTAGAAAATATAAAAATGGATTAGACGATCTCCTAGGGACCGTCTCGAGAGGGGAAGTTAATCTGGTTACCTCAAAAGAAAAGATGACAAGTCTTTGGCACTCAAGGCTGGGTCATATGAGTTTCTTAAACATGAAAGTCTTATTCAAAGAAGGCTATCTGCCTATTTTTGAAATTGGGGATAAAAGTTTCTGCGAGAACTGTGTATTGGGAAAATCACACAAACAGAGTTTTCCTGTGGCAAAACACACAACTAAAGAGCCTTTAAGATACATTCATTCAGATCTGTGGGGCTCTCCATCTACACCAGAAAGCCTTGGTGGTTGCAAATACTCCATTAGTTTCTCCGTCGGTTACTCCAAAAAATGTATGTGTGTATTTTCTTAGAACAAAAGACGAAGCATTCCAGAAGTTTAGAGAGTGGAAACAGGAAGTGAAAAATCAGCTGAATTATAAGATCAAATATCTAGGGACAGATAATGGTCTTGAGTTCTGCAACTCTCTGTTTGACAACTTTTGCAAAGAATATGGAATTAAGCGACACAGAACCTGCACCTACAAGCCTCAACAGAACAGGGTTTCAGAAAGGATGAACAGAACTATAATGGATAAGGTCAGAAGTATGCTTGTAGAAACAGGTTTGGGATCTGAATTTTGGGCAGAAATAACATCCACAGCGGTTTACTTGATCAATATATCTCCAAATTCTACGATAGACTTTAAACTTCTAGAAGAGGTATGGTCAGGACATAAACCGGATCTTTATCACCTAAGAAGATTCGGTTGCTCGGCTTATGTATATACTGTTAAAGAAAAGACTAGTCCTAGAGTTGTTAAAGGTGTTTTCATGGGATATCTGTTTGGAGTAAAAGGATACCGCGTTTGGCTGCCAAATGAAGGAAAATGTACTACAAGTAGAAATGTTGTGTTCCAAGAGGAAGAAGTGTATAAGGATACACTAAAGGGTAAAGGTACCAAGGAAGTTTCAGAGGATGGAAATTCAGGGTCGAGTAAGAAAACAAAGAAAGTGACTTTCAAAAGTGATTTGATTGAGGGTCCTACAACGAACGCTTTCGAACATGGAGAATCTTCAGGTTAAGGTGGAGATAATTCGAGCTCAGGAAGTGAAAGTGATACAGAACACGAGATGACAGAGGAATCAGAGGATAAGGTTACAGATTTAAATGCTCATGTTCAATCATTAGATGAGTACATGCTCGCAAGGGACAAAAATAGAAGGCAGAATGTAAAGCCACCCTCAAGGTACGAGGATGCAAACTACATGGCTTAGGCTTTATCTGTAGCAGAGGATTTGGAAGTGGATGAACCAAAATCCTTTGAAGAAGCTATGAGGAGCAGGAAAAGGAAATATTGGATAATGCTGCAAACGAGGAAATGACTTCGTTGAAAATAATGAAACATGGATACTGATTGATAGACCAGAAAATCAGAAGCTGGTAGGCTGTAAATGGATACTCAAATTAAAACCAGGAGTTGAAGAACAGTGTTATATGGCCAGATTAGTCGCTAAAGGTTTCTCGCAAAAGGAAGGAGTCGATTACAAGGAAGTATTCTCACCTGTGGTAAAGCACATGTCAATTAGGATCATGTTGTCAATGGTTGTTAATCGGGATTCCGAGTTGGAAAAAATGGATGTTAAGACAGTATTCTTACATTGTCAATTGGAATAAAGAATTCTGATGGACTACAACCATAAGGATTCTTAAGAAAAGGATATGAGAACAAAGCATGTCTTCTAAAGAAATCACTTTATGGTCTAAAGCAATCTCTTAGGCAATGGAACCTAAGGTTTGATGAATTCATGAAACGTGAGTCTTTTATCAGAAGTAATTTTGATGTGTGTGTTTATATGAGAGATGTTTAGACATAAAAGGAAATCTATCTACTTCTGTATGTGGATGATATCCTAATTGGATCTGGAAACAAGACAATGATCAAAGGACTGAAGGACAGCTTGAGCAGTGAGTTTGAAATGAAAGATTTAGGATAGGCTTCAACAATTTTGGGAATGGATATTACTCGCGATCGAGAAAAGGGAACCCTTATACTATCTCAAGAAAAATACCTGGAAAAGGTGTTAAGGACCTTTGGTATGTTTGAAGCTAATGCAGTGGTTACACCTACGGCTTCTCATTTCAAACTTAAGAGTCTAACGCAAGAAGAAAGGTTAGAATCTGAACATATGCAAAATATTCCATATTGTAGTGTTGTTGGTAGTCTTATGTATGCTATGGTTGGATCGAGACCTGATGTAGGTTATGCGGTTGGGCTAGTAAGTCGGTTTATGACTAACCCTAGCCGTGAACATTGGAAAGCTGTTGAATGGGTTTTAAGGTACCTTGCCGGTTCTTATAAACAGTTTTTGACATTTAAAAGGGACTCAGAGTTCAGTGTTGAGGGGTTTTCAGATTCAGACTATGCTACAGATTTCGATAAGAGGAGGTCAGTTTCAGGTATTGTTTTCAGAGTTGGAGGAAACACGGTTTCGTGGAAATCGTGCTTACTATCAGTTGTGGCTCTTTCGACTACCGAAGCTGAGTACATGGCTCTTACTTTGGCAGCGAAAGAGGCCATATGGTTAAAAAGGTTTTGTACCAAGTTAGGTTTTCCTTAAAACAGTGTAAAATTACATTGTGATTCTCAAAGTGCTATTGCCCTGGCGAAAAATGCAGTTCACCATGAAAGAACTAAGCATATGGACACTAAAATACCATTTCATATGAGACATTGTAGCTCAAGGTGATATCATCCTAACTAAGATACATACCTCTAAGAATCCTGCAGATTTCTTGACAAAAACAGTACCTGGTTCAAAGTTTCAGCTGTGCCGAGAGCTGTTGAATGTCCTATGAGTCGTGGTCGCGGCTCCAGGTAACTCCCAAACACCTCACCTCACATGTGAAAGAGAAGTGAGTTAGTTTTATGACTAAGAAAGCAATTCGAGTGCTTGTGTTTCAAATTCAAGGAAAGATTTGTTGGAGTTACCTATGAAGAGGGATGCTTAAGCAGAGTATTGGTTGCGTCTTCTCGGCCCTGCAGTCGTCAGAAAGGTTTGGATCTGTTCTGCATTTGTATTGGTTGAAGCTCCAGTTGTGCAGATCAATGGTTGTTCAGTGGGTTCATGAACAAAATTTAATGGAGTCAGATGGTTTAATTTTAGTATTTCGTAACATGTAAAGACTTTTGTTTTTTTCGATAACTTACCTTTTGCATGAAACTGATACAGAGTTTCAGGTGGAGATCGGTTCCAGGTGGAACTCAACTGAACTCAGAAACGAGGAAAACAAAGGAGAAGTCGAAACGGATTAGTAAGGTTTCAATTTACTTTTGCTACTAACTACTCTGTATTTTCTGAGTATGATACAAGATTGAGTTAGGGAAGGATTTACCTTGAAGATCTCAAAAACAACAGAGTAAAGAGGATGTCTGTTGAGATCACGCCGGAGAAGGGAGACACAGACGAATCGCTTCAGGTGATTTCAAAGGAGAGAGAGAAGATCAAGAGACGAGTCGTAGATGTTTTGAGGTTTGGTCTGAAGACAAAAGGTGGAGTTTTGTTGGATTTGACTTCAGTCGTACCTGGGTTTTATTGGGCCGTCTTAATTGATAAAGAAGTTGGGCCAGTCAGCTTGACCCAATACGAGCTGACTTAAAATCACCCGTGCCTCAAGTCATCTTCAACCTTGTGACAAGAAACAGAGAGAGAGTCAGAGAGAAGCGATTACATAAATTCCAAGAGAGAGTTAGGGGAGAGATCTTAGAGAATTTGCCTTTCCGTTTTTGCTGTCTTTGATTGTCTTGAATAGTTAGGAATCTTAATCGCATTCTGAAGGAGGTGTGTTCTCTCTTGTAAACCTTCGAGAATTTTTGGATGCTACTTTTTATGTAGTATGTGTATCAGGTTCTCATTAGTGGAGTTTGGGAGGTGGGTCTCCCACGAAATATAGCGACTGCGGTCGTGAACTCGTTAAATTGGTGTGTACATTTTACTTTGATCTGCATAAAGAAGCCAAACAGATTCAATCAGAGATCGTAAATTGTCAACAGCTTCATTCTCTTCTATTTTTTTTTCTTTAAAAACAAACCGCACATCAGAGGATATGAAGGGAATGATTAATAAGGTAAAGTTGAAGACAAATTAGAGGATATGACAGCTAGTGTATCTACCACACGTGTCAAATGGTAATGATTGGTTAATAGTCATGTAAAGATGGAGTATTAGTTAAGAGAATGATTGTATAATGAGGTCCCTGAATATGTTCAGGGAATCGTAAAATGCCTGTAAAAACAGCTTTTAATATCTGCCGTCGATTTGCTTAAGTAGCATGCAGCTCATTTACTAGAGACTACCAAATTGGTGTTAACCGGGACGTGGGTAGCTAAGGTGATAACTTCCCACCACTCGGGTTCGATTCCACTTGGCCACGGGGGGTTTTACATGGGCTGCCTCCCACCCTCCAGACCACTAAGCGTACCAGGAAGCCCTTAAGTGGAGGTTTAAAAATTCCTGGCGGCATGAGTTTTGGCCCTGGAGGATAGTCGATTCACGCTTAGTGGGTCGGATACTGGGTTATAAAAAAAAAGGTGATAATTTCCGATCCGATTTCATCCTTTTCGTTATTTGAATGAGTTAAGTTCCATTTGTAACTCAATATATATTATCACTTCAAACAGAAGAATATATATTATCCCTATATATATGATCTGAATATACTCGAAACTTTTGGAAAAGTTCCATACAAAAAATGATATGATTCTTATGTCGAAGAATTACTATACTAACATCAAAATATAGTATAATTAATAAATTAATATCTTCAAAACCAAGTTTATTAATATAACATTAATCTTTTGTACAAAAACATAAGAATCAAGATATTTTAAACTATTTACAGGTATATCATATGTAGATAGATAAATTTCCCAGAATAACTTTAATTCTTATAAATATACCATTACTATAATAAATTATAATACCCAATGTTATTCCGAATAATTACAAATTCTGATATTCTTTTACAAATATTTAAAAATAATGAAAAACTTAACTACATATTAATAATAAAAACTAAAATCTATTTAAAATAAGAATTGAAGAAAAGAAAAAAAAAAACACGACATCTAAGAAAAAATTTTTAAATTAATTCAATTTCTCAAATAAGCAACACGAATTAAAAAAAATTGTTTATATATTCTAAGTATTTTAAAGATTACATAACACAAATTTCTTAAAACTATTTTGATTTAAAATTTTAAAAATAAGGAAACGAATTAAAACGAATTTTTAATTACCTAAAATTATTTTAAAGATTATGAAACACAAATTTTTTTTAAAAAAAAATTGATTTAGAAATGTTTAAATAAGGAAAACGAATTAAAACTAATATTTAATTACCTACAATTAAGGAGAACCAATTTGAATTACCTACAATTAAGGAAAATAAATTTTTAAAAATAAATCAGTTCCTAAAATTAAGTAACCACAGAAAAAACTGTTTGGTTTTGTGAAAGAGTCAATTTAGTAATAAATAAATTTGCTATAACATGTCGACTAAATTTTGTCATAATAACACTAAAAATCTACTAACAAAATTAAATCTGTTACAATGTAAAATAAACCTGTCGTAATGTATTCGTCAATCTAGTAATTAAATAATTTGATAGATATATTGAAAATCTTAAAAACTCTGCTGTGTTGTTAGAAAACTCTGCCGTGTCAAATACACCTGTCATAACATATATTTTTTTAAAACATAAAAACTATGTTGCACTTGAGAAAATCTATTGCAACTGAGTCGAAATACCTATTCGATTAAAAAACACTGTCGTTCCAAAAACAAACTCTCGTTTGAAAATAAAGTTGTCATTCAAATATTAAAATTGTTATATCTCAATTAAGCTGTTATCAAGTAATTTAAAAAACTATTGCTTGTCTGTTAATCTGTCATATTTAAATACAATTTTAATACAAAAAACTGTCGCATTTAAATAAAACTGTTATAAAAATATGTCATTCGCTTAAAATTCTGTCATCTACTTTATGAAAGGGGAATACATCTCTCTCTGCTTGACAGGGATAAGTGTCAGGTGGCAATACAAAAATGTTATTAATGAAAAATGAAAAACTTAAATCTTTTTAAGTTTCATCTCAATTGTCTATTTTTTTTTTCACAGATCTTCATTCTACCACCATTAATTGTTATATCATTGAGCGATTGAAATCTCGAAACTACATAAATCGTTGATTCGTTTCATCATCCGGTCCATCTCCTTTGCTAGCGTTTGATCATCATCATCATGTCGGTCAGATCATCATCCTCACCTTTGATACTCTATCTCCCTCTTCAATCTCTATCACACCCTCGAAACCTTGTCGGAATTACCGATCAACGACAAGATGCGTGAATTAGCAAGGGAATTATAAGCCTCTTACCATTCGTTGTCGTTACCCATTCATCTTCAGTGTCTCAATCAAAAATCACGCTCTTCAGAAGCCATCACCTCCATCTAGCACACACAATAAAAAAAATTATGCTGAGATTAGTCGGAAGAGCTTGCGAAAATTCTTTGTACTGGATACTTTCTCCAGTGGCAAGAGTCAAAACCCTAATCTCTCTCATAAATGGAATTCTGAATCGTACTCTGTTTGAATCGGAAATTGTCTCTGTGCTTGAGCTTCATTTGATTCAGGTTTGCCCCTGGTGAGAAGAGATGCAGAGTCACATACGATTATGATGCCAACCACATCTAAAGGGAAGAAGGTCATGGATAGCAACGACGAAATTGATCTTCAAGTTTCAAGTAAGCCTCTCTGTCTTCCTACGTAGTTTCCAAATTGATTTTGTATTTCTTTGTATGCTCATACTCAGCAAACGAACAATCACATTTCAAAAAAGGACAAGTTTGAAAATTGCTTTCTTTTGATTCACATGCATCACCTTCACTAAAAGAATTGTACATCATCCGTAAAATTTATTTCGGGTTGTATATGTGTCATGAAATTCAAGTGTGTGAATGAAAGCGGCTACCTTCAAGTTAATAAGAACTCTGTACAGTCTCTGAGATAATTTTGTACCATTAGTTTATTTTATAGATTCCCAGAAAATAAGGTGGACAAAACAGATTCCAAAGTTTGTGTGTGTCTTTTGCTTTCCATTATTTGGTCTCTGCTGATCGATTTCTAAAATCAATAGACTAAATAATGTGGCAGGAGAAAAGATGGATTTTGTGGCTGAAGAACTAGATACAGTTAAAAATAGGGTTCAAGACATCAGTGATATGGCATGTAGCTCAATCCCAAACCAGATACTAAAATATATCTTACAAATCATGAAGAAGTTTCATGTCATTTAGTTTATTAGCCAACCAAGTTAGCGTCCTCAAATGATCTATACTTTTGATGTTAGATTGTTTGTAGATTTTAGAGTAGATTTCTGTTTTTGTTTTTCAAAAACCAAATTTTTAGTCAATCATGATTTTGAAAAAAATGATTCCCTAACTTTTACGAAAACTAGTTTCGTAATGGTTTTACACTTTTCTACATAAAAACCACAATCTATATTTCTTGGGTTTTTGTTTCTTTTTGCCCTGATCTAATTTTTTTTTTTTACACACATATTTTTCTTTTTGAACAAAAATGTTTTTTTACCATATATTTTCTTATATAAGGTATAAACTTCATAAATCCCCAATTCCTATCATCTATACTATTAAAACAGGACACATTATAGAAAAAATCTTTTGTACCGTGTTATATTACGATTTTTGCCATTGATCCTACTTGATGTTTTAAGAGTCTCATTAAGGACAAAATTGTCATTTGCAAATGTGAACAAATATACAAGATATTGAAAAATACAAGTGATATTAAAAAAAATTATAATTTCAAAAACCAAAAATAGATTCTTAAATTTAATTTTCGGAATCTAAATACTAATTATATATAGGATCAAAATCTGTTAATAAAGATATTCTCTTGATTTCAAATCTTAAAATATATAATAAATCTAGAAATGTTAACAATAAATTGTAACTACAATTAATACTTTTAAACATATCTTAAATAATTATCTAAAATAAAAATATATTTTGATGATATTTTATTATATATTTTTTAAAACATTGTAATTAACATTAATTAACAAAATTATCAATTAATATTAATATATGTAATAAATTAATTATTTAAATTTGATCTTCTAAATTTACAAATATAAATTATTAAAAGACTATAAAATATATAATAACAAATTCTGTCCTTAAGGACGGGCCAGAATCAAGTTTACTATTAAGCACACAACAATTTATAAAATAAATTTATGTGTAAAAAATTTGTGAAATAATTTTAACTTGTGAAATAATATATGAAATAATTTTATGTCCTATTTTTATTGATAATTTTTCTGTTATTTTCTATTATTTCAATTGAAAATAATGTTTTTATTAACAAAATCTATATATTTATAAAAATTAATATGTTTACATTAGTAAGCTTATATTTTTATTTTATCAAGTTTAACATTATAAACAAAACTAATAACTCCAATACAGTCAAAAACCAAAAACTAAATAAATTACCATTCAGACTTTTACAAAATTAAAAACCAAAAATTGAAAATCCAATATCTAAAAACCAAAAACTAAAAGCCAAAAACCAAAACCTAAAATCTAAAAACCATGTAAATAATCACCTAAGTCTTTGGTTGAATTCTGGATTGTCTACATAAACTCTTGCCAATGTACTTTATTTTATTTTAATGTAATTGCATCAAGTTTGTGATAACCTCCATATGTGTTATATTCGAAGGAAGAAGAAGGAAGTGGAGTCAACAGATGCAGTTGACCATTAACAGTCGCTAATGCTGAACTGGAAGAATGAAGAGTTTTCATTGGTTTAATTCTTTGTTATGACGTGTTAGTATAAAAGGATAGTAAACTTGTATTGTGAGAGTTAGCTTTTGAATAGTGAAGTGTGAGACTTGTGGAGAGGATTCGGGTTATGCCGATGAGTCTCGTTTCTCTGTAACTCGTACGTTCTTTTCAATAATATTGGAGAAGAGAGTTTGGGATCGAGTTTAGTATCTTGTTGTGAGAATTCATATCTAAACTCTATCAATTGGTGCGGTGAGCCGATTGGAGCATAGCGATGGTGCAGGAAGCAGGGGTAGAAGCGCAAGTGACGACGATGGAATCCTCGGCCGAGGAGTTACAGAATCGCTTTGGTTCACTTGAATCAAACTTGGATGCCATGACGGGACTTCTCGAACAAATCGCAGCACAAATATTTAATCGATTGACGAAAGGCAAAGGAGTAGCTGAATCGTCGGATCCTTACGATCAGGTACATACTTCTTCTCGGAATGCAGAACTGGAAGTGGAAATGTTAGGTCATCGGATAAATCATAGTTTGTTTGTGAATCGGGAAAGTTTGTTAAGGAAAATATAATTGCCAACTTTTGATGGATCTAAGCCATATTGTTGGATAAGTCAAGTGGAACGTTATTTTCGAGTTGCGAGATATAGCGATGAGGATAAGATGGAACTGGTAGCACTGAGTTTGATGGGACCAGTGTTAAACTGGTATAGCTGGGAAGTTGTCGAAGAACCATTGCGGGATTGGATCGATTTCAAAAATCGGATGCTGGATCGTTTTGCGCAGTCTAATGACGATGAGCCGGGTAATAGATTGTGTACTCTGCGTCAGACAGGATCTGTTAAAGCCTATGTCAGTGAGTTTGAAGAATTGATTACTCTAGTGAAAGGTCTGAATGAAGCAAATTTGATAAATAAGTTCTATACCAGGTTGAAACAAGAGATGAAAGAAGTTATAAAGCTGAAGGAACCGAAAGGATTGCGTAAACATATTGCTGCTGTGGTTAAAATGGAATCCAGTGCTTTTTGTCAGTTAATAGGAGAACGTACATCTTCGAGTCTCAGAGCATAGCCAGTCAACTTATAAGCCGTATCGTCCATCTCAGTTTCCACAGAGAGCTCCATTGACACATGTTGAGTCAAAAGATACATTCAAAACGGCAGATACAGGGAAACTAGTAACTACACTAGCTACTCGTCAGAAGCAACAACTGAGCCCAACGGAATTAGCGGAAATGAAACGTTTAAAACTGTGTTTCAGGTGTAAAGAGAAGTGGTTCCGCGGTCATGTTTGTAGTCAGTCACAGTTACAAGTGTTGACAGTGGTTGATGGTTATGAGATGGAAATTGGGGATGAAGTGTGGGAAGACGCGTTACAAACGTTGGAGGAAACTAGTTTGCAGTTGATGCAACTCTCTTTGAGCTGTGTTAGGTGAGTGAATAAAATACAAGTGTGACTGTTGTCACACAGGGCTTTTGGGTAGATTAGGATTGGTCAGTCTCGATCAAGCGTCAAGATCGTGTAAAACTGATTAAACAGATTGTGTAATTTGTTTAAGAGATCTTAATAAAAAGCTGAGTGTATTTTAAATATTCAGAGTGTGGTAAGTCTTTGGTATCTGTCTGTTCTCGTTTCTTCAATTGGTATCAGAGCGGTTAACCTTAAGACTTCGGGTCTTCTACAGGTTGAGATCTTGGAGAGGACATGGACACCAAAGAGATCATTGCTGTTCATAAACCCATCATGCTGGATGAAGGAAACTTCGGACATTGGAAAGTTCGAATTAGACATGTTATCCGTGCAATCGATGAAGCTGCATGGGCAGCAGTCGTACATGGATGGGAGGAACCGTGTGTGATTTTGGAAGATAAGACAAAAGTTCCAAAACCTCTGAATACTTGGAGCGAAGAAGAGTGAAATGCATCCAAGTTTAACTCAAGAGCCATATCCACTATCATGTCTGCAGTGGATACTGATCAATTTAAAATTATTCAAGGATGCGAATCAGCTAAAGAGGCCTGGGATACTCTCGTTAATCACTTTGAAGGCGACGACAGTGTGAAAAGAACTCGTCTGGATCTGCTTGCATCTAAGTTTGAGAATCTCAGAATGGGACAAGATGAAACAATTGGGAGCTTCACGGCCAAACTAAGTACCATGGCAAATGAAGCAGCAGTCCTTGGGAAAAAGTATCATGATAAGAAACTGGTTAAAAAGTTGATCAGATGCCTCCCTGGAAAATTCTCAGCCCAGAAAGCAATTCTGCAGTGTTCTATGAACACGGATGACATGAAATTTGACAATCTGTGTGGGATGCTCAAGGCTCAGGAGTTGGAGGTCAGTCAGGGACAAAGTCAAGAAAAATCAAAGCAAGGACAGGGCATTGCGTTTACTGCAAATCATGATGCTGAACGAGTGAGCAAGCTGGAGGAAAATCTCAGTTTAATGGCACGAAATTTCAACAAGATGGTCAAGAGAGTTGAAAAAGGTCAGAACAAGTCATTTAACCGAAATCAGAGGGGTGATTCTGAAAAGGCTGCATCTAAATCAGCAAGGTCAGACAGTGAATGGTCTGCTAGAAAGAGAGAAATGAAATGTCATGAATGTGAAGGTATAGGACACTTCAGAAATGAATGTCCTTTGGTAAAAAGGAAAGAGCTTAAGTGTAGCGAGTGCAAAGGCTTTGGTCATACTCGTGTTGAATGTCCAAGCGTAGTCAAAATGGCTGAAAAATCTCTAATTTGTTTCAGTGACTCTGAATCCGACAGTGAGATTGAAGAAGGAGAATTGATGCTGAATTTTGTTGCATTTGTTGCCGAACAGGATGAGGAGCAAGTGGAAACCATTGATTCCGAATCAGAGTCTGAAGAGGATGAGGTGGATGTCAAGATGGAATTCAGAAATCTCTATGACAATTGGGTCAAACTGAGTCATGAAAACCTACAGCTGATTAAGGACAAAGCTATGCTTAAAGCTCAAGTCAACATTCTTCAGTTGGACCAAATTTCAACGTCTGAAGATGATAAGAATTCTCACAAAGCTTCAACATCAGAAAAAGAAGGTGCTACTACTGCTATTCTGAAAGAATTATCAGAAGAAAAGGAGAAGAACAAAATTCTGAGTGATAAAGTGACAAGGATGTGGGATGCTTTTGTTCAGGAGCAAGAGAAGAATAGATGTCTGGAGAAAAATCTATCCGACAATCACAAGAAGGTCAGGATGTTGAGCAAAGGAACTGAAAGTCTGGATCGCTTATTATCCATGGGACAACCACCTAAGGCGAACTGGGGCTTAGGATATCAAGGGGCTCCAGACACAAGCATGGTAGGATCTTCTCGTATGATGAATTTTGTTCCAAGTACCATCGATGCTGCTCAAACTATGACAGATGTACTGGTCGTCGATGGGTTCAAAAATATAAAAGGAAAAGAGAAGAGTGAGATCACCAACGGCTCACCACCTATTCGTGTCAAGTCCTCTTGGTCAGGTTGTTTCGCATGTGGAAAGAAAGGGCATAGAAAAGCATCATGTTGGTCTTTCTGGAGAATGATAAGGGACGCTTGGAGATGTAACAGGTGCTATGTGGAACCTAAGCATTTTGGAAGACTCTGGATTGCGAAATCTGACCTATATGGTTACCATGTCTCACAACCGATTTCTAAGAAAAATATAATTGTCGAGGATCAGGCAATCGTGAGTAAAGCGGTAGTGACTCCTGAGGCAGAGCTTGTTGAAAATCTGACATGTCACTTCTCCTTGATTACAGCTACTGAGAATACAGCTGGGAAGGAAAATCCATCTGACAAACAGTTAAGTGCTCTTGATGAAGTTACTGTGAAAGAAGAGTTAGTTGCTAAGGTAGCATACACAACTCAAGAGAAGCCAAACACCAAATCTTGGTATTTTGATAGTGGATGCTCTAGACATATGACTGGAAATCGGGAGTATCTTGATGAATCTACACCTGTTCATGGTGGAAGTGTCACGTTTGGAGATGGAGCTCAAGGAAAGATTGAAGCAGTCGGGGGAATGGAAACTGAAGGCAAACCATACCTTGCTAATGTCTATCTTGTGCGTGGTCTCAAAGCGAATCTCATTAGTGTCAGTCAATTGTGTGATGATGAACTTACAGTTGTGTTTACAAAGATGGAATGTCAAGCTTTGGATACAAGTGGAAATATTGTGTTGATGGGAATTCGAGCTGGTAACAACTGTTACATGTGGGAGCAGTCTCGGAGCTGTTTTTCTTCAACAGATTCTTTGCTTGATCTTTGGCACAAGAAGTTGGGACACATGAGTATACATGGATTAACGCGTATTGTCAAAGCTGAAGTTGTGAGAGGAATTCCAAACCTAGAAGAGTCATCCTCAACTGTTTGCAAAGCCTGCTGTGAAGGCAAACAAGTTAAAGTTCAACACAAGTTGCTGTCTGAAATACGATCCAAGAAGCTGTTAGAACTTTTTCATATGGATTTGATGGGTCCAGTCCAAGCAGAGAGTATTGCTGGAAAAAGATATATCTTTGTGTTAGTAGATGATTTCTCTCGCTACACGTGGGTAAGATTCTTGAGAGAAAAATCCGAAGCAGCTGAAAGCTTTAAAATTCTTGCTTTGGAACTTAAAACAGACAGAGGAGGTATTGTGCAAATCCGCAGTGATCATGGGGGTGAATTTCAGAATGAGGTCTTCGAAAAGTTCTGTCAACTTCAAGGCATTCGACATCAGTTTTCGGCTCCACGGACACCTCAACAGAATGGTGTTGTTGAAAGGAAAAATCGCACCCTCCAAGAGATGGCTAGAGCCATGCTTCATGGAAATCAAGTGGCCCCTCGATTTTGGGCAGAAGCAGTAAGTACAGCTTGCTGTATCATCAACAGAGTATACATAAGACCTGGCACCAAAATGACTCCGTATGAATTATGGAAAGGGAAGTCCCCAAATTTGAGTTACTTTCATGTCTCTGGGTGCATATGTTACATTCTGAATGACAAAGATCAATTGGGAAAATTTGATTCAAAAAGTGATGAAGGGATATTCCTTGGCTACTCTTCAAATAGTATGGCGTATCGAGTGTACAATCGACGGACAAAGATGATTTGCGAATCCGTGAATGTGGTTTTTGATGACAGAAACAGTTACAACTTGAAGGAGGTAATTGCTGATAAACCAGATGAATCATCGATCACTACCTCTATTGATGCGATTAAGGAAGAGAGCTCTGCTGAATCGATTGAAGAGACAGAGGCATCTGACTCTGAGTCTACACTTAAGGTGCACAGAAATCATTCTCTCACTGATGTTATCGGCAATATCTCTGATGGTATGCAGACTGGACACAAGCAAATAGACTTCAAAGAAATGGTCAAACTGGCATGTTTTGTGTCCTTTGTTGAACCGAAGCGAATCTTGGAAGCCTTGGAAGATGAGTTTTGGATGGAGGCTATGCATGAAGAACTTGAGCAGTTCACTCGTTTGGATGTTTGGGTATTGGTTCCACCTCCTGAGAATACTAACATTGTGGGCACTAAATGGATTTTCAAGAACAAGATAGACGAAGACGGGAATGTTATCAGAAACAAGGCATGTTTGGTTGCACAAGGATACTCTCAGATTGAAGGTATTGATTTTGATGAGACCTTCACGCCTGTTGCTCGGCTTGAATCTATCAGACTTTTGTTCGGGATTGCCTGCAAACTGAGAATCAAGCTGTTTCAAATGGATGTCAAAAGTGCATTTCTAAACGGTGTTCTGCAAGAAGAAGTCTATGTTTCTCAACCAAAAAGTTTTGAGGATCCGAAATTTCCTAATCATGTTTACAAGTTGAAGCGTGCGCTGTATGGTCTAAAACAGGCACCAAGAGCTTGGTATGAACGTTTAACACAATTCCTGTTAGATAAACATTTCAAACGGGGGAGTGTTTCATCTTGGAAGAAGAAATGCATATTCTCATAGTGCAAATCTATGTGGATGATATTATCTTTGGTGCCTCTAAGGAAACACTTGTGAATAAGTTCGTGATGACAATGACAAAGGAGTTTGAAATGAGTATGGTTGGAGAGCTGAACTACTTTTTGGGGCTGCAGGTAAAACAGACTTCAGACGGGATATTTGTTTCTCAGAGCACATATGCTCGGAATTTTATCAAAAGATTTGACATGGAGACAGCCAAACTTGCAAAAACTCCTATGAGTACATCTACCAAGTTATCACGAGATGAGACAGGCTCAAAAGTTGATGAGAAACTCTATCGGGCAATGATTGGGAGTCTGTTATATCTCACTGCTAGTCGACCGGATCTGTGTCTAAGTGTGGGACTCTGTGCAAGATACCAGACCAGCCCGCGAACCTCTCATCTCATTGCTGTGAAGCGGATTATCAGATATGTTCGAGGTACTCTAAACTTTGGGATTCATTATTCATCTGAAACTAATGTGAATCTTGCAGGGTTCTGTGATGCCGATTGGGCAGGGTGTTTAGATGATCGGAAGAGCACCTCAGGAGGTTGTTTCTTTCTTGGAAACAACATGGTGTCGTGGCACAGCAAGAAACAGAATTGTGTGTCTCTGTCTACTGCGGAAGCTGAATACATTGCTCTTGGAAGCTGCTGTACACAGCTTCTCTGGATGCGACAGATGCTCAAGGACTATGGTATCGACACTAACTCTTTTCTCGTGCATTGCGATAACAAAAGTGCCATTGATATATCTAAAAATCCTGTTCAACACTCTCGTACTAAGCATGTTGACATTCGACATCATTTTGTCAGAGAATTAGTTGAACAGAAATTAGCTCTTATTAAACATGTTCCATCTGAGAATCAGTTAGCAGATATTTTGCAAAACCTCTGGATTACAACAGTTTTATTTCTTTAAGACAATCCCTTGGCGTGTGTGAACAATGAGTTGAGAGTCTCCTGTTTCAGTATTCGCATGCATAGGTTTGTTGAGTCTCCATTGGAATCTCATTTACCTGTTTCATCCGTTTGGTTTTGATGGTTTCTACTAGCTTGATTTTAATTGTCTGTGGTTGAGTCTGGACTTGAGAGGATAAACCACCTGGCTGGATCAGGCTGTTACAACAGTTTGTCTCTGGTTCAGTTCTGTGTTTAGATCAAGGGAGTGTGTCTTTTCGATAAACTTGAGGTACCTCAGCCATGAATTTATTTCTTTTGGCTTCGGTGTGTAGATACGAAGGCGAGTACATCACTGAGTGTAGAATGCAAAATGATCTTTCATTTAGTTTCAAAGAAGGAACCTGTGTAAACAGATATTTTACATAAAAAAAAAAAAATCGGATTAAATGGCTAGTAGCCAAATGTGTCAATGAATCCTTGCATTACTAGGTGATTGCTTGAAACCTTTCTATGTCGAACCTCAAGTTTATTGTTAGCTCAGTCTACCAGTCTTGAATCCAGATGTCTTAACTTCAAGTTTAAGTTTTTTCTTAACCATTTCAAGTCTGTGACAGCATCTCGGCTGAGAAAAGCTACAGATCAGGATTACAGTGTGTGATGTTTTTCTGTATGGGTGTGCTCTCTTCTTTATGTCTATGAAGATCTGTTGACAAATTCTCTTACGACTTCTGCTTTATTTTATTTTATTTAAAAAAATAAAAATAAAAAAAAAATTGTTTTTGCTAAGTTTTCCTTTAAATGTTAATTTCTGTATTAGTTCTCTTGATTTTATGTGTTGATGTCTCGTGTGTTGGTACCGAGTAACAGGTCTTTTTTTTTGGGCTTCTGTTAAAGCCCATAGTCTGTTTTGACTGGTTTTGTAAGTGTGTTTAGGGCAACACAGGTTATAAACTCTCGTTTTGCAAGGATCGGTTTCTGTGTCACAACCAGCAGTTCTGTAGAACGGTTCATCTTTCCTCACCATGACCTCTTCGCGGCGATCGACTCGTGCATCGTCTCTGCGAGCGATGCTTGCTTCGCTTGAGACGTCTCCTCGGCTTTCTAATCTCGGTGCATCTGAACCATTTGCAATATAAAAATTTTAATTTAAAAAAGTTTGTATATGTATTTTAGTTAAACAATACTCACATAGTTTAAATAAATCTTTCACTTCATGTATGACAGATTTATTTAGCCAATTTCACCCAATTTTTTTACTGTGGTAAAAATTTTGAACTCTTTTAGTAAAAAGTAATAGCAATTTTCGTAATTATGATTTTTGGTATCAAAGGAAAAAATGACATTTTACGTACTAAAAACAATTTAGTAGTTTTCAAAAAAATATAATCATTCTAATAATTCTAATTTAATTTTATATCATTCTAGTAAGTTACATTTCTTATGTAAACTTGTTTGCTCTCGCTATATATATTTTTTTTCTTTTTCTGAAGAAGGGTTTGCAATTTAAATAAGAGTCATTTACATTAAAAGACACTTTGAAGATGAATTGTTACAATAAAGGCATTTTGTGCATGTTGGACAAATTTTTCACTGTTTAAAAATATTTATTCCCTTACTGCCCCTGTGTAAGTCTCTCTCTCTCTCTCACTTTCCCACTTTCTCCTCCAGCGTAAGTCTCTCTCTCTCTCTCTCTCTCTCTCTCTCTCTCTCTCTCTCTCTCTCTCTCATGGACAAAAGACAATGGATATGAATTGGTGGATATGATCAATTAGTATTGTTGTGGATAGGTATTTATAGATAAATTATCGTGGATATGTTTTAGTGGACATGTATTTATGGACAAGAGGTTGGTGAACAAGAGATAAGTGGATTAAATGAATTATGATGTTCATTATAATGTCATTAGGAATTGTCATTTAGTGGACGATGGAAAATAGAATGTCCATAAGACAATTTCTATGTAGACAAGAGATTGGTAGACATGAGTGGTGGACAAGAGATTGGTGGGCAGGAGATTGGTGGACAGAAAATTGGTGGATTAAATGAATAATGATGTTCATTATAATGTCATTAGGAATTATCATTCAGTGGATGATAGAAAGTTAATGACCACATGACATCGAAGATTGGTGAACAAGAGATTGGTGAATAAGAGACTGGTGGTTAAATGAATTATGATGTTCATTATAATGTCATTAGGAATTGTCATTCAGTGGATGATTGAAATTAGAATGTTCATAACTCAACTTCAATGTGGACAGGAGATTGGGGGACATGAGTGGTGGATAGGAGATTGGTGGACAGGAATGGTGGATTGAAAATTGGTGGACAGGAGATTGGTGGACTGAAAATTAGTGGATTAAATGAATAATGATGTTCATTATAATGTCATTAGGAATTATCATTCAGTGGATGATGCAAAGCTAATGTCCACAAGAAAGCGAAGATTGGCGGATAGGGGAAGGGGGAACATAAGTTTGATGGACGGGAGCTGTGGTGGACGGGGCTTTGGTGGACAGAGAATTGATGGACACTAGTTTCAAGGAGAGGGTTATGATGGATTGGAGATTTGTGGACCAAAGCCCCATCCACCAAACCCCGTCCATCACAGCCCCGTCCACCAAACGTCGGATGAGAGAGACAGAGAGAGAGAGAGAGAGAAAGAGTTACGTTGGAGGAGGAGAAAAAGATAAAAAGTGAGAGAGAGAAAAAAACAAAATTAAGGGCAATTTAGACTTTTCATCCCTCTAAATTGCCCAACATGCACAAAGTGTATTTTTCTGTAATTAGGTGTTAACAAAGTGTCTTTGAATGTAAAATACTCTTTAAATAACGTAATAGCTACAACTGTGATGAAGTCATACAGTTTTTAGAGAGTTATGAGGGAGAGTATTAAACATACATTTAGCTGATTCATATAAGAATTGAAGACAAGTTTAAAAGCAAAAACTTTAATAATAGTAAGAGAAGGGGATTAGCAAAAGACCATGATCTCTACGACCGCGTCTTCCTTTAACCGTGTCCACTCCACCTCTTGCAATTTTTGTGTGGATATAACAGTCCATTCTGGCTGCGTCACCAACAATCCATCAAACTATCCACTTGTCCAGCCTGAAAGAGCCGCACGGCCAGCAGTCTTGGATTCATTAGAACCCGATGTTAGATCGACCTTCTTCTACCCGGGTCCAAAGAAAAGAGCCGCACGGCCAGCCTTAGTCCCATTCACACGACCACCGGTTACCTCAGTCTTTGAGGATACATCAGGGAGCAGGTGCTCCATCATAAGATATTCTTCAAGTTTAGGTCCCTTTTCTTCATTTCGACTCTATTATATCTCCAAAGGCTCCAGTTCCTCATATCTTCGATTATAGCTCCTTAGTAACCTGAAACGACTCGATAAAGACTAAAAAGACTCGATAAAAGCAAGAAAACAAAGGTTAGAATGATGTAAAATCGCCTCATATCAACTCCCCTGAACTTAGACTTTTGTTTGTGCGCAAACAAACTCAAGCTTAAGCCACAAAAGAGAGGTTTGAAAATGCGGGAACTCTCAAAATAATCGTCAACCACAATCTGCAGACCACATACTTTAGAATAAGAGTAGCACATCCTTACCAAAACCAACCGACATCTTCTCAAACCTATTCCATACTTGTATTCACAAACACATAAAGTTCACCATCCAAGCAATAAATTATCTCCATTCAATTAAGGGGTGGCGTGAACTTCTCATTATGGGCACTTCCTATGAGAGATAATGCTAGGGACTAAAGAGGCCAATTTAGCGGTGGAGGTTCAGAGTGTTTAGGGGTTACCAGATTTTTGTAGAGGATGCAGCATATTGCACAAAATGGCAAGAGAGAATGGACTCATTGAGGTTCCACAACCTCTAATCACTCTTCTTCTCTTTAAAACTCTAACTCCTCAAATCTCGGTTCTTCTTTTCTTATAATTGACCGGTGCTGAGGGACACATCTCTGAGTTACTAACTCTCCCCTCCATATCATCGATTTTTTTTTAGATGAAAAGGAGGGTTTTACATGATGTATTTCCCTTGAGCATGAAAATTTTGATCCGTCTGTCCACATACCCCCGCAGGTCATGTGATTTAATTGTTTTCTTCATCGGGTAAAATGGAACAGGTTGTCTTGTTTGGAGCATGAGCTCCTGAAACTATTTTTTTTTTCTTAACTTCTTAGAGCTTAGCACGGGTGCACTGGATCAGAAACTGCTGGTTGGAGCAGGTGCTCTTATTTGGAGCAGCTGCTCCTAGAATTCTTTCTCATCTTCTAACGATTTCTTCAGCAAGAATGACTTAGAGGTTGTGTCAATCCTTTCTCTCCGACTCTTTTGCACATATCTGCTCATATGAAAATGAAACACAAGAGTGCAAGTGGTTTAAAAGAAGATTAGGCTAGAGGTGGGCATTAGCTAAAAATGAGCTAACTATTCAGGATCAGCAAGAGTGGTAAAAGGTATAGAAGTCCTGAATATAATCTTGTTCCCCAAATCTAATTCCCATAACAAGAAGAGTTTAAGTCCAAATTACGTCCAAATAAAGTAGAGTTTATGTCATTCCAATGAAACGTAAATGTAATGGGAAGTTCTAGAAAGAGAGAGATCCGAGTATGGTGGTCCATCTTGTCCGAGAACTCAAAATTCAGCAGTAATAGTCACTAAAGAGATCGTTAAAGTCACATAAATTGTGCAAACTCATCATAGATTAAGGTCATAATTTCTAACCAAATTCTTGACTCAATAAAACAAAATGACTCAAAGACACAAACTGACTCAAGACTCAAACAAATATCAAAGAAAATAAACGAAATCAGTAGCAATAAACTCCCTCCCCCACACTTACTTTGCACCGTCCCCGGTGTGAAAATAGATATGAAGTCGGGTCAAAAAGATAAGCAAATAAGAGTGGAATAATACAATTGTGATAGAAGGATGTTACTGGCAATCAGCGGGTGGTAACATCGGGACTCTCACTCCCATCGCGTCCAGGGCGCTTCCTGCCCCAGGAAGGCTTCTCCAATGGTCTCAGACTCTTCTCAGTGTGGACGTCTCTCACCGTCGTGGTGTGGCAACAACCACGGGATATGGTCTGCATGATGCACTGTAGGAGACTGTTGTTCTTCCGCTGAGAAGCGATCATCCACAGCTTATACTCAGCTGTATCTGGCTCGTCAGAGATAGGGGAGAGATCGAACTCACCCTGAGTGCCAGTGGCATGATAGGGCAGAGCTCATGTGGGTGGAGAAGCACGAGGCGTCTCATCATCCTCCAGGCAAGGCGGTAGATCTCGAGAAGAGCTAGCAGTAGTAACGGGAGTGCGCCGAAGAGGGTCTTGGCAGAGTAAATCCGCGTGTGGCGTAAAGCAGAGATCGGACTCACTGGGTGATCACTGGCTGTGGGACCTTGCAGAAAAGTGTCTCGCTATTCTCGCCCTTGAACTTGTAGGTGTCCGGGTCCCGAAGGATCTTCGAACTGATGAGGTTAAGTGGTGTCCATCCTCTCGCTCTGAGCAACACAAGTGGCGGAACGGAGGAGTACCTTGCAAGACTGGAAGAGAGTGGTGAGGAAGCTCCCTAAGCACTCAATCATCCATGTTGCTCCAGCGTGTGTCCGGTCCTTTTCCGCTACAATCGTCTCGGCGAAGAAAAGCCAGAGGTTGACTTGGTGAACCGTTAGGCGTGGTGCGCCATAGGAATCGGAAACCAAATCCCCGCCGTAGTAAAGCATCAGAAGATCATCGAGATGTACCTTGTTGCCGATGTCTCAATCGAAGAGAAGCTGGCTGTATAGTCTTGTGCAGATGCGCACAGCGGGATGACGGATCAACGACTGGCTGGCTGAGCGGGACGCGTAAGGGCCAGATTCGATTGTCTGATAGAATTGGTGAAAAATGGGGAACCTCTTCGGAAAGGCGAGGCCCTTGTCTTCCGAATGTGTGGCGTAGATGTTGCAGAGGACCACTATGGTGATGGCGTACTTCTTTCCTCCAGCAAAGAAATAAAGTGATGCCTCGTCAGCTACCGGATCCTATGGGTTGGTGTAGTGTAGCATCGCTGTCGTTAGGCACTGGCGAGTGAGCTCAAGGTAGAGGACATCAGTAGCCAGAGCAAAACCCATGAACTTGGCGCTGAGGAGAATGTCGAAAGCCTCCTTGTCTATTCGCAGCCTCTTCAATGTATCCGTGCACATAAACCGTGTAGGTTCTATCTTACGCCCGGCAGCGCATTGTAGTAGAAGCAATCTGTTTGGTCCCACTTTACATCGGAGTGCAGCGGGATGCAGTCATCCGGAGGCTCGAAACGTTCCCCTTCGGGTTGTGGCCGTGGTGTGATTTCAGCATCAGCTTGGGCCGAGGTGCTTGTCCTGTTGCCTTTCTGGTTCGTGTAGCGGATGTTCTGGGGTGGCATTGTTTACAAAAGACACAAGAAACCAATCGAGAATTAGCTTTACACAAATGGAATCCACAAAATTCAGCCAATAATTTTTGTCCCATCAAAGTTCAAGCATATAAAGCACATTGTGACTCATTCAATGAGTAAAACATCTCAACACTAATCCAACATAAAACACGATTTTCACCATTGATGAATATTCAATCTTTTTCCAAATATTGTATGTGATAACTCCGAGCTCAATTCAAACTATAATCACACAAATCATCATGAAAAACACCAAGGACAGTTCACACAAGCAGGTCAGAGAGAGAGAGAGAGCACAAAACCTCAAATGCCAATGTTGGGTCTCGACTGTAAAAAGGGGGTTCAAGTTAATACATTTGCTTGTTTTCTAAATCGATGGCAAATATGGAATCAGAGCAAAAATTCGAGTAGGTTAGGCTAAAAAATCACTCAATTTGGTTGAGTTTTGAAAAAGTTAGGATTTGAGCTAAAAGCAAAGAGAGAACTGAGGTGGTGTCACGAGGAAGAAGAAGAAGCGGGCAGAGAGGGGTTGTTTTTGAATCGGTTCAGTTAGGGTTAGACCCAAATAAATTGGAAAATTTTGACCGAAAACCAATCTAAAACAACCCAGAAAACTTACCTGGTCGGGAATTTTGGAGCACCCGAAAGGAGCATGTGCTCTGTTTGTGGCTGGGGTGATCTTTTCGAGTGATTTACGCCTGTAAGACCCTGAGAGAGAAATGAACATGTGCTCCGTTTGGGTTTCGGGTGCTCTGTTCGAGTTTCTTCGCCTGGAGCACCCAAGAATGCTCCGGAACACGTGCTCCGGTCGGGTGCTCCCTTCTCCTTCTTCACCTGATGCCTATAAACACCTTAGGCCTGTTTTTTATTTTTATTTTTAGGCAATGAAAACTGAAGCCAAAAGTTAGAATACAAAAAAAAAAAAATTGAATGTTGGAGATTTTTACCGGTGGGTTGCCTCCCACCAAGCGCTTGGTTTAAGTCACTATGTTAACTTGGTTAGACATTTAGGCTTGAGGAGGATCGCCAAAGGGAAATGCTTCACCTTGTGCGAAATGAGAGTCAACAAGATATAACTTAATCCGCTGACCATTGACAACAAACTCTCCCCCATTGGTGTCCAGCAACACGACAGCTCCATAAAGTTAAACCTCATTGATTGTGAATGGTCCAGACCATCTTGATCTCAACTTTCCAGGAAACAGCTTTAACCAAGAATTAAACATCAAGCTTTCAAAGATCTTGTTTCACACCACTCTTTTTCAGGAAGCTTTCAAAGATCTTGTTTATGAAGTGGGATCCTTCATCACTAATGACCACTCTAGGTACACAAAACATTGGGAATATGATGGATTTGAACATCTTAATCACCACTCTTGCATCATTTGTGGGACTTGCCAAAACTTCAACCCATTTGGACACATAGTCCACAGCCGCTAAGATATACTCATTCCCAAAAGATGATGGGAATGGTCCCATCAAATCAATCCCCCACAGATCAAAAACTTCAACTTCCAAGATGAAGTTTTGCTTATACTGCCTTGTCTTTGGCATGAATTATACCTAGACACAAATTGCTGAATATCTCTAAACATAGTTGGCCACCAATATCCTGCTTTTAGCACCTTAGAGACTGTCTTGAATGTGGCAAAATGGCCAGCATATGAGGAACCATGGCAGGGGTACAAGATTTATGGGATTTCCACTTCATCTACACATCTTCTAAATACCCCATCAGTGCAGTGCTTGTATAGGTAAGGCTCATCCCAAAAGTAGTGTCTTATATCTTTCAAGAATTTCTTCTTCTTCTTGCCCACGAATTCCTTGGGTTCTTACTCAGCAGCAATGTAGTTGCCTATCTCTCTTAATCAGGGTAACTTTGTTTGTAGTGCCCTATCGATTTGATTGTAGAAATTGGTCGGAGCAGGTGCTCCACGACCTGGCACACGTTCAACATAGATTTGTTCTTGGCGCAGCGTACGTAACGGGTTTGTAGCTCGATCAAGAGATCTGTTGAAATCTCTTGAGACCTACTCGCTCAACTAAGAGATTGGGAGATCTCGTAGGACCGACTTCTTTATTTTGATGAAGCTAATCTAATCAAAGCAAGGAAATAAGAGAAGTTCTCTTGGTATTAATTATATCAAATCTGCCTCTTACAAAGAACTAAGCGAAACCTTATATAGCTGAGAGGGTTGTTAAGAAAAAAGGAAACCCAACTTAGAAAAGGACAAAAATAACCGACATTAGTCCTAATCCTAAAAAGAATAGAAAAAACTAAAATAAGGAAAGTTGTTTAAAGCTGTTAAGGCGGTGCTGCATCAGGTCTATCCGGTTGGAAAGATTCGTCCGCGAATCGAGTAACAGATCATCAGTAAGGTACCGTGAGAGATACTTTACGTTGAACACGTCAGAAGTGGTCACACCAGGAGGAAGACATAGGCGATAAGCGTTATCATTTATTCGTTCAAGCACCTCAAGATGGCCAATCTTCTTGGCTTTCAACTTGTTGTAATCTCGTGCTGGCATACGATCTTTGGTAAGGACAGCCCAAACAAGATCTCTAACCTCAAAAATAAGTCTTCGACGTTTCGTATCAGCCGCAGGTTTGTACTTTTGAGCCGAGGTCGCCAAGTTACCTGTAGTAAGGTTGTGAATATGTTGAATGTCGTCAACAAAGTCAGCAGCAGTTCCATGAAAACGTGTACGATCAAGGAGGGAAGAGAGATCAACCGAGCACGAGGGGAGACACCGTAAATAACCTGGAAAGGACTAAAACCCGAACTACGGTTAACGGCATGGTTATGAGAAAATTCAGCCTGAGGTAAATGTGTATTCCAATTCTTAATTTTCTCGCCCACCAAACAATGAAGAAGATTGCCAAGAGAGTGATTTGTAACTTCTGTTTGGCCATCCGTTTACGGGTGATATGCGTAGCTTATATGAAGGCTTTTATTCAACATCTTCCACAAAGATCACCAAAATGGTCCAAGAAAACGTGAATCCCTATCCGAAACTATTGAAGATGGTAGTCCATGGCGACGATAAATCTCACGGAAGAACAGAGTGGCCACTTGAACAGCATCACTAGTATGCTTGCATGGTATAAAATGAACCATTTTTGAAAAACGATCTACGACAACAAAGATCGAATCAAAACCCTTTTGGATTTCTTGGAAGTCCCATCACAAAATCCATGCTTATATCTGTTCAAGGCTGGGTGGGGATTGGAGGGGCAAATATATATCGGCATTTGAAGCATGCCCTTTTGATCTTTGATAAGTCACACACCGTTCGACAAACCGTTCAACATCACCGTGTAAAGAGGGCCAAAAATAAGAAGAAGAAACCAACTGAAGTGTGCGGTCACGACCAACATGGCCTCCCGTATGAAGCTCCGAAATGATTTGAAGACGAAGACTACATGCCGGAATGCACAAACGAGAGTTTCGAAACAAAAACCCTTCATGAATGGTATAATATGAATTTCGGCCGGCCATAGTGTCAGTAGGATATAGATCCATAAACGTACTAAAATGGGGGACAGAGACACGCAGAACTGTGAGGACAGAGTGACGGCGCCTCAATGTGTCCGCCACGTGATTAGATACGCCTGAAGTGTGCTTAATCACAAAGGTAAATTGTTGGAGATATGAGACCCAAGAAGCATGTCGAGAAGAAAGCTTCTCTTGACTGGTTAAGTGTTTGAGTGCGTCATGATCAGTGTAGAGTACAAATTCCTTGTGAAATAAGTAATGGCACCATAATGTTTAACGGCCTGAACGATCGCATAGAACTCGATATCATATGTGTTATAACGAAAGCGAGCACCAGTTAACTTCTGACTAAAAAGGCAATGGGGCGTAGGCGTTGACTTAAGACTGCATCAATCTCAGTCTTAGAAGCATCAGTATGTAATTTAAATACCAAAGAAAAATCAGGTAAGGCCAAAATCGGAGCAGACACAAGCTTTTGTTTGACGATTTCAAATGAAGTAGTTGCAGCTGGAGTCCAAAGAAATGTGCCATCACGCATACAATCTGTAATAGGGGCCATAAGACTGCTAAACTGCGGAACAAAGCGTCGGTAAGAAGACGCCAACCCATGAATGCTACAAGTTTCAGTTAACGTCTTAGGAATTGGCCAAGAACTTATCGCTGACACTTTGGCTGGATCAACAGCTAAACCTTGAGAGGAAACAATGTATCCCAAAAAGTGGACCTTCTCAGAACAAAACTCACACTTCTTAAGAGTAGCAAAGAGTTGACTCTTCCGCAAAACTAAGAGGACGTCTCGTAGATGTTGGACGTGATCCTCCCATGTCATCAAAGTAAACAACGAAAAATTTGCCTATAAAGGGACGAAGGGCTTGATTCATAACAGGCATAAATGTGCTAGGAGCGTTAGATAGTCCAAACTGCATCACCAGCTACTCAAATAACCCTTCTCGTGTCTTGAATGCAGTTTTGCATTCATCTCCGAGCCTTATGCGAATTTATTGATATCCACTTTTCAAGTTGAGTTTGGAAAACACTTTAGCAGTGCCTATTTGATCCAACAAATCATCAAGGCGAGGAATAGGAAGACCGTAACGTACGGTAATTTTATTGATTGCAAGACTATCCACACACAAGCGCCATGAGCCATATTTCTTTGGTATGAGTAAAGCCGGAACGACACAAGGAGTTCGACTTTCACGTAAAAAACCCTTAGCGACTAGATCTTCAACTTGTCTGTGTAATTCTTCATGTTCAGTAGGGCTCATTCGATAATGGGAACGATTGGGGAGAGAAGCATCAGGAATCAAATCGATGCAATGTTGGATATCACGTAGTGGAGGCAATCCAGGAGGGAGATCACTGGGATAAACATCCGAGAATTCCTGCAGCAACGTGTCCAATCTTGGCGAAAGAACATTGGTCTGGAGAGGAGACAAAGTTGTAGTAATTATAAGAAGAACCATTCCAGCCTCGCGCAACTCTGTTTGAAACGGAGTACGTTGCATGAGCATGATTGGGTTTGGAGGGAGAGCAGGAAGTGCGAGTAGAGACGGTTTTAACCTGAACGTCCGGTCATTGAAACGAAATGTGTATGTATTAAGGTAACCATCATGCGTGACACGTCGATCGAACTTCCACGGACGACCGAGTAAAAGGTGGCAAACGTCCATAGGGGCAATATCAAATTACATTTTATCTTTGTAATCATTGCCGATCGAGAATTCCACCAATGTGCGTTTCAAAATAGACACATCACTTCCGTATTGAATCCAACCGAGCTTATAAGGATGAGGGTGTGGTTGAATAGGAAAATTCATTTAGACACCACTTCTTCTGCGATGACATTCTCTGAACTTCCAGAATCAATAATAAGGTTGCAAACGTGGCCATTGATCGTGCATCGAGAATGAAAAAGTATGTGCCATTGTGAGGCATCCTCCAGAACACGTGGAGCTAAGCATGTGCGTTTCACTACGAGAAGGTGACCCACATCCGCATGTAATTCTTCTGTTTCCTCCACAACTTCTTCATCATAAATTACTTCCACATCTCGTCCAGTATCATCAAGTAGGAGACCAAGACAGTGACGTGTAGGACAAGCTGCTTGTCTGTGACCTGGTTCTCCACAATTAAAGCAACGTAGTGTTCCAGACCGTGTGGTACGAGAATTATCAGGAGAGGGAGTAACATGTCCTGCTTTTAACAGTACTATTCCAGAAGGTGCTTCTTCTGGAGGCAAGGGAGGTGAAGGGCGAGACGAACTCCAAGCAGAATAGTTGCTACGAGTCTGAGGTTCGACGGTTAATGCTTGCTGATGCGCTTCAGATATTGTAGTTGGGTGAAACAAATTCAAAGTGTGTTTTATTTGTTGTCGTAGGCCACTAATTGATGTTCTGAATCCCGAAGATCAATACGAGTTAGTAGCAAAAAAAATTCAGTAGAATACTCTTCCACCGTACGTGTGCCTTGTTTCAAATTTTGTAATCATTGAAACATGAGATGGTCATAATTGTATGGAAGAAACGTTTTTCGTAAGTGTTTCTTCAATTTATCCCAAGACATAATTTTTGCTTTCCCTGTATGAGCTCGAGTTGTCTTTAGTTGGGCCCACCATGCTGCCGCTCTGTTCCGAAATCGCATAGCGATGACAAGAAGTTGTATGTCATCTACTATGCGAGCCGGACTCTAGATGAGGCTCAATGCAAATATACCACCATGGAGAAGGAGGTGCCAGAAGGACATGTGAATGTCATCTTCTCCTGGTCATCCAAATGGATTTGGATCTGAAAGAAACCAGAGTAACCACTTAGAAAACAATAGTAAGGGTGGTTACCAAATCTTTCTAGCATTTGATCGATAAAAGGTAGAGTAAAATGGTCTTTATGGGTTGCAGCATTCAATTTCTGATATTCTATACATATTTTATGGCCAGTTACAGTCCTAGTTGGTATCAATTCATTCCTATCATTTTTTATTACAGTGATTCCACCTTTCTTAGGAACGACATGAATAGGACTAACCTAAGTATTATCACAAATTTCAAAAATCACACCAGCCTCTAGAAGTTTTATTATCTTCTTCTTAACAACATCATTTAGATTTGGGTTTAACCTCCTCTGATGTTCTATAGAACTCATCGATTCATCTTCTAGATGTATCCTATGCAAACAAAGAGCAGGAGAGATTCTGGAGATATCATCAAGTGAGTATCCTAATTTTTTCCTATACTTTCTAAGTTCAAACAGAAGCAAGACAACTTCCACATTGTTTTGTTTCGAGTTCACTTTCACAGGGTAGGTAGAGTTTATTCCAAGGAATGCGTACCTTAGCCCAGCAGGAAGTGTTTTCAGCTCGAGTTTTGAAGCTTTCAGCTCACTCAAGGGGCCATCAATCAGACTTGAGTTTGGAGCAGGTGCTCCGGAATTCGGAGTGGGTGCTCCATTGCTGATTTGTACAGTCGATTTCTGCCCTTCTTCTAGACTCATGTACGCTACCATCTTCTACACCCTGAGGCTTGAATCCAGCATTTTTGCAAACCCATCAGCATCCTCACTCAGAAAACTATGTCTTCCTTCAGCCACAGTCAATGCAACCTCCAAAAGATCAGTAGATAAAACCTTTTCAACCACTTCTTCTAAGATTGCATCATTTCCTTGAATGGTGAAAGTCTACCCATCCAGCATGGATCTTCTCAGGAACTTGTCCATTCCCAGCGGGAGATCAATCATCCCACGATTTACATCGATTACTGCGCTGTGTAGAGGAATGGTCTACCCAAAATCAGAGGATCTCTTGGTTCTTCATCAAGTTCCAGAACCACAAAATCTGCAGGGAATATAGTGTTCCCTATCTTCACATGCAAATCCTCAAGAATACCAACAGACAGCTTTGTTTATCTATCAGTAAAAACCAAGGAGATTCTTGTTGGCCTAAACTTGGTGAAACCCAGTCTCTTAGCCACATAGTATGAAATAAGATTCACACTTGAACCCAGATCGCAGAGAGAGCAAACAAAGGTCTTAAGTCCGATTTACACATAAAGAACAAACCTCCCTGGATCACCCATATTCTTGAGTACCTTGTTTTACAGTACAGCACTGCAGTCTTGTGTAGTCTTGTGAAACCAGCATCACATTCTCATCATCAGCTACTCTTCCAACTAACAGACCTTTCAAGTACCTTTTCAAAGAAGGCATCATTTGGGTAGCATCAACCAATGTGAGTTTGATGATTATATCTTGAAGTATCTCCTTGCATTTAGATTCCTCTAGGTCCTTCTAGGACTTCTTAGGTGGGACTGGTTATCGTACTTTAGGTCTGTAAACTCTTTCTGGAGCTGTTGCAGGTTTTTCTGCAGAACTGGACGGAGCACTTTTATGGAGCATGTGCTCCTGATGTTGAGGGGCGCTCCTTCAAGTTTTCTTCGCCATGAGCATGTTGTTCCTTCTGGAACAGGTGCTCCACAGCTATCTCCTTCCCTTATTCCTAATTTTGGGCTGGTGTTGTAGCAACTTGAAGTGTATTCCCACTTCTTAGCTCAATGGCATTAATGTAATCATATTTAGTATTCTCAGGCTTCCTAGGAAGAGTTTCAGGTGTTCTCTTGTTAGCTTCTCCAGTTTGTGCAACTTGGACATCAAATTTCTTCATATGAGTCCACACAGCCTAATACTTGCCATTCATATCACTTTACATGTGATCAACCTTCGCATTGATTTCAGAAGATGACTTATGCTGATTAAGTAACAGCTGTTGTATAAGATTTTACAGGTTATCTTGGGAGGTATTTGCAGAGCTTGAAAAGGGCTGCATGTTGGTGGACTGCGATTTCTGCTGTCCTCCTTTGAAACGATTTTGTTCCTGACTGGTGATGAACTGCTTCCCTTGTGAATTGTTGGAGTAGCTTTTCTGAAACCCCACATTCTGAGACAGTTGATTTGGGCCTCCTTGTTGTTGTGGATATACTTAATCTTGTGATTTTCCAAATTGGTGCTCCTATAGGACAAGTTGGGGTGGCTCTTATAGGCTATGTTGAACCCACGATTTTGCGTAAAACTGTAATGACCCAGTTTCACAGGCCTAGCAAGGCCCACTAGCTCTGTAGGAAACCATAGGTATTTTCCCCTATAAATAGACTTTGCCTACTTTACTTTTTCTCCAGAAAACCTAATAGCGTCGAAACTCTGTAGAAATCAAATCACCGGGAAGTGTTAAGATCGTTTTGCCTCAGCAATCTCCTAGTTAGTTTAGCCCTTCATCAGATCTGAGTCAAAGCTAATCTCAAAAACCAGTTTCGATTGTTTTTTCTTTAAGTCAATCAGTAAATCGTCGATAACTTTGTAACCATATGAAATCTCGCAAATCCAAGACCACCATCGGATTCATGACAATGAGACAAATCCGTAGAGCAAACAATCAGCCCGAACAGCCTCCGGGCGTGCCCGCACACACCGTCAGAAAATCGCACGTGTATCTCACGCGCGGCGGCCGCCGCCACCAGTGACTTTTCCGGTAAGCCGTGGCCGCCGTGACTCGCCGGTGACTCGCTGAGTTGACTCAGTGACTCACCGAGTTGACTCGGTCGGCTCAGTTTGGTCCGGTTTAGGTTCGGTTTGATTTTGAGTTCGGTTTGGTCCGGTTTGGTTCGGTTTGAGTCCGGTTTGACTGTTGACCGGTCTGAACGTTGACTCTGACTGGTTTAACCGTTTACCGTTGACCGTTGAATGTGACTGTTGCGTTGATTTTGACTTTGACCAGTTTGACTAGTTAACCGTTTTTCGCCGTTCGAAAGCCGTTCTCACTCGATTTTTCGTGCTGATTTCAGATTTAGCATCCGCAGTTCAGAAGCTGCAGTTAACCTCTGTTTTTTTATATAGCAGGTTAGTGTTGTGACCAAAAAGTGGATTTCAGATACATGAACAGGATTTCATATGAGAATTATCAGCCACAAAGAGAAGTTCCATCGGAGTATTTAGATGGGTATCTGGGATTTTAAAAAAATTTAAAAATAGTTTTTTAAATTTTTAATGTGCCAGAACCAGTTCTTATTTCAGATCTCTTTAGAACTCTTGAGAACGTACACCTGTCTTCTTCTAGTTGGTTTGAATTTTTTTAATAAATTAATTTTTACTTAACCATTTTTTATTCTCCCCCACATATCTACTTCTCTAGCTACTTTTTTTCCTTCAAATCTGCTTTAGTGATGTGGCTGATTCGACCTAGAATCCAACCAGAAACAAGGAGAAAGCTCTTCACCTGCAACGCTATGTTTGGTCTCGAAGTAGTTATCTTGTTTTCTGATGAACAATGGTATAATTTTGGAATTTCAATTGTACCTGCTGTAATTTTGATGTTTTTTCACTTTAATCCATGAAGATTATATACAATTCTGGATTTTCTTGTGCTAATTCATGTGGAAAATTAGTTGATTGTAGTTGAAATTCTGGGTTTTTGTATTGCTTTGCGTCCTTCTCATGGAACACAACACACAATGTCATAAGTAAAGAGCCATCCCACTGTTTTAAATTGTCACTATGTATGATAATGTTTCTTTGTTGTTGGTGTATCAGTGGGATGTTCTTTCAAATGGAAACATGTTGCAAAAAGCTAATTCAGCATTTTTGATTGACTTCGACAACTAGAAAGAGAAAATGTGATTTTTTTTTTTTCAGAGAGGTTCCTCTTCTTTGAATTTTCATTTGCTAATATTGTTTGTTATTTGCCAATTGATCCAACGAAACTTAATAGACATCCATTCTTTATTTTTGATTTTGGTTTTCTGCCATAGGATTCTCTAATTCAATCTTTGTTTCTTATTTATCCTTGTCTGTGATTCAATAAGGTTCTGCTTTTGACAAAAAAAAAAAAAAATTGTATGAAAATTTGTATGAAAATTTGTAAGAGTCGATCTGCCTTTGTAGACATTGAAATGTGCCGGACCAAACAAAAACTTGGAAGCAAAATTAGGGTCTTGAGTCTTAAATATTTTCTTAGCTATGTCAGAATCTGAGACAACGAGGACTCGTTGTGTTCCGGTGCGTATGTTCATGACAGGACCGTACGTTTGAGGCAAGGCTTGTTGAGATCGTGGAAGGCTTGACCGGAGGAGATACATGTAACCGAGAACGGGAAGTCCTCGTGGTTTTGGAGGAAGACCACGACAGCTGGAGGAGCTGAGGAGTCTTTGGAGAAGGAAGATGGTAATGAATGTGAAGAAGAAATAAGAACATGATGTGTAATTAATATCCAAATTCTTTATAACTATTGATGTTTGTATGATTGGGAGTACCAAATGTAGGAAACAGATTTGAGAAAACATTGTCACCTGAGGCTTAAGTTGTATACAATTTGGAGTCTTTAACTAATCAGAAGCTCCAGCATAATTCTGTTAGCACCATTTTATAGATTGTGTATATCTTAAAGGAGAATTACTGCTGTTGTTCATATAAAAGTACATACTTTCTTCAGTTTTTCAGTCTCCGCAAGTTTCAAATTTGATTTCTGATGGCATCTAGACAAGTACCGCAGTCAAGAAAAGCTGGGTCTAGCAAGTTAAAGTAGTTCAAGAGACGATCCACTCATATGATGTATCCTCAAGAATTGAGGTTACAGTGGGGATGATGGATGGGTCGAAGGCTGGCCATACGGCTCGGTCCTGCTGGCCCGGGTAGAGGTTGTGGACGGTGGAACGATGGGATTGAGTGGGTCAAGGCTGCTGGCCGTATGAACTTTTCAGACTGGACGATAGATGGTTGAATGAGTCGAAGATGGAACGAAGTCGCCACAAGACCGAATGGAACTGATCTTGATAAGACAATAACTCTTGGCCAGAATCACAATAGCAAAGAACTCAGAAAGACAAAGAGAAACTCTTTTAAGAAAATTCGTTATTTTTATTGATCAAAGATGAAAAATACAAAACTGTAAAGGCACCTTATATAATGATCCTAACAGCTGGTGTCTTTGAGGAACTTTGAAGCAAATATTACAAATTGTAACTAAAATATAAACAAATCGAACTAATTTGGCCAACATGCCTTATGCTAGGGAATTTCAACTCAATCATGCGGTCAAAGAAAATCATAATAAAGGGCCAGTCAAAAAATAACAATTGAATTCACTTACCTGGTGATGAACTTGGACTGATTCTCCGCTGGGTAATCTCATATAGCGCGTATTCCAAATATGGTAAGTCCGAGTGTTCCTTTTATCCTATGATATTCATGCGTATGATTTGGTCCGACCTTGGCGTCCTCCTTGTTGGTGCTGGGCTCTCCTTCCTCGCTTGATCTTGGGTCTTGGGTTGGGTCGGGGTCTTGGTCTTCGTCTGGTTCCGAAGTTGGGCCGGCTTGATCCTTAAGCTTATCTGGACTGGTTTGATCCATCTTTTTGGTGAGACTCATTTGATTCATTGTATGGGCCAAGTTGTCAACCTCATGCTCGGCCATCATGTTATTTACGGCCTGGTCGAACTCCTTTTGTAGGGCTCTAGCTCCTAAACGTGTCATGGGTCGGGACCGCATGGTCGGTACGGGCTTGGATCGGGCTACGGGTTCCATGTTGGTTTCGAGGGATCCATCATCCTCTCCCTCTTCCAAAGGTTCTGACCTCATAACCATTTCTCCTACATCAAAAGGAACTAAGTCAGATACATTGAAAGTGGACAATATTGTGAAGTCACCTAGTAGGTCTAGTTGGTAGGCATGGTCGTTTATTTTCTTCACAATCTTGAATGGTCCCATCCCTCTTGGTGCTAGCTTGTGCTTCCTTTCTTGTGTAAATCTGTCCGATCGCATGTGGACCCACACATAGTAGCCTAGTTCTAGAAGGACTTCCTTGCGGTTCTAGTCAGAGATAGCTTTAGTCTTCTCATTCCTCTTTTCCATGTTTTCTTTAGCCTTTGCATATAACTTCTTGATGGCTTCGGACTTTGTTACTCTGTTCTGGTTGATCTGATCCTCCTTTTGCATGGCTATCGGTACTAGGTCTAAAGGGGTCTGCGGCTTGAATCCATACACAATCTCAAAAGGACAGAGCTTAGTAGTAGAGTGGGGTGTGCGATTATAAGCAAAGTCTACTAAGGGCAAACACTCCAACCAATTACGTAAGTTGTTACCGACTGTGGCTCTTAGTAGAGTGGACAGGGTGTGGATGGTGACTTCGGTCTGTCCATCGGTTTGAGGATAGAATGTGGTGGAGAAAAGAAGTTTGGTTCCGAGCTTCCTCCAAATAGTTCTCCAAAAATGGCTTAGGAACTTTGTGTCACGGTCTGCGACAATGGTCCTGGGGAGTCCATGTAGCCTAACCACCTCTTTAAAGAATAAGTCCGCGGTTTTTGTGGCGTCATTCGTCTTGTTGCATGGTATGAAATGGGCCATCTTGCTGAACCGGTCGACCACTACTAAAATCGAGTCCTTGTTCCTGATATTTGGCAAACCTAACACAAAATCCATAGAGAAATCTACCCAAGGCATGTCAGGAATAGATTAGGGTAGGTATAGACCGTGAGGATGTGACCCAAGGCAAGTGGTGCATCTGGCACAGAATCGTTCCATATACAAATCTACCCAAGGCAAGCTTTGGTGTGGCCAGAAGAAGTATTCTGCAGGCACCCTCTGGGTCTTGTTCATGCCAAAGTGTCCCATGAGTCTACCTCCATTTGCTTCCTCAATCAGTAGCTCTTGCATTGAGCCTTAAGGGACGCAGAGCCTCTTATCCCAGAATAGGAAACCGTCATGTTTAAAGTAAGGACCAAAAGCACCTCAGTTGCATTGTTGGTAGAGCTCTCCGAAGTCGGGATCTTCAGTGTAATGTTCCTTGAGATGGTCAAATCCCATGATCCTAGCCTCCATGGTTGAGATCAGTGCATATCTCCTTGATAAGGCATCGACAACTATGTTCTCCTTCCCTCTCTTGCACTTGATCACGTAGGGAAACGTCTCCATGAGTTCAAGCCACCTTGCATGTCTCTTCTTTAGGTTTGTCTGGCCTCGTAGGTACTTGAGTGTTTCATGGTCGGTGTGGATTACAAACTCCTTGCTGAGTAGGTAGTGTTGCCATGTCTCCAATGACCTCACCAAGGAGTATAGCTCCTTGTCATAGGTCGGGTAGTTGAGAGTTGCTCCATGTAACTTCTCGCTCAAGTAACCGACTGGTTTTCCTCGTGTCAAGACTGCTCCAATGCTCCAATCACATTCAACTTCAAAGGTATGGTTAAAGTTAGGTAAAATCAAAACCGGGGCATTAGTGAGGCTGTCCTTGAGCTGTTTGAAAGCCTCATCTTGAGCTGGACCCCATGCAAAAGCTACATTCTTCTTGATCACCGATGTTAAAGGTGTGGCAATAGTTCTGAAGTCCTTAAAAATCGTCGGTAGAAACTAGCCAAGCCATGGAAACTACGGACGTGCCCAATGGTGGTGGGAGTTGGCCAGTCCTGGATGGCCTTGACCTTCTCCTCATCATCCTTTAATCCCTGAGAACATACAACATAACCTAAGAAAACCAACTGATCAGTGCAGAAAACACATTTCTTAAGGTTTGCATATAGTTGTTCCAATCGCAATGTCTCAAGGACCTTTTTGAGATGTTCTAGGTGATCTTCCAAGCAAGTGTTATATACCAGAATGTCATCAAAGTATACAACTACGAACTTACAGATGTATGCCCTTAGAACGTGGTTCATGAGTCGAATGAATGTGGTGGGTGTGTTGGTGAGGCCGAATGGCATGACCATCCATTCATACAGTCCTCTCTTGGTCTTGAATGCGGTCTTCCACTCATCACCTTTCTTCATCCGGACCTGATGGTATCGACTCTTCAGATCAATCTTTGAAAAGATTGTGGCACCACTGAGTTCGTCCAGCATGTCATCAGGCCAGGGTATAGGATGACGGTATTTGACACTGATGTTGTTGATGGCTCGGCAGTCCACACACATCCTCCATGTACCATCTTTCTTGGGCACAAGGATGACAGACACGGCACATGGGATAAGACTCTCTCTGACATAGCCTTGTTCCATGAGTCCTTGGACTTGTCGCTCCAACTCTTTAGCCTCCTCCGTGTTCACTCGGTATGCGGGCCGGTTTGGTAGGAGAGCTCCAGGAACTAAATCGATCTGGTGTTCTATCCCTCGGATAGGTGGCAGTCCTAGTGGTATTTCTTCAGAGAACACGTCCTTGAATTTGGCTAACAGCTTGAGTACTTCATCTGGTTAATTCTCCTATGTACCTACAAAATACCCATCCTTGAAGATCATGAGTAGCACCTGCGTGTGGGATTCTAAAGATTTAAGAACCTTACTAGGTGAAATGTAGAGACTGGTCTTATTTACCTTGTCGGCTTTAGCTCCTTTGTCCATGGCTCACTGGAGTTCATGAACTTCTTGTGGTGTGAGGAGAGCAAGGTTGTGCTTCTTGTGGTTGTGGGTGTAGCTGTAGTAGTTGGTATGTCTGTTGTGGAGAGTTTCCTTGTCAAATGGCCAAGGGCGGCCCAGTAGGATGTGTCCGGCTTGCATGGGCACATCATCGCAAAGAACCTGGTCCTCGTACTTGCCTACGCTGAATGGTACGATAACTTGTTCTCCTATCTTGAGCTCTACTTTTTCGTCCAACCATTTGAGTCTGTATGGTTGTGGATGCTTGGTCGTCTGAAGACCTAACATTTCCACCAAATACTTGCTATCTACATTAGTGCATGAACCACCATCAATGATAAGGCTGCATACCTTGGATTGCACGGTACATCTTGAGTGGAAAATGTTTTCTCTTTGGATGGTTTCCGGCTCAAAGAGTGCACTTAAGGCTTGCCGTGTGACTAGGAGTTCTCCTACGTCAGGGTAATCGACCACCTCTTCCTCAGACTCTAGTGGTTCCTTCTCGGCCACATCTTGAAACTCGTACTCTCCATCCTCACGAAGGATCATGACCCGATGGTTGGGGAATTCTCGAGCATAATGACCTTTTCCCTTGCATTTGAAGCAAGTGATGTCTTGAGCTCGCTGGTTCTGTGCTTGACTTGATCCGGCACCGGCTCCTTTGTTGAGTTCTGGTGCAGGTTTCATGAACTTAGAGCTAGGTTCGGCATTCTTTCCCTTATCTTGGCTGTGTGGAGCTGCTGTAGTACAAGTGTTCTTGGTTCGGCTGGTGGAGAAGTTCTTCCTCTTAATTTGTTGTTCAGCCTGAGTAGCAATATGCAGAAGATCGGCTAAGTCACCGTATGGCTGTCTTTCCACCTTGCGAGCGATTCGGTCGTGTATCAGGAAATTAAGCCATCAATGTCTCTCGAGAATCTTCAATCTCTAGCCGGTTCTTCAAAGTTTCAAACTCTTCGAAGTACTCTTCTACGGTTCTTGAACCTTGAGACAGCTTTCTAAACCGCTTTTGTAAGTCTCGGTGGAAATAGGCTGGAACGTATTGCTTCCGGAGATGATAGCTCATATCCTCCCACGAGTTGACCGCGGGTAAGCGCCGTCTTCTTCGGTCTGAAACGTCTCGGTCCACCATGCCAGGGCATTTTCCGTAAGTTGTGCGGCTGATGATCTGGATCGACGTTAAATGGTACTAATGTGCAAGCAACTATATGGTTTATGCCAGGTTTAAAATAGGAAACAAATTATGACGATTTTTTTATTTTTTTATGAATGAATTTCGAGACACTTGAAGCAGTCTAGGTTCTAATTCGGGAAACTAGTGCTGGAATGGATTCAAATGCAAATTCAGATTTAGATGATTGATACGATATACATTTTTTTGTTTTTAAGACAATGATGCAAACCAAATCGATTGATGAACACAATGCTAGATGATTCTTATTTTTTTTTTATATACAGAATGAAACAAGAACAAAATGAGCAAAATGTAAACAAGGATTGGTAGAACCTGATTTAGGAGTCGTTTTAGGCTCTAATACCAGATGATGTATCGTCAAAAACTGAGGTTGCGGTGGGGATGATGGATGGGTCGAAGGATGGCTGTACGGCTCGGTCCTGCTGGCCTGTGTAGAGGTTATGGCCTTTTCGGACTGGACGATGGATGGTTGAATGAGTCGAAGATGGAACGAAGTCGCAAGACGGAATGGAACTGATCTTGATAAGACAAGAACTCTTGGCCAGAATAGCACTAGCAAAGAACTTAGAAAGACAATGAGAAACTCTTTTAAGAAAATTCGTTATTTTTATTGATCAAAGATGAAAATACAAGCTGTAAAGGGACCTTATAAAATGGTCCAAACAGCTGGTGCCTTCGAGGGACTTTGAAGCAAAGATTACAAATTGTAAATAAAACAGAAACAAATCGAACTAATTTGGCCAACATGCCTTATGCTAGGGAATTTCAACTCAATCACGCGGTCAGAGAAAATCATAATAAAGGGTCAGTCCAGAACTAACAATTGAATTCACTTACCTGGTTATGAACTTGGACTGGTTCTCGGCTGGGTGATCTCATGTAGCGTGTATTCCAAATATGGTAAGTCCGAGTGTTCCTTTTATCCTATGTTCTTCATTCGTATGATTTGGTCCGACCTTGGCGTCGTCCTTGTTGGGTTTGGGCTCTCCTTCCTCGTTTGGTCTTGGGTCTTGGGTGTGGTCGGGGTGTTGGTCTGGTTCTTGGTCTTGGTCTGGTTCCGAAGTTGGGCCGGCTTGAACCTTAAGCTTATCTGGTCTGTTTTGTTTCATCTTTTTGGTGAGACTCATTTGATTGATTTGATGGGCCAAGTCGTCAACCTCATGCTCGGCCATCATGTTATATACGGCCTGGTCAAACTCCTTTTGTAGGGCTCTAACTCCTGAACGTGCCATGGGTTGGGACCGCATGGTCGGTATGGTTGGTACAGGCTTGGGCCATGCTACGGGTTCTATGTTGGTTCCGAAGGATACATCATCATATGTATATGGTTTGGATCGGGGAAACCAAAATCCACAAAGTTTGATTTTTTATTTTTTTCTACTTTATGAAATGAAATGAATAACAAAATGGAAAGAGTAAAGAGAACTCTGCAGTAAACCAACATGGTTAAGACATCAAGTAGCTCATTGACAAAGATTCCTATTACTGAGACAGAAACTAATCGTTAGACACAGTTTTTCATGATTGAGACATAGACTAGCTCAGTGATGTGTACTATTACATGCCATAGCTTTAGCTTAACGATAGACTAGTTCAATTGATAGACTGTTTCTTCCTTCTATTTAGCCTCCATATCTTTAGCTTATGGCATGCCAAACCATTTCTTGTTTCCTTTCCTTCATCACTGAGATTATGGATTCAAACAATCCATTTAACTTCTCTTCAAATTTTATGGATCTTCTAAATAGCCAACAACAAACGAATTGATATGATCCCACTAGATCGTTATCTCTTAAGGTGGATTTCAAACTGGATATGCCTTCAACCAAGGTTACTAACCAAAGCTAAGGTGATGTGGATATTGAGTGATCACACAAAAGTTGCGGAAGGCTTTTGATATTCCAGTTGATCTTCAGGAATATTACACAACTGAGGACCAGGTTTTGTTTCTGGATATTACAAACCAGCAACCGATTTTTCCAAGATGAACAAAAAGGGAATCCCTCTCAAGTTTGATAAAAAAGTTGTTATTGAGTTTCTGCCAGAGTTTGGTTTATATAGGTAGAGAATGTGAAAACATTTGACTAAAGATGGAAAACTAGACAAAGACTGAATTAACTAGTGTTGAATGACTCTTTAGATCCTTATTTGACTCTTCTACTCCTGTCTGGTGTATTTCCTTCTTAGTCGGACATAGGAGACTTGTAGTCATCCATAGAAGACAGAGAGTTGTTCAGCAGACTTGAAACTTAGAAAATGGATTCTTCAGCTTCTTGAACGTGTTTGACTAGTAACAATACCAAGGTAGTGTGTTTTACTTCTTCCTCTAGTAAGTCCACATAAGTACAAGCTGAACTAAGTAAAATACTTAATGCATTAGAGAATTTCTTGAACCGAGACCTTGTCATAGCTCCAGCTGGTACTTGCAATGCTTCCTCAGGTCCATGATCTTCCATAGCTTCAAACTCAGGTACTTGCTCAGGTTCAAGCTCATCCATGATCATATCATAGCCCTCCTCTAGAAAAGGATTTGTCCTCAAATCTGGTTCATCTGGCATAAAAGGAATAAGATCATTCATATTGAAACTTGAGGACATATTGTACTTACCTTGGAGATAAAGTTGACATGCATTATCGTTGATTCTCCTGATGATTCTGAAAGGTACATCGATTCTGGCCATCAACTTAGACTTTCTCTCGGTCGGAAACCTTTCTTTCCTCAGATGTATCCAGACAAGACCACCTTCCTTTAATACTAACTTAGTTCAGCCTTTGTTTGCCTGTTTCTCATAAAGCTTTGTTCTCCCCTCAATGTTTTTCTGACCTTTTATGCATTTGTTTCACCACTTCAGCCTTCTTCTTTCCATCTGTACTTATCCTTTCACTCAAAGGCTAAAACATCAAATCCAATGGAGAGAAAGGTTGAAAACCGTAAACAAGTTCAACTGGTGAAAACCTAGTAGCTGAATAAGTAGCATGATTCTATGCAAATTCTGCATGAGGTAGACATTCTTCTCAAGTTCTCGGGTTTTTTTTAATCAACAATCTCAACGAAGTTCCAAAATTCCTATTGACTACTTCTGTTTGACCAGCAGAGTGGATGACAAGTAGTTGAAAACAAGAGTTTAGTACCTAGCTTAGTCCAAAGTGTTTTCCAGAAATTACTATGAAATTTAGTATATCTTTCAGAAACTATATACCTAGGCATTCCATGCATTCTGACTACTTTAAAGAAAAGATCTTAGTGAATCTTAGTGAGCCATCTTAGTGAATCTATCAATATCTACAAAGATGGAATCCTTACCTGACTTGGTTCTCGGGAGATCAAGTACAAAGTCCAAGGAAATGTCAGTCCAAGGGTGGCTGGGAATTGGCAATGGTACATACAAGCCATGAGTCTGCACCTTTGATTTAGCTTTCTTGCAAGTGACACACCGTCCACATACTCATTCAACATCACTTTTCATGTGTAGCCAATGGAAATGTTCCTGAATCACCTTAAGAGTTTTAGCTATGCCAAAGTGTCCCATCAAGCCTCCTCCATGAACTTCTCTGATTAACAAGTCTCTCAAAGAATATTTAGGCACAAAATGTCTGTTTTTAAGAAAAAGGAATCCTTAGTGCATATATTACTTCCACTAGCATGTTTAGCACAAGCTGCATAAGTTTCCTTGAAATCTGAATCAGTTTCATAGAGTTCTATAATCAGTTCAAAACCAAGCAACTTTGAGTCCAGAACTATAATAAGAGCATACCTTTGTAACATACCATTTTCTGGTGTATATCAAGACATTAAAAGAATTGATTTGACTACCTATGTCACCAAATTGCACTTACCTTTTCGGTTGCACATCCAGAGAAAACTCCAGAGTTAAGCGTGCTTGAGCTGGAGTAGTCAAAGGATGGGTGACCTACCTGGAAGTCATTCGCGGTACCATGGGAGTGATGCCAAAACACAGGAAACGGTCACGTGGTAATTGCAGGATCAATATATCATGACTTTCAAACCTCCCGGTTAACGCACCGACCGTCGGACAGGGGTGGGCCGGCCCATGGGCCTAGTGAGAGGAAATGGGGGCTCATTGGTAGGGGCGGTTGGGGCGTTATAAGTGGTATCAGAGCTGGTTACACGGCCGAGTTCTGACCTGGGAGGCAGTTTGGGACTTGTCGTGCTTCGCAGCGCGGATGATGCGCTCTGTGAGTGGGAGTGAATTGTAACATCCCGATTTCTGGTATATGTGGAGATATTAAAAGAATTGATTTGACTACCTATGTCACCAAAGTGCACTTACCTTTTCGGTTTCACATCCAGATAAAACTCCAGAGTTAAGCGTGCTTGAGCTGGAGTAGTCAAAGGATGGGTGACCTACCAGGAAGTCATTCGCGGTACCGTGTGAGTGAGGCCAAAAAAAGAGAAACGGTCACGTGGTGATTGCAGGATCAGTATATCATGACATTAAAACTTCCCGGTCAACGCACTGACCGTCGGACAGGGGTGGGCCAGCCAATGGGCCTAGTGAGAGGACATGGGGGCTCACTGGTAGGGGCGGGTGGGGCGTTATAACTTTCTAGACAATGCATCTGCAACTACATTATCTTTACCTTGCTTGTATTTGACCACATAAGGAAAGATTTCAATGAATACAACCCACCTTGCATGTCTCTTATTAAGTTTTTACTGACCTTTCAAGTGTTTGAGGGATTCATGGTCGGTATGAATGACGAAATCCTTAGGCCAAAGATAGTGCTGCCAAGTAAGGAGTGTTCTCACCAAAGCATCAAGCTCTTTATCGTAAGTTGGATAGTTGAGTGTGACTCCTCCCAAATTCTCACTGAAGAACGCAAGAGGTCTTCCTTCCTGCATGAGAACAGCACCAATTCCAATCCCTGAGGCATCACATCTATCTCAAAAGTTTTAAGAAAATCTGGAAGAAGAAGTAAGAGTGCATGAGTTCACTCCCCTTTCAAGGTTTGGAAGGCATGCTCCTGTTATTTTCCCCATTTAAAACCCACTGCTTTCTTGATCACTTCAGCCAGAGGAGCTGCTATTGTGCTGAAGTCCTTAACAAACTTTCTGTTGAAGACGGCTAACCCAAACTTCTCCCAATGTCTTTGGACATGGCCATTATTTGATAGCTTTCACCTTCGCTTCATCAACTCTCATGCCTTCTGCACTTACAACAAAAACATTAGGTTATATGTTCCAATGGTGCATATCTTCAGGTTAGCATAGAGCTTTTTCTTTCGAATTCGAAGTACCTCAAGAACCACTTTCAAATTTTCAACATGCTCACTAAGGCTTCTGGTGTAGATCAAGGTGCATATATTGAATAGTCATCCGATTCCTCCTCTTTCGCCTTATCAATTCAGGATTTGAATTCTCGAATGTATTTGAGCACACACTCCGGGAACAGAGCGATCAAACCTAACCCTTTCGCTTCTCATTGTGATGGATCCGACTAAAGACTAAAGACTTCGTATTTTCCTCTCCCATTTCACGATCTTTCGTTCAAGAGCCTTTCTGATAGACTGGATTTAGAGGTCAATTTTCTACTACAAGTGCACAGCTTAAGATTGTAATACAGATGTGTTCGATTTCCAGAGGACCAGTGTTACACTTTGTATCTATGAGGTATTGAAAGAAAGCTAAGCAAGCAAGTCGTTTTTGTTGGTTGTAAAATAAGTAACAGATTCAAACAGTAATTAAACTTCAGATAAAACAAGCGTTAAACCAAAGTATTTTCACAGGAAATTCAGAGTAAGGGATCGAACAACTATTCAGGGGCAACTAAACACTAGCCTAGAGCTCAAACATAGAAGTAATATTAATCCACTGTCGTGGCATCAATAACTTTATCTAACAATCTAAAATCCTAAACTGTCGCTTGATCCTAGATTCGCAGATAAGCATTATTGCACATGTTCGATATGCTCACAATTTGCCTCAACATCAACTGTCGTTGGCTAAGGACAAATTTCTCACCAAAGTTTCTTTTAGCAATCTATTACACTTTTGATGAATAGATTAACCTAAAATCATGAATTAAGTGATCAGTTCAATTCAGGCATTAAGACTAACAAATGGTGAATACACTCTATTCAAATCCCTATTTGTGTTCAACCCATCAATTCATGAATACCATTGAAATCCTTGATCTAACAAGAGGATCTACTCAGACATGAAATAGGAAAACACAGCAACAAATGAAAGAGAATTCATAGAATATAAAATAGAAATGACAAAGGTTTAGAATTTTTCTCAAGTGTGGCAGAGATTCTTCTCCAAATCTTACAAGTAGAAAAACTCTCAAAGATTCTTATCAAAGGTCTCATGGAGACTAAGAAGTGGGACAACCGATCCGGGTCGTGTATCCGGGTTAGGGTGTTGCAAGTTGGTATCAGAGCATGCTTGATTCTAGGACAGCGGGGTTATGGGATAGTACACACACACACGTCAGGCGCCGAAGGCTAGGTGCTAGGTTTTCTTGCTTTCCCTTGGTTCAATAGGTTATTAGACGATTCTAATGTACATTGACCTTGTAGGGTGAGAAAACCAAATTCTCTAAGAGGAGGAAGTCTAAGAAAACCCCATTGGAGATTACTCCGGCAGGAGTAGGAATGATGACCCAACTGGACTTGTGGTCGGGAATTGGACTACCAGTACGGTACTTCCTCCCCCAGCCACTCAGACCCGGACGGGAGTGATTGGGATTGAGCATGTGGTAGATAAGGAAATGGCCGAGTCATCCATCATGGAACGGGACCATGTTGGTAAAGACACCGGGGTTGACGGTGTTAACCAACCCGCACCTCCTTCTACGGAAGAGATGTGGGCATCCCTGAAAATGGTCATGACTCAGATGACCACATTGACTCAGACCATCACACCGGCTGAGAATCCTACTGTGGGTCAATCCACAGGAAAGGAAACTACCGGAGTTTTGAAAGGGGACCCAGCGAGTTGAGGATGAGGACATGGTTGAAATAAACCCGCCTCGTGTGGTCCGTAGAGTGTACTATTTAAGTCTACTGGATCACATTTCCCGGTTGGTAACAAAACACTTCAAGGGGAGCATAGATCCCGTTGAAGCGGATGAGTGAGGAGCCATCTAGTACGGAACTTCTGCTCGACCCAATGTCCTGAGGACTACATGAAGGACATATCAGTCCATTTCCTGGAAGGGGATGCCCATAACTGGTGGCTTACTGTGCATAAGTGCACTGGGGGCAAGCTAACGTCTTTTGCGGAATTTGAGACAGAATTCAACCGCAAATACTTTCCAACCGAGGCATGGGATCGGATGGAAAGTAAATTCCTGGAACTCACCCAAGGCCGGAGAACAGTACGGGAACATGAGGAGGAATTTACCCGTCTACGTAACTACGTAGGACGGGAGTTTGAGGAGGAGTCTACCCAGGTCCAGAAGTTTTTCTGTGGACTTAAGGTTGACCTCCAGGTCCACTGTGCGGTTTGGAAGTTCGCTTCCGTATCAGAACAAGTGGAGAGGGTTGCTTCGCTTGAGGTCATCCTGGCTGAGGAAAGCCGGGTGAAGGCCCAGGAAAAGACTGGCCAAGGGAATAAGCCTGGTGGCCACAAAAGAAAGTGGGACCAGGAGAAGGATGGCCCAAGGCCATCCGATTGCCTCAGTCGCGGCCGAAAACACTAAGGAAAGTGCTGGAGGGCAATGGGTGTGTGTGCCAAGTGCGGCAGGATAGACCATGATGTCTTCAACTGCCCTAGGCTGAGAGAAGGATCGAGTGATCGCTTATGCATCAAGGCAACTCCGGAAACATGAGAGAAACTACCCCACACATGATTTGGAGATGACAGCAGTGGTGTTTGCCTTAAAGATTTGGTGATCCTATCTCTACGGGGCCAATGTACAAATCTTTACTAACCATAAAAGTTTGAAATATGTGTTCACGCAGCCCGAACTCAATTTAAGGCGGAGGAGATGGGTGGAGTTGGTGGCTGACTATGATCTCGACATCGCGTATAATCTGGGGAAAGCTAACTATGTGGCCGATGCATTAAGCAGGAGGAGAACAGAAGTTGAAGTCAGGAAAGATGCGGAAGTTTTGGTCAATATGATCGGAACACTCAATCTCAATGCCTTGTCCACCGATGTCGAACCTCTAGGCCTATGAGCAGCTGACCAGGCCGATTTGCTCACTCGAAATAAGATTGCTCAAGAGAAGGATGAGAATCTTAAGAAAGTGTTGAGCAATGACAAGGGAGAGTACCAAACTTCTAATAATGGGACCATCGTGGTCCATGGAAGGGTTTGTGTATCGGATGATAAGCTGTTAAAAGCAGAGATCTTAAAGGGGCACACCAATCCTAATTCTCCATACATCCCGGACTCAGTAAGATGTACCATGACCTGAAACAGTACCACCATTGGGTTGGTATGAAACGGGATGTGGCCGAGTAGGTCACGCATTGTCCAATATGTTAACTGGTCAAGGCAGAACATCAAGTGCCAAGTGGGTTCCTACAAAGCCTACCCATTCCGGAATGGAAGTGGGACCACATCACAATAGACTTTGTGACGGGGTTGCCCACGACCAAGACCAAAAAGGATGCGGTCTGGGTTGTTGTAGATCGACTCACTAAGTCCGCTCATTTCATGGCCATCAAGAAAACTGATGGAGTGGAGAAGTTGGCCAGGAAGTACATCAATGAAATCGTAAGACTTCATGGTGTACCGGCTAGTATCGTCTCGGATAGAGATGACCGTTTCATTTCACACTTCTGGCAAGCAGTCCAGAAGGCTTTAGGAACAAAGGTGAAGATGAGTACGGACTATCATCCCCAGACTGACGGTCAGTCAGAAAGAACCATACAAACCTTGGAGGACATGTTGAGAGCCTGCATCCTAGAGTGGGGGAACTCATGGGAAAGGTACTTACCTCTGGCTAAATTTGCTTATAATAATAGCTTTCAGTCAAGTATAGACATGTCCCCCTATGAGGAATTGTATGGGAGGCCATGCCGAACTCCATTATGCTGGACCCAAGTTGGGGAAAGAAGCATGATTGGTCCACCCATTGTGGATGAAACTACCGAGAAGATCAAGTTCCTCAAAAAGAAAATGAAAGAGGCACATGACCGGCAGGAAAGCTATGCTGATAGAAAGAGGAAAGACATCGAGTTCAAGGAAGGGGACTGGGTCTACCACAAGATGATCACCTTCAAGGCCCGGGCTAGAGTATCAAAACGGGGCAAGTTGGACCCTAGATGCCTAGGACCATTTAAGGTCTTGAAGAAGATCGGAACGGTGGCCTACAAGTTAGACCTACCGGTGGAAATTGAAGCATTTCATGATGTGTTCCATGTTTCCCAATTCCACAAATGCTTGTCTGACCGGGATGTGTTCGAACCTGAGTTGCCATCTGATCTGAAACCGAATCTGACGTTGGAAACAAGGCCAGTAAAGGTTGAGAACAGGATGGAGAAGGCAACCAGGAAGAAAACCGTTCCTATTGTAAGGATAGTGTGGACTAGCAATGGGAAGGAAGAAACAAGTTGGGAAACCGAGGATAAGATAAAGACTGTGTACCCGTAATGGTTTGAGATGGCCATACGGGAATACCAGTCGGATTTGGGGACGAATCCCACATTTGTGGGGGGAGACCTCTAACGTCCCCAACTCCCACTAAGCCCCTGAGTACGGACCATAAGGCCCAGAGAGAAGGACCGGGTCAAAAGACATTAGTCATAAGGGACATGGTCCGAAAGGGTGTTAGCCGGTAAAGACGCTGGTTCTTGTCCGAGCTAGAAATGACGGGAAAGAGCTGAAACCAAGTGAACCAATACCTGAGGACAGCTGGAGCAGCTCACGGTCCCGTAAGGACAGTGACACTCCAGCTGGGTCAGCAGGTTCACCTCACGGCTGGGACCGCAGCTGGGACCAGCTTGTCACCTAGTGAGCTAGCTGGGTCAGCTAGTGGCCGGGGAGTGACAGTCACCTCTGGAGGTAAGCTGGTGCGACAGGGGAAGGGGTGGGAGTGCGAAAGGGCATGGGGAAAGGGTGTATGGTCGAAGGGCCATCACAAACCAAGGCAACCCTTCCCGAATGGATGCAACCATTCCCTGGTGCCGGTCTGGCAGGCCAAAGCCTCACCCTTAAATGCCAGACCCCCCACGCCTGTTTTGGCATCAGTTCATGCAGAGGAAAAACCGTGAGAAAAGAAAGAAAGAGAGAAATACCGATCTTGATCGAAAAGTGAGAAAGAGAGACACTGCGACCGGGAAGATGTCCAGTGTGGAAGAAGTTCCAGTCATAGACAAAGGGAAACACCCTGTCGATCCTGATCAAGTCCCAAAGGTATGTCTGACTAACCCATGTCTAACCGTTGATCCAGGATTGTCGGTGACAACCGTTGCGATCCCAGAACCGGACTGATTGGGCAGTGTCTCGCAAACTTTGTCATGTCTCCCTCTCTACCTTTCTTGTACGACTGATCCGTGACTTCTGGTCTCGGCCAGGCTCATGAGAAAGCAGTTATCCTGGGTTCGGCGATCGGTTCTGGGCACACCATAGAGTGCGATTGAACGGTTGTGAGGGTCGGGTCGCGTAATGCGCTCGGATAATGGTTGTGTTGCCGATCCGGGAAAAACCCGTCAAAGAACCCTCCGCCACATTGTCACGTCCGGGTGCCTCGAACAGTTGCGAACCGGAACTGCCAGTTGCCTATGGGAATCGTCTAGATCGGAATGATTCCAGACGGAACGGTCGGTTGGGCCTAAGGTCGGACAGTCACGACCTGGGAACCATCGCAACTGTTCGGCAAGTTGCACCTTTTCGAGCAATAGGTGTTACAGTCGGTCGCAAATGGATAGGGTGAACCGGTGCGGGTGCGTAAGCATACCTTGGGCATGCTAAGGTGTGTCCTTGGGCGGTAAAACCTCTTCGGTGGGAGAACCTGGTCCGCCTGCGGACCATTGAGACTGTTTGGCGAATTGCAATCACGGCCGATTCCCAACTTGGACCCACAGACCGGTTGGGCCTAAGGTCAGACAGTCACGACCTGGGAACCATCGCAACTGTTCGGCAAGTTGCACCTTTTCGAGCAAGAGGAGTTACAGTCGGTCGCAAATGGATAGGGTGAACCGGTGCGGGTGCGTAAGCATACCTTGGGCATGCTAAGGTGTGTCCTTGGGCGGTAAAACCTCTTCGGTGGGAGAACCTGGTCCGCCTGCGGACCATTGCGACTGTTTGGCGAATTGCCATCACGGCCGATTCCCAACTTGGACCCACAGACCGGTGTGTGTGTTGGTATGCCATGGACGTGTTGGAACATGTCTTTGGATGACCGAACCTCTACGGTCAATACAAGTGGTCTGGTTATGAGAATTCAGAGCAGTGCTGCGGTCGGCCGAAAGGCTGATACGTGCCAAGGAGTGCCACGGTCTTTGGCCGATGGTTCCTCCGGACAAACGGACGAACAAACGGTTCGTCCGTTTGTCCCTAATGCTACCTAGTTGTTACTTTCTCAGTGGGGCGGTTGGTTAAATGACTAAGTACAACTGGGGAAAGTCTTAGGTTAAGTTAGGATAGGCTTCAGCTATACTAACGGGGCATAAGGGTTCTGGGAAACATATGCATATATAGTTCGGTTACGGACTAGTCCGATTACTGACATGCTTATATCTTTTCAGGACGGGAGGTTAGTCCGACTATGGACCAAGCCTAGGTGCACGGTCCGGCGGCCCCCTGATGATGTGTGGTGTGTGTTACGAGCTCTGGATAGAATAGAATCGGTCCATGTAAAGCCTTCGGGCAAACTTTAGCATGTTGTATCGAATCTTTATTATATCAATAAGAGTTTTCCTTTTTATCTATCTCCTTTAGTTCCGCATAAATGGTAGATAGAGGAACCTCCTGGAATAGTTTTGTTAAGCTGTTTGGATAGGGTTTTAGTCTCATGGAGACTAAGAAGTGGGACAACCGATCCGGGTCGTGTATACGGGTTGGGGTGTTGCTGTTTCCCCGTTTACAAAATAGACAGGTAAGATGTGTTTTCAAAAATGATGAAGAGATGAGAAAGATGGAACAGATTTACCAATCAAAGAGTGGCTCTGATACCACTTGATGGAATCCTAAGATCGGATGACTCTTTAATAGTATGGTAGATGGGATAGGCGTGAACCGGAGGCTACTAGCACACGCGGCCAAGTTAATGGATCGAATGGGACCGTTAGGGGTTGCGAAATTCCCCTAGTATTCCCTCTCCACAGAGCCAATGATATGACACACCACGACACCCTATTGGGGGTTTGCTCTGGAAGTGACCCTTGCCAACAACCGAAAATGTTAAATCAAGAAAAAGATTTGAGAAAAACAATCGCAAATTAAGGAAATGCCAAAAGTTCCTATTCATTTGAAATAAGTTAAAAGAAATTAAGTTTGAATGAAGAAAACAAGGTCTCGAAAACAGCTGAACAGCTGGTCCAAGACTGGTTAAAGTGACCCTTGGAATCTTTCGCAGAATGCCCTTTGAGCTACTCGGCCATTTTGTCTTGGTCCGGGTCATTACCTTGGACCATGGTCAAAAGGATGGATCCATCGGTCGTGGCTGCATGCGTAACTCCATGAATATGATCAAACAGAAAGCACTCCATACCTGCAGCTGCATGGATTGTCCCCGGGTGAGTGGTCCTTGTGGTAATTCCAAAGTCCCCGAACTGATCCGGCTGGGTTCCTTGGTCGAGGAAGGACAGATCTCAACTATGATCTGATTCTTCTCAGACCAGACGGATTCTGGCCTAACCAATTAATTCCATTTGGAAATTAGGTCAGGGAACCTCACTTCTAGGTCGAAGAATTCGTCAATTCGGTCAAAGTTCTGGCTTAAGTCTGCTTTCGGTTCTCGTCGGGTCAATCTGATATACAGTCCGTTCAGCACTTCCAGCTCCCTCTTCCTTGGTAGAAGTCCCTCGGTCCACCACCAGGTCCGTGTCTGGCCTTGTTCCACTGGTCCGATCCATGCCCCAGTCTGATCCGTCCTGGTTCGGTTCTGGATTTCCATCAGATCGTCTCCAAAAAAGGATCGAGAATCGGTATTCGGCCTGAGACCCCGACTGGAGAACTTCTGAATCAGTCATTCTTACTGTTATTCTCGCCTTCGAATAATGAGGCAGAGTAGGAAGCTTTAATCAAAGGACTCCATCTCGCACTCGGAATTGGAGCCGAAAAAATGGTTGTGTATTGATTACCATGTTGTGATGAACCAAATTAAAGGAGATTGTGAAGTAAAGGATCCAAGGATAGAAGCATACCTCGCACTTGTAAAGAGTTTGGCGAAAAAAATTACTAAGTTTGAGTTGATTAGAATTTCAAAGTGAGAAAACTCATCCGCCGATGCGCTAGCAGCTCTAGCGTCAACATCGGATCAGGATTTTAAGCAAATCCTACTGGTGTAATGTGATAGATCCCTGACTTGCGGGGGGCATACACCTAGCACCCGTACCAGGCAAACTATGGAGTTCATGAAGGACCATGAATATTACGGCTTCAAATCAGCATTTGGAGGAGGTTTCATCCGACTAAGCACACATAAGGAGCATTTGGATCATGTCAGAATGTCCACAAACAGTGTTGAAATTGGAGAGGGTCAAGAGAACCTAGTTATTCATCAGGACGACCATCCTTACCCGGCTCGTATACTTTTGGAGCCATGACCAGATGACTACTTTGCTCGACCCGAAGAGAATCTTTCCGGACCAATTTGGAGAGATAAAGAGATTGATCGAGCCAGCAGTCACTTTGTTCAGGAGAAATCAGAAGATGGTCGAGATTTCCATGTTCCCGACCATGGCGCGTATCTGGACTGATCCGGTCACGGCTTGGCTCAGGTTCTGTACATTTCCGATGGGCCATTCACCGAGTCACAGGCCACTCAGCTTCATACGGACTTGGGGCGGTTTGTCCTTCACATGGCCCAGACGAAGTAACAACAGCCAGATGGGGATCAATCCGATTCTTAAGACCATGATCCTTGCTCATGATGGCTCGACATAGACACACCGGCCATGGCCACTGACCAGGCGGCTGGTAGCCCAAGCGACACCTTGCAATCCGCGTTAAGACAAAGGGTCATTCCACCAGACTTTATTTTTTTGTCTTTTCCTCTTTTTCTAAGCATTGTTTTCCTCATTGGCACTAAATTTCGTTTTGAATTATTTGCCTATAAGTTGTAAACATTTTGATTTCAATAAGAACTTTTGATTCTTCTTTCATTTTAAAGATTGTTTTCTCTTTTTGTTCTTTGTGAACATCTGTTTTTTGGCAAGGGTTACTTCCATCAACAAACCTCATTTGGTTAAGGGTTACTTTCAATGGAGTTGGGTATATCAAAGGTCTTCCGCACCCCTTGACGCTCCCCTCAATTTATCTTCAGCTCCGTGAGTGCTAGTAGCCTCTACGATTCATATCCTATCAATCTAGCATTGAGTGATCCTTCCCGAGATTCTATCTTTTGGTATCAGAGCCACTCAATTGCTGGTATCTAATTCTTTTTCATCTTCTCATCTTCCACAAAAATTATTTTATTTCTATCTATCTTGCTAGCTGAGTCTTTTCCCAACTTTGTTTAAAAATATAAAATCATACTAAAAAAACAAAAAGAAGAATAAAATTTATTGTAGAAAGAGGAGAAATCGGTTCTAGGGGATAGGCCAATCAACTAGCCAAAAAAAACAAAATTTCAACTGTTTATCGCTCTTTGCTTCTCCCTTTGTAGTTTGAAATTCCTTGCTGAGTTATGATTTTGTTTGCTTGGAACATTGGGAAAAACTTTGAGTGATAAAAATCCATGAGTTAAACACTTGTGGAGGAGATGATCAAACACTTGAGATCGTGAGTGTTTTATCTAATCGGTGTGTTAAGTGTTTTTAGGGTTAATATTTCTTGTCTTAATAGAAATATAGCTAGGAGAAAAATTCACAACAAGGTGTTTTCAAATCTCCATCTAAAACCTTATTTGGTAAAGAGCAACTGGTTTTTCGAAAATAAGAAACAGTTTGCTTTTGATGGGTTTGATTATGTGCAGGAAAATCCATGCCTAAGGAGATCACATGAAGAGCCTAATTGGAGAGGCATAGATCAATCCAAACTGGCGATAAATGGAGGAGAACATGATTACAACCTTGGTGATCAAAGCAGTCTTCAAAACCGGTTTGACAGCCAAAAGTTTTGTGAAAACTTTGAGAAACAAGTGATGGAAACACTTAAGACCGTGAAAAAGAGGCAGAAGAAGAGCACACACACACGTTCATCCGTAGCTTAGACAACCAACCATGAACAGAATTTCTCTATGGAGAATCCGATTGTTCAAAAACAAGAATCTCCACAGATTCTACCACTCCACAACAGTATGACTGAAACTTCTGATTCAGAGATTTTTACTTACGAAATCTTAATGTTTAATGACAGAAAAAATGATGCAAAGGGCATGCACATCTTGTTTGATGAAGAAGCTGCAAACAACTATGAAGCGAAAGAAGAAGTTTCAGATTCTTTGCCAAATTTTGATGAATATAAAGATAAGCTGTTAGAGTGTAAGATTTCTTGTGAGGATAAGAGTGTTATTCTTTTTTCATAAATCTGGTTTTGTGCTTGAAAATGAAAATACTTGTGAAGAACTTACATGTTTAGAACCGGAGAAGCGAGTTATATTGATTCTCTTTCACATGGCCTAGAAGAACACTCACTAAAAAAAAGCATAGAGGAGTTTGCCACAGAAAGGTTTCTTGAAGCAGCTAACTAGACATGAACCAGAACCAATTCCTGAGTCATTATCTAAAATTGAATGTTTATTTTTGGAAGAGACGTGATATAATGGAAAGCTGAAGTCTTTCTTTTTAACAATGTAATAATCAAATCGGAAGTTCTTTTGGACACACATGATTAAATTAATACTTACTATCATGTGACATTGTGGATTCCCTTCCTTTCCTATTTTCCACACCTCATTTATTCATCAATTTTTAAAGGTTTTTTTTTTGTCTAAATTGAATTATAGCATTTTAAAACTTCTATTATAATAAATACAAACAAAATAAATATATAAATAAAGATCCAAGAACAATGGATTACAGTTGGATGGTGTGATAACGGTGGTAGAAGAATGTGTAACCAACCCTAAGGATCTATAAATAATGGCGTATGGTTGGATAACGTTAGAATCGTGGTAGAATAAAGTGTCGAGGTTTTATTCAAAAAAATAAATAAAGTGTCGATGTCTAGGGCTTTCAATTAATAGAGTTCCTAGACTTTTTTTTGCTTTTTCTGTATGTCTTTTGTTACTACTAAAAATCTATTAAGTTTCTACTTAATTTTCTAATATCTACTCAAGAGGAAAAACAAATTGGCTTAGAAAATGTGAAAGAATTTTGTTTTTTTTTGGAATTGTTTTAGATAAAATGATTCAGACTTTTGAAACACTTAAACATTAGTAGTACTCTATGCCAAAATGTGTTTTGTTTGATGAATTTTGTGGCCTTGATTGCTCATTAGAAGTTTCTTTGAGTTTGAAAACAGTTGATCTATTTAGAGCTAAAACCGAGTATGTTCTTGTTAAAAGCTTTTCTAAACTAGTGCAATTGAATCTCTTCTGTCAAAAAGCTTTGCATGACTTGAAACCATTAAGAGGAATCAATGTTGATAAGTGGTTTGATATTGTTCTATCTTGTGGCAAAGTTTTTGTTGACTAAATGCACTTAGAACTCCTTTTAGACATTTTGAGCCACCATAAGATGATTCATCATTTGAGAAAGAAATCCTCCCGCCCATATGATTTGTTGTTTAGAGTTTTTGTGCAATCAGAGGATAAACGGGTTAAGAAATCTCATCCAAGAGCAAGGATGATTCATGGTTTCGATAAGCTAGTTGACTAAGGACCAAAGGGACACTGGAGCAAGGAGCAGCCTCAAAAGAGAGCAAGTATAGGAAATCCACAACAGTCTTACCAGTTTGGAAATCAGACCTGCAAAATCGTAAGGAAAATATCTTTAATACTCCAAGGAAGTTTCTTTCCAATACATCACTTCTCTAAAGTTTACAAGTTTGTTAACTTGTTCTTTACTTTTTTAATATCTGTTTTATTTCCTTTTGATACATGTAAAACGGATTTAAGGACAAATCCTTTTCGAGAGGGAGATAATGATATATCCCTGACCAGTGCAGGCCATTTACCAAGCACTTGGACCAGGCCAACTATGGAGCTCAGGAAGGACCATGAAGATTCCGGCACAAATCAACATTTGAAGGAGCTTTCATCCAACCAAGCACACTTAAGGAGCATTTGGATCAAGTTGGAATGCCCATGAACCGTGTTGTAATTGGAGATTGTCAACAGAACCCAGTTCTTGATCAGGGCGACCATCCTTACCCAGCTCAGATACTTTTAGAGCCACAACCATATGACTATATTGCTCGACCCAAAGAGGATATTTCCCAACCAATATGGAGAGATAAAGATATTGATCGAGCCATAAGTCACTTGGTTATCGGGAAATCAGAAGATAGTCGAGACTTCCATTTTCCCGACCATGACGCGTACCTCGGCTGTTCTGATCACGGCTTGGCTCAGGTTATGTACTTGTCCCATGGGCCATTCACCAAGTAACAGGACACTCAGCTTTTAACAGACATGGCGCTGATTTTCCTTCACATGGCCTTCACCAAGGAACAACAGCGGAATGGGGATTGATCCGATTCTTAATACTGTGATCCTTGCTCACGATGCCACGATATATACTCACCGAGCATGGCCATGGACCACACGGCTGGTAGCCCAGGGGACACCTTGCAATCCGCGTGAACCCAAAGGGTCATTTGACCAGACTTTATTTTTAGTATTTTCTTCTTTTTCTATGCATTTTTTTCCTCATTGGCATTTAATTTCCTTATCACTTTTTGCTTATAAGTTTTAAACATTTCGATTTCAATGAGAACTTTTGATTCTTCATTCATTTTAGAGATTGTTTTCTCATTTTTTTCTCTGTGAACATCTGGTTGTTGGCAAGGGTTACTTCCATCAACAAACCTCCTTTTGTTAAGGGTTACTTCCATTGGAGTTAGGTATATCAAAGGTCTTTTGCACCCTTTGATACTCCCCTCAATCAATCTTCAGCTCGGTGAGTGCTAGTAGCCTTTACGGTTCATATCCTATCAATCCAACATTGAGTGATCCTTCCCGATATTCTATGAGAATGTATCATGGTGCCGAGCATTACCCAAAAAGAAAATTACACGTGGTTACAAGATCACAAGCACATAAGCGAGGTGAAGCCTCGGAAACATTGAAGGAGTTTCCCGATAAAAGGAGGCGAAAAGGACCAAAAATCACGGACATTTCCGATGATAACCCAGCGGACAATACCCCCAAGGAAACCTCCCACGATGTGTCAAAGATGTCACTCAAAGAACCTAATTCTCAGATTTTCGCGACAGACGTAACACGCAGCACAAAAACTTCTAAAATCCTTCCCTATTCCAATTTCCTTACTTCTCTTTTTCATTCTCTCTCTTATGTTCACGGTTTTTCATTCCTTGTACAGGATTGAATGTGTTCTCAAATGGACAGGATTGGGGGTATTTAGAGGTGGAGGCTTGGACCAGAGAACAGGAGCGAGTGAATGGTCACAAAGGTTCGCTTGTAACCTTTTGGCCACAAGCAGCCCTTCGGCTAGACGTACACCCCACATGGGTCCTCTAGAGCCCACACCTTGTAACCGCTAAGCCTGCTACCATAGCTCACCAACAGAGTAACTGTCACACTCTGGTCTAGCTGCCCCAGCTAGTTCACCTGGACCATAGCTAGCCTTAGATGCGGAACACTCCCTTCAGCTGGTATAGTTGGTCTGTGAGCTACTCCAGCTGATCCAGCTGGAGTGTCACTTGGCTCAGCTCCTTTTCCCTTCTTTTTAGCTCAGCCAAGTCTTGTGGCCTTGCCGGCTACTTACTGCATGGACCATAACCGTCATGGTCGTTCTTAATCGACCCGAACTTTGAATCTCGGTCTTATGGTCCATGTCTCGGGCCTTAGTGCGGTTTGGGGGCATTACAAGTCTCCCCCACCAGTGAGGGTTTCGTCCCCAAATCCGACCGATATTCCCACATAGTTTCTTCAAACCATTCCGGGTATTCAGCCCTCATTTTTGACTTGGTTTCCCAAGTTGTTTCCTCTTTTCCATTACAATTCCACAACACCCTTACAATGGGAACCATTTTCTTTCGCATTACCTTTTCCGTCCTGTCCTCGATCCTTATTGGCCTTGTTTCCAAGGTCAAGTTTTGGTGCATTTCCTTTTAGATCTCTTCTTTCAATAGCTTAAAATCTTGTACACAGACTTTTAGTTTACCACTATGGTCCCATTGTTGGAAGTTTGGTACTCGGTCTTTTCACTACTCTCACTACTCATCATTTGTTTAAGGTTCTCATCATCCTCTTTACCAACCTTAATCCGAATGAGTAGAACCGCTTGATCAGCTTCCCATAGGCCTAAGAGCTTCTACATTGGTGGATAAGGCATTCAGATGAAGGGTTCCAATCATGTTAACCAAAACCTCTGCATCCCTCCTTACTTCCACTTCTTTTCGCCTCCTGCTTAACGCATCAACCACATAATTGGCTTTCCCCGGAGGGTAAGTTATATCTAGATCATAGTCTGCCACTAATTCCATCCATCTCCTTTGCCTTAAATTAAGTTTGGGCTGTGTGAACATATATTTCAAACTTTTGTGATCGGTAAATGTTTGTACCTTGGCTCCGTAGAGGTAGGACCGCCAAATCTTTTAGGAAAATATGACCGCAGCCATCTCCAAGTCATGTGTGGGATAGTTCCCTTTGTGCTTCCAGAGCTGTCTTGATGTGTAAGCGATGACTCGTTTCTTTTGCATCCTAAGCCAATTATAGAGGCATCCGTGTACAGTGTATGGTTCGTTGGTGTCTGGAAGAGCCAAGACCGGTGCACTGGTCAGGATGTCCTTGAGTTACAAATTTCACCCTTTTCCCGTTTAGCATTTTCATGGCCTTAGCCATAGTTGCAAAACCGTTCACAAACTTCCGGTAGTGTCCTGCCAACCCTAGGAAGCTTCTCACTTCCCTAGCATTCTTAGGTCGTGGCCATTCCTTAATGGGCTTCACCTTGTCTGGATCCACCGAGACCCCTTGTTCTGAGACCACCAACAGCTACATTTACTTAGCTAGGCATAGAGCTTCTGCTCTCATATTTTTCGCAACACATCCCTTAGATGTCTTTGATGATCATCTTACGATTTGGAATAGACAACTATATCCTCAATGAATATGAACACATACTCGTCCGGACCGTTGCAGAAGACTTCATTCATCATTTTCATGAATGCCGCAAGAGCATTGGTGGGGCCAAACGGCATAACAACAAACTCGTAATGTTCGTACCTGGTCCTGAATGCAATTTTCCTTATGTCCTCAGGTGTGATAGGAATCTGGTGGTATACGGATGCTAGATCAATCTTGGAGAACCATGCCGCCTCCTTGAGTTAATCCAATAACTCGTCTATCCGTGGAACCGGATACTTATTGTCCACCGTGACCCAGTTTTTGCCACAGTACTTTATACACAACCGAAAACTCCCATCTTTCTTTTTGACGAATAAGACCGGTGCTCCCCATGGAGAACTACTCTGCCTTACAAAGTCTTTCTCTAATAGTTCTTATAACGGTTTCTTTAGCTCGGCCATTTCGGCTGGAGCCATCCGATAGGATGCCTTTAAGAGTGGTGCTGTTCCCGGTTCCAGTTCTATTGTAAACGGATCCGATCTATCAGGCGGTAAGCCATACAAGGATTGGGAACACATCACTAAACTTTTAAATGCTGTAAAGTATTACAATATGAAAGTTTTAGTATTCAGATATCTCCCTAAAACCTTGTACATACTATCATATATATACATGATATCTTGGAGTGCTGAGAAATGATACTAGCGATGTGGGACATTGTCAAGTCCAGGAGTTTGGTGACTTTGATATTTTCTAATGGGCTTGGGCGTGATCCACGACCCAATTTCTCAGCATGCCTTCGTTTGGTCTTGTCCCGATCCAGCTTGCCTTCGGTCTGATTCGGTTCAATCGAATTCCAGTTCGCCTTCGGTCTATCTCTGGTTTTGTGGTCGGTTCATAAATAGTACCATAGACAGTGTTCCGAAAGCGAGTCACACTAGAGGAAACTCTCAGTTCGCCAGTTCGGTTAAGACAAGCGGTGGATGCATGTACAAAGGATCAGGTTTCCGTTTTATGGCATTGTTCAGGTCACCATCTTCCATGGGATGAATATGGCGACCTGCTCTTCGTATTTTCATGTCGCCATCTTCTCATGGAAGGAAGTGGCGACCTGCTTTATACATTCTCTGGTCACCATCATCTCATGAAAGGAAGTTGGCGACCTGCTTTCTGTGTGTGATAGCTAAGACAAGTTTCTGGTGGCCAACTCTTTGAAAAAGGAAGATGGTGACCTGCAAACCGTGTTTTGATGGTGTTCGGAGAAGTTCTCAGGTCGCCACTCTTTGCTAGAGGAAGATGGCGACCTGCCCTTGATCTTGACAGTCCTCGGAAAAGTTTTCAGGTCGCCCACTCCTTGCAAGAGGATGATGGTGACCTGCTCTTGGTCTTGATGGTCATCGGACAAGTTTTCAGATCCCCCACTCCTTCATAGAGGAAGATGGCGACATGGTCTTGGTCTTGATGATCCTCGGACAAGTTTTCAGGTCACCCACTCTTTGCTAGAGGAAGATGGCGACCTGTTCTTTGTCTTGATGATCGTCGGACAAGTTTTCAGGTCGCCCACTCTTTGCTAGAGGAAAATGGCGACCTTCTCTTCGTCTTGATGGTCCTCGGACAAGTTTTCAGAGGTCGCCCACGCTTTGTTAGAGGAAGATGGCGACCTACTCTTGGTCTTCATGGTCCGGAAGTTTGTTCAGGTCGCCAAATTCCTTCGCGGAAATTGTTCAAGTTGCTCACTCATTCCAAAGAAGGAATGAGCGACCTGGAGAATGTCTTTGGGGTCTTTCTCGGAAATAGTTACTCTTTTCGGCTAATCAATTTCCGAAGGTTGGGTTTTGACCCCAACATTCTGTATCCTTTTTTGTTGCGAGGATAGGCATGTTAGTTGAGTATGTGCATTTTCTTTCAATTTTGCATTAAAATTTTTGGTGTTGAACCTTAGTGATGGAAGTCAAACTACGAGTCTCACCTCTTCTTCGTCTAAGAATAGCTGGAGATTTGAAATGACCGTTTTGGAAAATGGGGAATTGTTTACCCGAGTTATCTGCCTTAGTGTCAGTATTATAGGTTTTTTTCTTAGCCTCCATCTTTAAGAAATATATATTTTCTTAGTAGAAAGTGACTGATTAAAGATTAATTCATAAATTTTGATATGGAATTCGATTTCTGATGATGAAATATTAAAAAATTAATGAAAAAAAACCGTTATGTGAAGGACTGAAGGGATGAAGGGCCTTAGAAGATCAATATGTGAATCTGCTACATATAGTATATCTTTTGCTTTTTGATTTCGCATCTTCTTTTCTCTGTGCAGACTTTATCCCCTAAGATTCCTTTTGTTTCACTTCTGTATGAAGCTGAAGCCTTTTGAAAACTTGTTGCTAATGAAAGACTTCTAGAAAACATCTCAACAGTTCGGGACCAATACCCATCTTATACAATGTGCTACCTCACCAATAACTAAATGTCCTACACAAAAAAAAGGTTGATTTTTGGTAAGGTTAATTTGTGTTGCATTAAATTTTCCATCATGAAGCTGAATAATATGATTTTCTAGGGAAAAGGAAGAGTATAAGAACTTAGGAAAATCCAATTGGTGGAGGCCTCCTATCGATGAAGTACTCCACTTAACGACCTGTTGAACTATAGATCTTACTATTTATAAATAGTTAGAAACTAGGTTTAGGGCTTGACAAAACTTCTTTTAGAGTTTATTTGTTCGGTGGAGGCGGTGTTTTAGGTCGTCGGAGAGTAAACTTGGTCGTCAATCTTCGGGCAAACGCTTAGGCTTTTGCTCGGAAGTTCATAGATCAGTTTTTCTCTCAAAACTTAGGTTTTTTTTTGTATTCAATGAGACTTGGTTACAATAGGATGCTAACCTATGCTTATATATGATTTTAGGTCGGTGTAAGCCTTTTCATATTCCTAACTTGCATACTACTTTCTATATTGTCCTAATTTGATCGGGCCGACCATGAGTACGACAGGTAATGGATCCCTCGGTAGGACTGAACTCTTTGTGGGTAAGTTGGATATGACCGTGACCGCAGCTACTAGCTCTTACGGTTCGGACTGATGGATCGAAGGAGACCGTCAAGAGATGTGTAAGTCTCTTGGTATTCCCCACTCCTCAGACTCAAGGAAGTAACCCTTGCGATGAATCTAGGGAGGTTGTCGTTTGGAAGTAACCCTTGCCAAACAAACGAAATGTTCCAGAAGAACAACGAGATTTCCTCTCAAGAAAACAATAGATAAAAACTGACTTAATTTCAAAATAGATGTTGTTACAGACTTATAACATTTCGCAGATGGAAGCTAGAAGATAGAGAGTAATACGAGGAGTTTTTGTGGTTTCCTAGAATTAAAATATATGAAATAAGACTAAGTTCCTGGTCAAGTCAAGGTCGCCTTCAATCCACGCGGGTTGGTGAAGTTGACCCTTGGTCTTCTGGCAAAGTCGACCCTTGAACTTCTTGCAAAGTTTAGCTCGGTGTTTCTCGGGCTCGGATGGAGCAAAGAAGGTCTTCATGGGGCAAATCTGGTTCGGCTTGTGCTAACTGGAAACTCCCACGTTCGATCATCTCCTTAAGTCCCATAATATGCTGCCTCAAGTTTCGTTCGATGGAAAAATCCATTAAGTCTTGGAAACTTCCTCCTTCCTTTGTTGGGTCGATATCCGGACGTCCGTTCCGGGTTAAAGCTTGAGTGTCTCGTGCGATCTCTGAATTGGCTCGGGCCATTTGAATTCTGGCTTGTTCGTTGGCTTCCTCATGACTTTTGGGTCGAGATTGGGATCGAGTGCGCCGGGTGATTCGGTCTTTAGGTCGGCCGTCCCTTCGCAGCTTGCTCCCGTGTCCGGCCGGGTCTATACGAAACACGGCCGTAGCGTCCGAATGTCCTGTTCCTCGGGCAGAACTGGTTTCCTGTTGTTGAACCTCGGTTTCCTCACGATCAAGTTGTTCCTCAGTATGATTGCCCGGTCCGTCCAGCTCTGGTACGTGCAGTTCCTCATCCTCCGAGCAGTCCGTGGACGTCTGGCCTGGTACGGTACCTCAGTGTCTATCATTCTCCCCCTCTTGAAAAGGACTTGTCCACAAGTCTGGTTCATCTGAAACAAAAGAAGATAGGTCAGACACATTAAAACTTGAAGAAATGTCATACTTACCTTGAAGATCCAGCTGATAGGCGTTGTCATGAAGTTTCTTGACCACCGTGAATGGTCCATCCTTTCTTGGCATCAGCTTGGACTTCCTCCTCTGGGAATCTTTCCTTCCTCAGATGTACCCAAACAAGGTCGCCTGGTTGAAACAACACCTTCCGTCTATGCTTGTTAGCATACTTTTCATATTGTTTGGTCTTTGCTTCGATGTTTGCTCGAACCCTTTCATGAATCTGCTTAACAAGTTTGGCCTTCTTTTTGCCATCTAAACTTACCCTTTCATCAACAGGTAAAGGAATTAGATCAAGAGGAGACAATGGATTAAAGCCGTAGACAATTTCAAAAGGTGAATGTTTGGTAGCTGAATGCACAGATTGGTTATATGCAAACTCTACGTGTGGCAAATGTTCCTCCCATGATCTAAGGTTCTTTTTAACCAACGTCCTAAGCAAAGCAGATAAGGTTCTGTTGATTACTTCTGTTTGGCCATCGGTCTGAGGATGACAAGTGGTTGAAAACAGCAACTTAGTTCCTAGTTTGGTCCACAAGGTTTTCCAGAAGTAGCTTAAGAACTTAGCATCTCGATCTGAAACTATGGTTCTAGGCATTCCATGAAGTCTAACAACTTCTCTAAAGAACAGATCGGCAATATGAGAAGCATCATTCGTTTTTAAACAGGGAATGAAGTGTGCCATTTTAGAGAAACGATCTACCACAACAAAGATGGAATCTTTACCTAATCTAGACTTAGGCAATCCCAAAACAAAGTCCATAGAAAGATCAGTCCAGGGATGGTAGGGAACTGGTAAAGGAGAATACAGACCTTGGTTTGTGCTTTTGGACTTAGCCTCCTTGCAAGTCACACAACGGCTGCAGATCCTTTCTACGTCCTTCTTTAACCCTGGCCAGTAGAAATGGTCCTAAAGAACTTTAAGGGTCTTGGCTGGACCGAAATGTCCCATTAACCCTCCTCCATGAGTTCCCTGGTAAACACTTATCGCAAAGAACAGTGAGGTACACACAACCGATTATCAAAGAAGAGGAAACCTTCAGACAGGTAATACTTGCCATGGGCGTGTCTAGAACAAGCGAGATAGGGTTCCCTAAAGTCAGTGTCAGCCTCGTACAGTTCTTTGATAAACTCAAATCCTAACAACTTGGTTCCAAGAGAAGAAAGAAGCGCATACCTCCGGGATAGAGCGTCAGCTACTATGTTTTCTTTACCTTGTTTGTATTTGATGACGTAGGGAAGGTTTCAATGAATTCCACCCACCGTGCGTGCCTCTTGTTGAGCTTTTGTTGGCCATTGAGATGCCTTAGGGACTGGTGGTCAGTGTGTATGACGAATTCCTTAGGCCACAGGTAGTGTTGCCAGGTTTGAAGGGCTCGGACCAAGGCATACAATTCCTTGTCGTAGGTCGGATAGTTCAAGGTTGCTCCACCTAGTTTCTCACTGAAGTACGCCAATGGCTTTCCTTCTTGCGTCAGGACAGCACCTATACCAACACCAGATGCATCACATTCTATTTCAAAGGTTTTTAGAAAATCAGGAAGAACAAGTAGAGGGGCTTGAGTTAACTTCCCTTTCAAGGCCTGGAAGGCGTCTTCTTGAGCTTGTTCCCACTTGAATCCCACGTTCTTTTTGATGACCTCAGTAAGAGGGGCCGCAATGGTACTGAAGTTTGGGACGAATCTCCTGTAGAAACCGGCTAATCCATGGAAGCTCCGGACTTCACTCACAGTCTTTGGACTGGGCCAGTCTTTGATTGCTTTAACCTTTTCTTCATCTACACGGATGCCATCTCCTCCTACAACAAAACCCAAGAAAACTAGGTGATTTGCTCCAAAGATACATTTCTTTTCATTAGCAAACAGTCGTTCTTTCCTAAGCACTTCCAGGACTAGTTCTAAATGTCGAACATGCTCATTCATGCACTTGCTATAGATCAGAATATCATCAAAGTACACGACAACAAATTCTCCTATGTATGTTCTAAGGACATGATTCATTAGTCGCATAAAGGTGCTAGGAGCATTTGCAGGCCGAACGGCATAACAAGCCATTCATACAGTCCATGCTTAGTTTTAAAGGCTGTTTTCCATTCATCCCCTTCCTTCATTCTAATTTGATGGTACCCACTTCTAAGATCTATTTCAGAAAAGACCTTTGAACCATGCAATTCATCTAACATGTCATCTAAACGGGGAATGGGATGGCGATACTTAACTGTAATATTGTTTATGGCTCTGCAGTCCACGCACATTCTCCAAGTTCCATCCTTCTTGGGTACAAGCAAGAGTGGGACCGCACAGGGGCTTAGGCTTTCCCTGATGTAGCCTTTGTCCATTAGGTCGTCAACTTGCCTTTGCAACTCCTTGGTTTCGGTCGGGTTAGTGCGATAAGCTGGACGGTTTGGTAAGGAGGCTCTCGGTACCAAATCGATTCGGTGTTCTATCCCGCGAATGGGAGGTAGTCCACTGGGAGTTTCTTCTGGAAACACGTCCTGAAACCTGTTCATAATGGGCTTAAGTTCACTCGGTAGCTCCGGTGGCACATTAGAAGCTGTCAGTGTTTCTTTATAGACAAGCAAGACAAAAGATGGACGCGAAAACAAAGTTTTCTTTACCTGACTTGGCTTGATATAAAAGTTGGACTTTCTGACCTGTTCTGGCTGCTTTTCTAGCTCCCGGCTCTTCCGAAGCTGTACTTGGTCCTGGTGTACTTCGGTTGGAGATAGAGGCATAAGAGTGATTTTCTTTCTTTGGTGCTCAAACATGTGCCGGTTAGTGTATCCATCATGGACGGCCTTCCTGTCGAATTGCCACGGCCGGCCTAAGAGAATATGGCAGGCGTCCATAGGCAGGACGTTGCACACGACCTCATCGTGATATCGGCCGATGGTAATGGGAACAGTGACCTGCTCTTTGACGTGCTGGACTCCTTCTTCATTCAGCCATTCTAGCTTAAATGGTTTCGGGTGCGGTCTGGTTTCCAGCCCCAGTTTCCTGACAAGGACATCACTGGCCACGTTAGTACAACTCCCACCATCAATTATCAAAGAACAAACCTTATCATTGACTAAGCAACGAGAGTGGAAGAGATTCTCCCTCTGTTCTTTGTCACTGGTCTTGGGTTGGACACTTAGTGATCTCATGGTCACAAGTAGATTGCCTTGGGCCGGATAGTCAAATGGTTCCTCCTCGTCAAAGATTGGTCCAGTGTCTTCTTCCTCCTCATCCTCGGATTCCACTTCCCCATTGTCAAGCATGATCATGACCTTCTGGTTCGGGCACTTGTTGGCATAGTGTCCTAATCCATGACATTTAAAACACCTGATATCTCTGGCTCTACTCGTGGATTCCACGGTTTTGCCCTTATCAAAACGTGAAGATTGGTTAGTTTTAAACTCGGTATTTGCTGGAAGAGGAGACTTACCTGTGTCTTGGTAGTTTGGTTTAGGTGCATAGGCCGGTTTTGGTGAGTATGCAGGTTTTGGTGCATAGGAAGGCTTAGAGAAACCTCTTCTTTTAACCTGTTGTTCAATCAGGATTGCTTTGTGGAGCATGTCTTCCACACATTCAAACTCCTGGAGCTCCAACCGGTCTTGTATTTCTCGGTTTAATCCTGCCAGAAAGTGAGCCAAGGTCGCATCTAATTCCTCCTCAACATCAGCTTTAAGCATAAGGGTTTCTATTTCCTGGAAGTAGTCCTCAACGTTCTTTGTTCCCTGTGTCAGACGCCTTAGTCTCTGATGAAGATCCCTGTTATAGTGACTAGGAACAAATCTTTTTCTCATTAGCTCTGTTAGTTCTTGCCAAGTAGTTATTGGACTTTCTCCTATCATTCTTCTAAGAGAAACTACTTGATCATACCAGTTAATGGCATAGCCACTAAATTCAGCAGCAGCTAGTCTTACTTTCCTAAGTTCCGAAAAGTTTTGACAATCAAAGACAAGCTCAGTTTTTCTTTCCCATTCTAGATAGGCGTCCGGATCGTTCTTACCATCAAAGGTAGGAATTCTCAGCTTAAGTCCACCTAGCCCATCGTCCGTACTTCTGGCAAATGGGTTTTCTTCATCCCGGTTCCTGTGGCCTCTCCTGGCCCTGAGAGAACGGTTGTCTTAAAAGCGATCTTCCATGTCCTGGCCATCAAATGATCGGCTGTTCCTCCTGCCACGAGCTCTCCTCTGGCCTGGCCTCACCTGGCCTTGCTGGTCTTCCTGGATTTTGTCCAGACGGACGTTCACTTCTTCAAGACCTAGGTTCACAGCTCTCATCAAATGGTCAGTCAAAGCTTTCATTTGTAAGCTAGATAAACCACTTCTGGAATTGTTGTTCCTTTCATCCTCACTGTCAGACATGGCTTCCTGATAAGACACTTAAACAGATAATGTTATAGACACAAAACCCTCGCACTCAAGTGTTTATCCTCACCACTCAAGTGTTTTATCTCACGGGTTTGGTTTAAGTAACACTCAGAGTTTCTCCCAAGGTTCTAAAGGAACAAGTCAAACCGAATCTGACAAGTAACTCCCAATCAACAAAAGAGTAAGATCGGACAGAAATTTCTGAAGACAGAATCCGCTTTAACCACCTCAAGGCTGGGTTTTCTCTTCAGCCAGCAGGATTACTCTTCCACCACCCTCCCAAACTGGTTTTCTCCTCAGTTTGTACGTAAATTTTATTTTTTTTTTCTAGTTTTTTTTTTTTTAAGAAACTTATAAAGGTTTAGACAGAAGATATGGACGGTAAGAGAGTGGCCCGGATTGAAATGAAAAAGATCAGAATTTTTCGAATAAATAGTTGGAGAAGATGAACAGTTTTACCAACAAAGAGTGGCTCTGATACCACGTAATGGATCCCTCGGTAGGATTGAACTCTTTGTGGGTAAGTTGGATATGACCGTGACCGCAGCTACTAGCTCTTACGGTTCGGACTGATGGATCGAAGGAGACCATCAAGAGATGTGTAAGTCTCTTGGTATTCCCCACTCCTCAGACTCAAGGAAGTAACCCTTGCGATGAATCTAGGGAGGTTGTCGTTTGGAAGTAACCCTTGCCAAACAAATGAAATGTTCCAGAAGAACAACGAGATTTCCTCTCAAGAAAACAACAGATAAAAACTGACTTAATTTCAAAATAGATGTTGTTACAGACTTATAACATTTCGCAGATGGAAGCTAGAAGATAGAGAGTAATACGAGGAGTTTTTGTGGTTTCCTAGAATTAAAATATATGAAATAAGACTAAGTTCCTGGTCAAGTCAAGGTCGCCTTCAATCCACGCGGGTTTGTGAAGTTGACCCTTGGTCTTCTGGCAAAGTCAACCCTTGAACTTCTTGCAAAGTTTAGCTCGGTGTTTCTCGGGCTCGGATGGAGCAAAGAAGGTCTTCATGGGGCAAATCTGGTTCGGCTCGTGCTAACTGGAAACTCCCACATTCGATCATCTCCTTAAGTCCCATAATATGCTGCCTCAAGTTTCGGTCGATGGAAAAATCCATTAAGTCTTGGAAACTTCCTCCTTCCTTTGTTGGGTCGATATCCGGACGTCCGTTCCGGGCTAAAGCTTGAGTGTCTCGTGCGATCTCTGAATTGGCTCGGGCCATTTGAATTCTGGCTTGTTCGTTGGCTTCCTCATGACTTTTGGGTCGAGATTGGGATCGAGTGCGCCGGGTGATTCGGTCTTTAGGTCGGCCGTCCCTTCGCAGCTTGCTCCCGTGTCCGGCCGGGTCTATACGGAACACGGCCGTAGCGTCCGAATGTCCTGTTCCTCGGGCAGAACTGGTTTCCTGTTGTTGAACCTCGGTTTCCTCACGATCAAGTTGTTCCTCAGTATGATTGCCCGGTCCGTCCTGCTCTGGTACGTGCAGTTCCTCATCCTCTGAGCAGTCCGTGGACGTCTGGCCTGGTACGGTACCTTGGTGTCTATCAACAGGCCTTCGCGGAGGGACAAGTACAGAAGGCCTTAGTTTGTGTGGCTCATTATCAAAGGAGGCCGTTCATGGGTTCACTGAACGGACTGAAGCCGTGGAAGATTTCTCGTTTAGAGATGCCGATCAGTGTGCGGATCATGATCTACCTGTCCTTTGAGATAATCGGCCGAATTAGAAAGGGGACGACTATGATACAGTGGCTAGTGGAAGGAATCATGACGATTGTCGTGACGAAAATGATCTAACCACGCCTGTTCAAGACGATCATCCTACTGTTGACACTCAGCAAGATCCTTGGTCAGGAGTTCAATCTGCGTGGTCGACCGAGGAGACTATTAACGAAACGTTACACCTGTGTGATGCGCCGCATGACATTGAGTTTTTTGTGCCGAAAAAACATCAATGTATGTGGAACGCTCCGCCGAGCTACGTGTGTGTGTATGAGTCATATTTTCGGAAAGCGCACTTGTGGTTTCCGCTACCTCATCTTTTCGCAGTGTATTGTGATCATCGGAGAAACACCATTTCTCAGCTGACGGCTATTTCTATTAGACATATGACCGACATCCTTCTTCTCGGCGCTAAGTGTGACATGTCGATTAGTGTCCGTCATTTTGAAGAGATGTCGAACGTCAGTGTATGCAAAGAAAGTCCGAGGTGCTATTACGTAAATATGAAGTCAGAGCATAGTCTCATCGCAGGAGCGCTGAAAAAGATTCATCATTGGTAAAGATTCTACTCTTTGTGAAAGTTTCGGAATTGACAGTTGTCGAGCCGGACAGGGAATTTAGGATTATGTGGTAGTGACATTGGTAGAAGTCTTGTTTGTTTTGCTTTTAATTTTCTGTCTTTGGTCGATTTCGCACTCCCACCCCTTTCCCTGTTGCATCAGCTCACCTCCGGGGGTGACTGTCACTCCCTGGCCACTAGCTGGCCCAGCTAGCTTACTAGGTCACCAGCTGGTCCCAGCTGTGGGTCACTCCCTCCAGCTGGCCGAGCTGACCATGAGCTGAACCAGCTGACCCAGCTGGAGTGTCACTGTCAATACTGGACTGTGAGCTGCCCGAGCTGTCCTCAGCTGATGTTTCACTTGGGTTCAGCTCATTCCTATAATTTCGAGGTCGGACAAGATTCATGTAATGCCGGCTACCACCCTTATGGACCATTTCCCTTATGAGCGATCACTCACGACCCGATCCTTTCCCTTGGGCCTTATGGTCCATATTTAGGGCTTTAGTGGGAGTTGGGGACGTTACAGACTTTTTACTTCATTCTCCAGGATCTTGCGTGGTAACTCCAGCTGTCAGTGGTTTTGTGGACGACCTCTTGGCTCCGGTCAGATTTCTTTGAGCTGCTTCATGCGTATAAAGAATATCGGCCCCACGGTGGGCGCCAATTATTGAATGTATAGATCGTCGAATAAACGAGGGTATTTTATTTAGAATGAAATGGAACGAGATTCTCGGTTTTTTCGGGAAACAGTGGCTCTTGAAGAAAAATATATATTGTTCGAGTCAGATGGCTTTTGTTGAGTCACTATATTTTTCTCCCCTTTATTATTGTCTCTAGGATTCACAGCTAAGTTTTATTATATTCTTAACCTTTTTTATCTCAATCTTTTTCGCTTTTTGATTTATTAGATAAAGATGTGGTGTGTTTGTGAAATTTTGTCCTGGGCAATACATTAACTATTTCATCACCTATGAACACCTTCCCTTATTATCAACGGTTTGGCCAGGCTTCAGCTTTAGTATCTTCTCAGAAAATTCAGAATTAATGAGCACCAAAAACAGGAAAAAATAAATTACATGTACGATAATAGTTTGAGAAAATAAAGAATACATAAGAAGGAACATAGAGGTCAAGGAAACGTTTTTCTTAATATAATTACTCTTCCCTCCTAACAAGATGAGAAAATTTATTAAACTAGGTGATAATCCGCGCTATGTGTAGGTTTTTATTATATATATGTTTTTGAAAATATTTGTATCTATTTAATAATTTTGAATTTGTTGATGTAAAAGATAAAAGTACGAAAAATAACAAAATGTTTAATTGATCTATAAACTGCCGAGAAATAATCACTCATATCTTTGAACTCAATCTTATATTATGCACACTAATAACCATAATTGAAAAAGCAGTTCAGATACCTCCTAACAGAATACATATATATCTGTGACCCTCTGTCCAAAATGTGAGGTTTGCTAACGTCTTAGTGCTTGAATTCTCAGAAGCTGAGAGAAAGTTGTATTTAGCAAATCATTGTGACAAATACAACAAAGCATCGTCATCAACATCATTTTATTTACGATTGGTAATAAAACAAAAGAAAAAAGCTGAAATGGGTTTCGGGAGACCAAAAAGGTTTCTTGGTTGTCACTTAATTTTGCAGCTGGAAACCTTTCATCTTTGCTCCTTGGCTTCTTTCTGGCTTCACCCTTTTTGCTACAATGTGATCTTAAAAATGAAGAGAAAACTATATTACACTATGAAACTCTTCAGAGCTAGACTGAACATATGTCAATTATTGAGTTCGAAGGCTATGTTGCTTATGAATCTATGGTCTTATTTGGTAGCAACGGATACAATTAAAATATGTAGAGAAGACGCACAGCAGAGATGATGGAGAGAAAGACGAAGCTACAAGATGGTAAAGACTTAAGAGAAACAATACTTAATTAAAAGGTAAATATTTTTGAAAACTCTGCGTTTTGGTAGGCTACAAAAAAAGACGATTGGTGACTAGGGTTTTTCTTTGAATTTTCAGCCGCACGGTATGTCTTTCGACGGCTCTGCCGCTGGAGGTTTATCACCGCGCTGGGAGGATTTGAGCGTAAGGGATGACAAAGCTCCGGCATAAGCATCAGAAACAGAAACCGAAAACAGTCAGAAGAAAAAGTCTTGGGTAAATGCTGTTAAAGCTAACTCAGGGTTTGTTAAATATGATCTCACAGCAGAGACTTCGGATGGGTTGGCAGTGGTCCCTGAGGATGTTATTGGTGACTCTCCTCTCTTGGAGGATTTCCTGATTGGAAGTTATTTTGCAATGGCTCCCCATATCGCCAAAGTTCACTTGATAGTGAACAAGATTTCGGCTTTGGGGAATAAATCATCAAAAATAGAAGTGTTGTTGGTAGATGAGAAAGCAGTACAATTTTGTTTACGTGATCCAACTATAAAGGCAAGAGTACTGAGGAGAGGCATGTGGAATATTGCAGATATTCCTATGGTGATCTCAAAATGGTCCCCAATTGTGGATGAAACACAACCAGAAATAAAAGCTATGCCTATGTGGGTCATCTTAAAAAAGGTCTTGTATTCAATGTTTTCCTTGAAAGGGCTAAGTTTCATTGCAAGTGAAGTAGGTTACCCAAAAAGGCTGCACCCAGATACGGAGTTGTGCAAGAAGTTCGAGGACGCAAAAGTTTTTGTGGAAGCAGATCTGCCAAAGAAATTACATAAATCTCATAAATTCAAACTCCAGGGGAAAGAGGTGGAGGTACAATTTGTATGCCCGTGGTTACCGGCTCGTTGTGCTACTTGTGAAAAATCTGGACACACGTCAGATTGCTGTAATATGTAGATGGAAACTGGTTCACAAAAAAGGTCAGCTTTAGAAGTAGTAGTTCTTCATGCGATGCTGAGTAAGGCAGCTATGGAAAATCTATGGGGTGGAAAAGGAGAGAGGAAAAGTTGCACACCAAGAGATGAGGTCACGACTCATCCACGAGAGGAGGTTCTAGCATATAAAATTGTCTGTATTCTCCATAATTCTCTAGATGCGAACACGACAACAGGGATGGAAGTTGTAAACTCATGGAACTCTGTTTCTCCTAGTCGACGTGGAAGACAACTGGAGTTAGAATATGAGGGAGGAAAAAAGTTATAATATCACCATCCCACCTCTCTATTCTTGCGCAAACAGAGGAGGATGGATCACAAAAAGTAGAGGAGGTGGAATCGGTAGTTTAGGCGGGGGAAGAGGAAGACGAAGGGGAAATCAGAGTTGGTGCCCATCGTGATGATAGAGAAATAAACTTGCAGTCTGATGGCATAGGGACTCGTCCCTTTTTAGCAAGAGCTTCAAAACCAATACCAGGCTCCGTAGCTCTGCTAACTAAGAAGAAGAATCTTGGTGGTATGAGCAAAAGAGCTCCCCCTCAATAAATCCCATGTCGAGTTTTTTTCTATAATATTCGTGGCTTAAATCAAAGTTCAAAGCATTCTATTATCCGTGACTGGATAAGAAGAAGCAATTTTCAATTTGGTTGTTTGTTGGAGACAAAGTGATGGAACTCAGGACAAGGACCGTACTACCGGATCGGGAATAGGATTGTTAGGCCTAAAAAGGGAGGTTGGTTATGAGGATCTGACCGTGGACCGAGGGACGGGAGCTGTTGACCGCATTCTCTACCGCATCAACCCAACACGACCCGGGAACGAGTTCAGAAAGGATCTTCGACTGGACGTTCGAATTCTTCGACCCAGACCCAATATTCACCAACCAATTGGGACTGCTAAGAGTGATTGGTCAAGACAGAATGGCCTTGATTCGGGTGGAACCAGGAAATGGCCGAGAGATCCCTTTTCTCTACCAAGGCGCACAATCGGAGCTGATGGATCAAGTCCTTGACCTATCCCGTGGTCCATTCACTAAGGACCAATCCATTGAGTTTCAAGCCGGTGTTGAAAGCATAATCCTTGATCTCACAAAGGGCTTTGGACATTCGACCATTCCAACTAGTCCGACCTTTCGGACCATGATTCAAGTCAAGGACCCGGACCAAAAACACTGGACCCAGTAGCTCAAGGGTCAGTTAGCGAGGAGCTCAAGGTTCATCTTGACCAGTCTTTTGAGCCAGCTGTTTTAGCTGAGTTTTATGCATTTTTTCCCCCATTGTCATTTATTTTCTTTTGACTTGGATTTCTATAAGTTGTAGACATTTCGAGTTCAATAACAACTTTTGATCTTTCTTTCAAATTTTAGAGATTGTTTTTCTCTTTGTTCTTTGTGAACAATCGGTTGTTGGCAAGGGGTACTTCCATCAACAAACCTCTTAAAGGGTGTCCTGGTGAGTCATATCCTCGACCCTAGGGAGTGAGAATACTAGCGGAATTCTGCAGCCCCTAACGGTCCCAATCGATCAATCCTTGGTCGTGTGTGCTAGTAGCCTCCGGCCAAGCTTATCCATCACTTGTTCCATAAGAGGCTAGACAGAGTCCAGAAAGATCAACAAGGTCGGCAAAGCCACGTCTCAAGGAGAGCCCGGACCAGAGGTAGAGCAAACCAATTGGAAGAAGAAGATGAGGAGGAGGAACGCATGGAGACTCGATCGATTCAACCCTGGGGAGGTCAGAGGGTGAGAGAAGAAGACAACCCCTTTGCTAGAAGGGCAGACGACAACCTTGGTGATCTTAGGCTGGAGATTCCATCCTTCTTAGGAAAGAATGATCCAGAAGCTTACCTTGAGGGGGAAAGAAAAGTGGAGCTCACCTTTGAGTGTCAAAACTTCTCTGAGATGAAAAAGGTTAGACTAGCAGCTTCCAAATTTGGGGGTTACACCATAAATTGGTATGATCAAGTTGTTGCTCTGAGGAGAAGAGCCGCTGAACCACCTATTTTTACTTGGGATGAACTAACCCTACTAATGAGAAAGCGATTTGTGCATAGTCATTATCAGAGGGAACTGCACCAGAAGGTACGGTGTTTGGCACTAGGTAGGAGGAGTGTGGAAGACTACTTTCACGACATGGAAACTGTCATTCTGAAAGGTAATGGATCAGATGGAGCTCCAAGAGTTTGAAAGCATAGAAGAAATGGTTCACAAAGCCATTCTAATCAAACATCAGTCCAAGAGAAGGGGTTTTACTAAGCCAACTTACCCAACAAGCACAAGCTATCAAACCGCTTCTGTTCTGAAGCCTGTTTTCCAAGAAAAAGGTCCCATGCAGAATCAATTTCCTTCTTCTTCTTTTAAAACTAACCCACCTTCTCGCTTTGACAAAGGCAAAACCGTGGAATCCACGAGAAGAGCTAGAGACATTTGTTGTTTTAATTGCCAGGGTTTAGGTCAATATGCTAACAAATACCCAAACTAGAAGGTGATGATCTTGTTGGAGAATGGTGAGGTTGAATCCGAGGAGGAGAAAGAAGATACCGGACCAATCTCAAGTGACAGCTCAGGGACAGCTCTTGGTAACAAGGTGGACCCTTAGTGTGCAGTCCAAACCCTAGGAAAAGAGCATAGAGAGAATCTCTTTATTTCAAGATGTGTCCTGCAAGACAAGGTATGCTCATTGATTAAAGATGGAGGTAGTTGCACGTATGTTGCTATCACTTGTTAGGAAATTGGGCTTACATGTTCGACGAAATCCGTGGCCATTTAAACTGGAGTGGTTGAACGAGGATACAGAACTTTAAGTAAAGGAACAAGTCACCATTCCACTCACTATAGGTCGGTACGAAGATGAGGTTGAGTGCAATGTGTTGCCCATGCGAGCCAGCTATATCCTACTCGGAATACCATGGCAATTTGACATGAGACCTGTCCATGTTGGCTACACCAACCGCCACTCATTTCATCATAATGGGAAAAAATCACTTTGGTCCCATTAACTCCATCAGAAATACACCTGGACCAGCTCCAACTCAAAAAGAGCCGTGACATGGAAAAGAAAGCTAAAGCCCCGACTAAAGGATCCAATCTCCTAATCAAGTCAAGTCAGGTTAGGGAATCTTAGTCTTTTCAAACTTCTTATCTGTTACTTGTCTTTCAAGGAACAATAATGACAACTAACCAAGCACCAGAGATTCCGAATGAACTCAAGCTGCTGTTAGACAGGATCAAGGATGTTTTTTTCAGAAGAGAACCCCAGTGGGCTTCTTCCTATCTAAGGCATTGAACACCAAATCAACTTGGTTCCTGGCGGTTCACTTCCCAACCGATTGGCTTACAGGAACAATCTGATGGAGACTAAAGAATTGCAAAGACAGGTTGATGAGCTTTTAGAAAAATGATTCATTAGGGAAAGCTTGAGTCCCTGTGCAGTTCCAGTCTTGTTGGTTCCAAAGAAAGATGGAACATGGAGGATGTGCGTAGACTGTAGGGTCATAAACAACATCACGGTTAAGTATCATCACCCTATTCCTAGGCTAAATGATATGTTAGGTAAGTTGCATAGATCAAGGATTTTCTCTAAGATAGATCTTAGGAGCGGTTATCATCAGATTAGGATGAAAGAGGGGGATGAGTGGAAAACCGCATTTAAAACCAAGTAAGGACTATATGAATGGTTGGTCATGCCCTTCGGCTTGACTAATGCCCTAGCACCTTTATGCGATTGATGAACCACATACTTAGGCCCTTCGTAGGAGAGTTTGACGTGGTTAATTTCGATGATATCTTTATCTGTAGACGTAGCCTGCTTGAGCATGTGCAACATCTAGGAAAGGTCTTAGAGGTTTTGAGAAATGAACAATTGTTTGTCAATGTGTCTAAGTGCACCTTTGGAATAGATAACCTAGTCTTCTTAGATTTTTTTGTAGGGGCAGATGGCATTCGGGTGGATGAAGAGAAGGTCAAGGCCATCAAAGACTGGTCAAGTCCTAAAACTGTGAGCGAAGTCAGAAGCTTCCATGGCCTAGCCGGATTCTATCGACGGTTTGTACAAGACTTCAGTACTATCGCTGATCCACTTACTGAGATGATCAAGAAAGACGTTGGGTTTAGGTGGGGACAAGCTCATGAGGATGCCTTCCAGACTCTAAAACAGAAGTTAACAAACACTCGACTTCTTGTTCTTCCTGGCTTTCTTAAATCTTTTGAAATCGAATGTGATGCCTCAGGGGTTGGTATTGGTGCTGTTCTTATGCAGGAAGGAAAGCTAGTGGCATATTTCAGTGAGAAGCTTAGGAGAGCCACACTCAATTACGCAACCTATGACTAGGAGCTCTACGCCCTTGTGAGAGCACTCCAAACGTGGCAACACTATCTGTGGCTGAAATAATTCATCATACATACAAACCACAAGTCTTTGAAACATCGCAAGGGCCAGCAAAAGTTGAACAAACGGCATGCGAGATGGGTAGAGTTTATCGAAACCTTCCCATATGTCATTATGTACAAACAAGGTAAGGAAAACGTAGTAGCAGATGCCTTATCCCGCAGGTATACTCTTCTTTCCACCCTTGGTACTAAGCTTCTATGTTTCAAATTCATTATAGGCTAGAAGGGTTTCTTTTGTTTGATAATAGGCTATGTGTACCTCACTGCTCTTTGAGGGAAGTGTTTTGCAGAGATGTAGTTAGCGATGTAGTTAGACTCCATGGCATGCCTATAACCATTGTGTCCGACCGTGATGCTAAGTTCCTTAGTTAATTTTGAAAAACCTTGTGGGCCAAGTTAGGAACCACACTCTTGTTCTCCACTACTTGTCGTACGCAAACTGATGGACAAACTGAGGTAGTGAATAGGAAACTTTCGACTTTGCTTAGGTGCTTGATTAAAAAGGAACTTCGGATAACTGGAAGAACACTTGCCACATGTAGAATTCGCTTACAATCATTTGATTTATTCTGCAACCAAGTACTCTCCCTTTGAAATCGTGTATGGATTTAACCCTTTGTCATCTTTGGATCTAATGTATTTTCCTGTGAATAACCGTTTGAATGTCGATGGTAAAAAGAAAGCTGAGATTGTTAGAAAAACACATGAGAAGGTTAAAGCTAATATCAAAGACAAGCAATACGAAAAGTATGCTAACAAGGGTAAGAGCAAGGTGGTCTTTCAACCAGGGGATCTAGTATGGATACATCTCAAGAAGGAAATGTTTCCCAAGGAAAGGAAATCTAAGCTCATGCCAAGAAAAGATGGACCATTCACTGTGGTCAAACGACTTTGTGACAATGCCTACCATATTGATCTCCAAGGTAAGTCTGATGTGTCATCAAATTTCAATGTTTCTGACATGTCCACTTTTGTTGCAGATAATACGGATTTGTGAAAAAGTCATTTTCAAGACGAGGGGAATGATGGAACTCAGGACATGGACCACACTACCGGACCGCGAATAGGATCGTTGGGCCCAAGAATGGAGGTTAGTCATGAAGATCTGACCGTGGACCGAGAGGCGGGAGCTGTCGACCGCATTATATGCCGCATCGACCCAACACTACCTGGGAACGAGCTCTGAAAAGATCTTCGACCGGACGTTCGAATTCTTAGACACAGATGCAATATTCACCAATTAGGACAGATAGAGTGATTGGTCAAGACAGACTGGCCTTGATTCGGGTGGAAACAGGAGATATTCGAGAGATCTCTTTTCTCGACCAAGGCGCACAATCGGAGCTGATAAATCAATTCATGGACCTATCGCGTGTTCCATTCTTTATGGACCTATCCATAGAGTTTCAAGCCGGTGTTGAAAGCATAGTCCTTAATCTCACAAAGGCCTTGGGACATTCGGCCATTCCAGCTGGTCCCGCCTTTCGGACCATGATCCAAGTCAAGCACCCGAACCTAGAACACTCGACCAAGTAGCTCAAGGGTCAGTTAGTGAGGAACTCAAGGGTCATCTTGACCAGTCTTTTAAGTCAGCTGTTTTAGCTGAGTTCTACGCATTGTTTTCCCCAATTTTCATTTACTTTCTTTTGACTTGAATTTCTATAAGTCGTATAAATTTCGAGTTCAATAACAACTTTTGATCTTTCTTTCAGTTTTTAAAGATTGTTTTTCTCTTTGTTCTTTGTGAACAATCGGTTGTTGGCAAGGAGTACTTCCATCAACAAACGTCTTAAACGGTATCATTGTGAGTCATACCCTGGTCCAAGGGAGTGGGAACACTAGGAGAATTCTGCAGCCCCTAACGGTCCCAATTGATCCATCTTTGGCCGTGTGTGCTAGTAGCCTCCGGTCCAAGCCTATCCATCACGTGTTCCACAAGGGGTGTCGATCTGGTCTAGGATTCCATCACAAGGGTAAAGGAAAAAAATGTGCAAGGTTTAATATCGGTAAACTTTCCGAACTGGTCATTATTGACAAACTATGAACGTAACGGTTTAGGCCCAATTTGGGTGCTCTAACGGGAGACTGCGAGATTAACACCAATGTGAAAAGCGGACAAATGATCACCTGTTCAGTTGGGTTTGAGGGATGGGAGAATGAGTTTATTTGTAGTTTCATCTACGCTTCAAATGATATGGTGGAGAGAAGAGAGCTCTGGGAGGATATCAGAGCACAACAAAACTGGGTGATCCGCAACAAGCCTTGGATGTAACATCATAATCATCATACTTGGAAGGAGGCTTTCTCTCCCTGTGACTTCTGTCTCTATCGAGCAACATAATCTTCCAAGCCTCCCTGATCCTCTAAATTCTGTTCTGGCAGATCTGACCCAGATGAAGAACTTCCACCTTGAGCTGAATTCTCACAAACTTCTAATGTGGTGTTAGACGGCCCTTGTATCAGATTTGGACTGAATGTAACTCTTTTTCGTTTACTCTTCTTCTGAGTAACTTCATCTTTCTTGCTAGAGTTACTTTCTTTTCCTTGATTATCTTTATATAACTCCTTCTCGTTGAAAACCACATTTCTACTAATAGGACATTGACCTTCTTCTGAAATCCATACACGATATCCTTTTGTCCACTGTGGATATCCCAAGAACACCCCCTTCTTAGCTCTAGGACTTGTCTTACCCTGAGAAACATGGACATATGCAGAGTATCCAAACCTTCTCAAATGGCTGATCACTGGTTTGGACCCAGACCAAACTTCTTCTGGTAACTTGAAATTAATAGATGAATTTGGTGATCTATTAATCAAGTATACGGTTGTAGATGCAGCTTCTGCCCAAAATCTTTCCTCTAGGCCACTCTCCACAAGCATGCATCTGACCTTGTCCATTATCGTCATATTCATGCATTCTGATACTCTATTTTTCTGTGGAGTATAAGTACATGTCCGGTGTCTCTTGATTCCCGAATCTTTGCAAAAAAATCAAACAGACTATTGCAGAATTCTAATCCATTGTCAGTCCTTAGACACTTCACTCGCTTTCCCGTTTGATTTTCGACAATGGTATTCCATTCTTTAAACGTCAGGAATGCCTCATCTTTTGACCTCAGAAAGTAAATCCAAACCTTTTTTGAAAATCATATATGAAAGTGACGAAATACTGACGCTGTGACAAACTCTTTTCCACTGATGGTGAAACCCATAGGTCTGAATGAATGTAATTTAGGACTCTTTTAGTTGTGTGCTTTGACCTGGCAAAAATCTGCTTGTGTGATTTGCCGAGAGCACAACTCTCACGACACTCCAAAGTGTTCACTTCCTTGTCTGTCAGATATCCTTCCTTGACAAGAACATTCATACCTTTCTAACTCATATGACCGAGTCTAGAATGCCATACTCGGGTCATATCTACCTCTGGTTTTGCAACCATTGTATCACCTTGTATTACTTTGCCTTGCAAATAATACAATCCATTGTGGTATTTTCCAGATGTTACTTTTCGAACCTTCTTGTAGAAAGTAGCTACAAAATCACTTCCTTCGTACTTGCACCCACTCTTTTCTAACTGACCATAGCAAATCAGATTCCTTCCTATTTCAGGCATGTACCTAATATCTGTCAAAATAACCACAGAGTTATCTGGATTTAGAATTTTAATCTTACCAATCCCTTTTATTTCACTAAATGTCATGTTTGCCATCAAAACTTTTCCTCCATCACAATCTTGTAGATCAAATTGCACGTCTCTGTCTCGTGTTATGTGGAAGCTACAGCCTAAATCCATTACCCATGCTCCCTCAGTATCTTGAGTACTAGCCGAGAGAATTAATAGGTCATGCATCTTCAATACGACATTTGCAGAGTTTTCAAGCTTCTTCCCATACTTATCTGGACATTCTCTTTTCCAATGCCCTTCCTTACCACATAAGAAACACCCTTTGTTGTTCTTACTATACTTAGGTCTCGACTTTGATCTACCTTTTCACTTTGACCTCTCTCTCCACATTTTGTCTTTTCCCTGTCAAATTTTCTTTCAGACCTGCCTCTAGATTCAACATACAAACCCTCTGAATTTCCTCTTGCTCTGCCCAGCAAACCTTTTTCTTTCAGCTCCACTTCTTTGGAATACGCTGAGGTTCTGACATCACTCACTGTGAGAGTATCTTTGCCACTGCCATACTTGAGAGTACGCACCAAGGCTTTAAACTGAGGAGGGAGGCTAGTGAGAAGATTAATAGCCTTGTCCTTGTCACTTATGTTTATGTTGATACTTGCAAGATCATTAACAAGTTTCTGAAAACTGTCGATATTTTCTTCAATACTCTTACTCTCTTCCATTCTGAACCAAGCAAACCTTTGCTTCAAGTAGATTCTGTTTGGTAGAGTCTTTGTTTGATAATCCGTATCAAGGGATTTCAAAATACGAGCTGCAGTAGGCTCCTTTATAACCTTTCTCAGAATCTGATCACTCACTCATCTTGATAAGATTTCTCACCCTCTTATCCTTCTCAGGGAATTTAGGATCATTTGTAGAATCTTGTCCTTCATCATATGTTTCAGTGTCTCAGATACTAGTCTCGCTTTTTTCTAAAACCGATTCTAAGTTTAGAATCTCTAGCTGACACATCACTTTATGCTTCCATAATCCAAAGTCTCTTTTACTATCAAATTTCTCTATATTAAGTCTGCTTTGAGAATGCTCCATAACTGACTCTTGTATTTAATCTCCTACTTTCAGATACTAGATTCAAATACAGTCAATACCCGCCAAACTCCAACAAGCCAGACAACCTCAAGAGAAAGATGATAACCTAGACCTGCGATCGCTATAGTAAACCCTAACTGATAATGCTATCCTTGGACTTACTACCTGTAGATCTCCCTCTGTTGATGATCAGATTAACTTTAACCAAGGCTCTGATACCACTTGTGCGGAATTACATTGTACTAAAGCTGACTAGATCAAGACAGAAATAAACACAAGAGCACACAAGAAACTTGTTTACCCAGCTCACGATTTAAACCGTTACGTCTGGGGAGGGAAACTCAGTCCCTAAATTCACTATCACTCTGAGAAAGTTACAAATTTTCACTTTTCTCTGTCTCTTACAACAGTGTATTACTGCTCTGCTCTTTTTGTAAACGCTAAGCTTAAGGTTCAAGCATATAAAGCACATTGTGACTCATTCAATGAGTAAAACATCTCAACACCAATCCAACATAAAACACGATTTTCACCATTGATGAATATTCAAGCTTTTTCCAAATATTGTATGTGACAATTCTGAGCTCAATTCAAGCTATAATCACACAAATCATCATGAAAAACACCAAGGACTGTTCACACAAGCAGTTCAGAGAGGGAGAGAGAGAGAGAGAGAGAGAGAGAGAGAGAGAGAGAGAGAGAGAGAGAGAGAGAGAGAGAGAGAGAGAGAGAGAGAGAGAGAGAGAGAGAGTACAAAACCTCAAATGCCAATGTTGGGTCGCGACTGTAAAAGGGGGTTTCAAGCTCAAACATTTGCTTGTTTTCAAAATCGATGGCAAATATGGAATCAGAGAAAAAATCCGAGTAGGTTAGGCTAAAAAAATCACTCAATTTGGTTGAGTTTTGCAAAAGTTGGGATTTGAGCTAAAAGCAAAGAGAGAGAGAGGAGGTGGTGTCGCGAGGAAAAAGAAGAAGCGGGGAGAGAGGGGTTGCTTTTGAATCGGTTCAGTTAGGGTTAAACCCAAATAAATTGGAAAATTTTTACTGAAAACCAATTTAAGCCAACCCAGAAAACTTACCTGGTCGCAAATTTTGGAGCACCTAAATGGAGCATGTGCTCTGTTTGTGGCTGAGGTGATCTATTCGAGTGCTTTACGCCTGTAGCACCCTGAGAGAGAAATGAGCATGTGCTCCGTCTGGGTTTCGGGTGCTCTGTTCGAGTTTCTTCGCCTGGAGCAGCCAAGACTGCTACGGAACATTTGGTGCTCCGGAACACGTGCTCTGGTCGGGTGCTCCCTTCTCCTTCTTCACCTGATGCCTATAAACACCTTAGGCCTGTTTTTCTTTTTTTTTAGGCAATGAAAATTGAAGCCAAAAGTTAGAATACAAAAAAAAATGTTGAATGTTGGAGACTCTTACCGGTGGGTTGCCTCCCACCAAGCGCTTGGTTTAAGTCACTAGGTTGACTTGGTTAGACATTTAGGCTTGAGGAGGATCGCCAAAGGGAAATGCTTCACCTTGTGCAAAATGAAAGACAACGAGATATAGCTTAATCCGCTGACCATTGACAACAAACTCTCCCCCATTGGTGTCAAGTAACACCACAGCTCCATAAAGTTAAACCTCCTTCATTGTGAATGGTCCAGACCATCTTGATCTCAACTTTCCAGGAAACAGCTTTAACCAAGAGTTAAACAGCAAGCTTTCAAAGATCTTGTTTCACACCATTCTTTTTCAGGAAGCTTTCAAAGATCTTGTTTATGAAGTGGGATCCTTCATCACTAATGACAACTCTAGGTACACCAAACATTGGGAATATGCTGGATTTTAACATCTTGATCACCACTCTTGCATCACTTGTGGGACTTGTCAAAACTTCAACCCATTTGGACACATAGTCCACAGCCGCTAAGATATACTCATTCCCTAAAGATGATGGGAATGGTCCCATCAAATCAATCCCCCACACATCAAAAACTTCAACTTCCAAGATGAAGTTTTGTGCCATTTCATTCATCTTGCTTATACTGCCTTGTCTTTGGCATGAATCATACCTAGACACAAATCGCTGAGTATCACTAAACATAGTTGGCCACCAATATCCTACTTTTAGCACCTTAGAGACTGTTTTGAATGTGGGAAAAAGCCAAACATATGAGGAACCATGGCAGTGGTCCAAGATTTATGGGATTTCCACTTCTTCTACACATCTTCTGAATACCCCATCAATGCAGTGCTTCTATAGGTAAGGCTCATCCCAAAAGTAGTCTCTTATATCTTTCAAGAATTTCTTCTTCTTATTGCCCACGAATTCCTTGGGTTCTTACTCAGCAGCAAGGTAGTTGGCTATCTCTCTTAATCAGGGCAAATTTGTATGTAGTGCCTTATCGATTTAACCTCAGAAATTGGTCGGAGCAGGTGCTCCACAACCTGGCACACTTACAAATAGATTTTTTCTTGCCGCAGCGTATGTAATGGGTTTGTAGCTCAATCAAGAGATCTGTTGAAATCTCTTGACACCTACTCGCTCAACTATGAGATTGGGAGATCACTTAGGACAGACTTCTTTATTTTGATGAAGCTAATCGAATGAAAGCAAGGAAATAAGAGAAGTTCTCTTGGTATTAATTATATCAAATCTGCCTCTTATAATGAACTAAGTGATACCTTATATAGGTGAGAGGGTTGTTAAGAAAAAAGGAAAACCAACTTAGAAAAGGACCAAAATAACCGACATTTGTCCTAATCCTAAAAAGAATAGAAAAATCTAAAATAAGGAAAGTTGTTTAAAGCTGTTAAGGCGATGCTGCATCAGGTCTCTCCGAATTGGAAAGATTCGTTCGCGAATCGAGCAACGGATCATCAGTAAGGTACTGTGAGAGATACTTCACGTTGAACACGTCAGAAGAGGTCACACCAGGAGGAAGACATAGGCGATAAGCGTTATCATTTATTCGTTCAAGCACCTCAAGAGGGCCAATCTTCTTGGCTTTCAACTTGTTGTAATCTCGTGCTGGCATACGATCTTTGGTAAGGACAGCCCAAACAAGATCTCCGACCTCAAAAATAAGTCGTCGACGTTTCGTATCAGCCACAGCTTTGTACTTTTGAGCCGAGGTCGCCATGTTACCTGTAGTAAGGTTGTGAATATTTTGAATGTCGTCAACAAAGTCAGCAGCAGTTCCATGAGAACGTGTGTGATCAGGGAGGGAAGAGAGATCAACCGAGCACGAGGGGAGACACCATAAATAACCTTGAAAGGACTAAAACCCGCACTACGGTTAACGGCATGGTTATGATAAAATTCAGCCTGAGGTAAATGTCTATCCCAAGTCTTAATTTTCTAGCCAACCAAACAACAAAGAAGATTGCCAAGAGAGCGATTTGTAACTTCTGTTTGGCCATCTGTTTGCGGGTGATATGCATAGCTCATATCAAGGCTTGTATTCAACATCTTCCACAAAGATCGCCAAAATTGTCCAAGAAAGCGTGAATCCCTATCCGAAACTATTGAAGATGGTAGACCATGGCGACGATAAATCTCACGGAAGAACAGAGTGGCCACTTGAACAGCATCAGTAGTACGCTTGCATGGTATAAAATGAACCATTATTGAAAAGCAATCTACGACAACAAAGATCGAATAAAAACCCTTTTGAGTTCTTGGAAGTCCCATCACAAAATCCATGCTTATATCTGTCCAAGGCATGGTGGGGATTAGAAGGGGCAAATATAGACCGGCATTTGAAGCATGCCCTTTTGATCTTTGTCAAGTCATGCACCGTTCGACAAACCGTTCAACATCACGGCGTAAAGAGGGCCAAAAATAAGAAGAAGAAACCAACTGAAGTATGCGGTCACGACCAACATGGCCTCCCGTATGAAGCTCCGAAATGAGTTGGAGACGAAGACTACACGCCGGAATGCACAAACGAGAGTTGCGAAACAAAAACCCTTCATGAATGGTATAATATGAATTTCGGCCGGCCATAGTGACGGCGCCTCAATGTGTCTGCACGCGATTAGATACGCCTGAAGTGTGCTTAATCACAAAGGTAAATTGTTGGAGATATGAGACCCAAGAAACATGTCGAGAAGAAAGCTTCTCTTGACTGGTTAAGTGTTTGAGTACGTCATCATCAGTAGAGTACAAATTCCTTGTGAAATAAGTGATGGCGCCATAATGTTTAACGGCCTGAACGATCGCATAGAACTTGATATCATATGTCCTATACTGAAAGCAAGCACCAGCTAACTTCTCCCTAAAAAAGGCAATGGGACGTAGGCGTTGACATAAGATTGCATCAATCCCGGTCTTAGAAGCATCAGTATGTAAATCAAAGACCAGGCTAAAATCGGAGCAGACACAAGCTTTTGTTTGACGATTTCAGATGAAGTAGTTGCAGCTGGAGTCCAAAGGAATGTGCCATCACACATACAATCTGTAATAGCGGCCATAAGACTACTAAACTGCGGAACAAAGCGTCGGTAAAAAGACGCCAACCCATGAATGCTACGAGTTTCAGTTAACTTCTTAGGAATAGGCCAAGAACTTATCGCTGACACTTTGGCTGGATCAACAGCTAAACCTTGAGAGGAAACAATGTATCCCAAAAAGTGGACCTTCTCGGAACCAAACTCACACTTCTTAAGAGTAGCATAGAGTTGACTCTTCCGCAAAACTAAGAGGACGTCTCGTAGATGTTGGACATGATCCTCCCATGTCAAGCTGAAGATGAGAATGTCATCAAAGTAAACAACGATAAATTTACCTATAAAGGGACGAAGGGCTTGATTCATAACATGCATAAATGTGCTAGGAACGTTAGATAGTCCAAACGGCATCACCAGCCACTCAAATAACCCTTCTTGTGTCTTGAATGCAGTTTTCCATTCATCTCTGGGCCTTATGCGAATTTGATGATATCCGCTTTTCAAGTTGAGTTTGGAAAACACTTTAGCAGTGCCTATTTGATCTAACAAATCATCAAGGCCACACACAAGCGCCATGAGCCATATTTCTTTGGTATGAGTAAAGCCGGAACGGCACAAGGACTTCGACTTTCACGTAAAAACCCCTTAGGGACTAGATCTTCAGCTTCTCTGTGTAATTCTTCATGTTCAGTAGGGCTCATTCGATAATGGGAAGGATTGGGGAGAGAAGCATCAGGAATCAAATCGATGCAATGTTGGATATCACGTAGTGGAGCCAATCCAGGAGGGAGATCACTGGGAAAAACATCCCAGAATTCCTGCAGCATCGTGTCCAATCTTGGCGAAAGAACATTGGTCTGGAGAGGAGACAAAGTTGTAGTAATTATAAGAAGAACCATTACAGCCTCGCGCAACTCTGTTTCAAACGGAGTACGTTGCATGAGCATGATTGGGTTTGGAGGAAGAGCTGGAAGTGCGGGTAGAGACGGTTTTAACGTGAACGTCCGGTCATTGAAACGAAATGTGTATGTATTAAGGTAACCATCATGTGTGACACGTCGATCAAACTCCCACGGACGACCGAGTAAAAGGTGGCAAGCGTCCATAGGGGCAATATCAATTTAGATTTTATCTTTGTAAGCATTGCCGATCGAGAATTCCACCAATGTGCGTTTCAAAATAGACACATCACTTCTGTATTGAATCCAACCGAGCTTATAAGGATGAGGGTGTGGTCGAATAGGAAAATTCATTTAGACACGACTTCTTCTGCGATGACATTCTCTGAACTTCCAGAATCAATAATAAACGCGGCCATTGGTCGTGCATCGAGAATGAAAAAGTCTGTGCCGTTGTGAGGCATCCTCCAGAACACGTGGAGCTAAGCATGTGCGTCTCACTACGAGAAGGTGACCCACATCCGCATGTAATTCTTCTGTTTCCTCCACAACATTTTCATCATAAATTACTTCCACATCTGGTCCAGTATCATCAAGTAGGAGACCAAGACAGTTACGTGTAGGACAAGCTGCTTGTCTGTGACCTGGTTCTCCACAATTAAAGCAACGTAGTGTTCCAGACCGTGTGGTACGAGAATTATCAGGAGAGGGAGTAACAAGTCCTGCTTTTGACAGTACTACTCCAGAAGGTGCTTCTGCTGGAGGCAAGGGAGGTGAAGGGCGAGACCAACTCCAAGCAGAATAGTTGCTACGAGTCTGAGCTTCGACGGTTAATGCCTGCTGATGAGCTTCAGATATTGTAGTTGGGTGAAACAAATTCAAAGTGTGTTGAATTTGTTGTCGTAGGCCACTAATTGATGTTCTGAATCCCGAAGATCAATACGAGTTAGTAGCAAAAAAAATTCAGTAGAATACTCTTCCACCGTACGTGTGCCTTGTTTCAAATTTTGTAATCATTTAAACATGAGATGGTCATAATTGTATGGAAGAAACGTTTTTCGTAAGTGTTTCTTCAATTTATCCCAAGACATAATTTTTGATTTCCCTGTACGAGCTCGAGTTGTCTTTAGTTGGGCCCACCATGCTGCCTCTCTGTTCCGAAATCGCAAAGCGATGACTGGAACACAACGATATAACGGAACTCTCGTTTAAATTCAAGCACCTCTTCAACTGTAACAATCCAATCCAAAAGCTCTTCTGCCGTTGAGCCACCATGCAACTCTGGAAGTTCAGATTTGAACTCGTGTTCCCATCGTCCATCAACGTCGGGGTGGAGAACAGGGTTTCGAATCTGTCTTCCAAACGGGTTATCTGCGTTGTCATGTTCAACATCGTGTTCACCATCGTTACCATCGACAAGGTTCGGCCATGGAGGTGCGCGTTGTAACGCTATTGTCTGCATCACCATGGTGAGCTGTTGCATCTGTTCTTGAAGGCCATCAAGAGTTTGATGTGTGAGTTCGGCGTCTGTCGGAGGAGGACCACGGCGTGGTCTGGCCATGGAAAAGGTGTTAGGGTTTTGCTTTGATACCAACCTGGCGCAGCGTACGTAACGGGTTTGTAGCTTGATCAAGAGATCTGTTGAAATCTCTTGAGACCTAGTCGCTCAACTAAGAGATTCGGAGATCTCTTAGGACCGACTTCTTGATTTTGATGAAGCTAATCGAATCAAAGCAAGGAAATAAGAGAAGTTCTCTTGCTATTAATTATATCAAATCTACCTCTTACAAAGAATTAAGTGAACCATTATATAGGTGAGAGGGTTGTTAAGTAAAAAGGAAAACCAACTTAGAAAATGACAAAATAACCAACATTACTCTTAATCCTAAAAAGAATAGAAAAATCTAAAATAAGGAAAGGTGTTTAAAGGTGTTAAGGTGGTGCTGCATCAGTTTTTCAGGGAGGCTGTGATCTATAGGCATCTCAGTCTCTACTCTCATCCTAGACAGATGATCTGCAACACCATTCTTGTCTATAATCATCAATTCGAATCTTGTTCAGAAGAATCTATCTTAGGAGCTTCGGTTTGGCATCTTTCTTAATCAGCAAATACTTCAGTGCAGCATGATATATGTGCACAATGACTTTCGACCCAACAAGGTAGGATTGGAACTTCTCAAAAGCGAAAACAATCGCTAAGAGCTCCTTCTCTGTGGTGGCATATTTGCATTGAGCCTCATCTAGAGTTCGGCTCGCATAGTAGATGACATACAGCTTCTTGTCTTTTCTATGACCCAGAACTGCACCAACTGCATAGTCACTTTCATTTGTCATGATCTCGAATGGGAACTCCCAGTCTTGTGGCTGCACAATGGGTGCACTAACCAATGCTCCCTTGATTGTGTCGAAGCATCAAGGCAGGCACTATCAAACTCGAACTTCACCTCTTTACACAATAGCTGTGTAAGAGGTCTAGCTGTCCTGGAGAATTCCTTGATGAAACACCAATAGAAATCAACATGACCCAAAAAATTGTGGATCCCATTCACTGTAGGCGGCTGCAAGCTCATCATAACTTCTATCTCCACTTTATTCACCTCAATACCATACTCCGAGATTCGCTGACCCAACACGATTCAATTCCTCACCATAAAATGGCACTTCTCTCATTTCAAAAACAGATGTTTCTCTTCACATCGTTGAAATACCCTGCACAAATTCGACAAACAAACAGAAAATGAGCATCCCTAGATAGAGAAATCGTCCATGAAAACCTCCATAATGTCTTTGATGAGGCAATTAAAGATAGACATCATGCACAGCTGTAACGTTGTCGGGGCATTGCACAAGCCAAATGGCATTCGTCGGTAAGCGAAGGTGCCATAAGGACGTGTGAATGTCGTCTTCTCCTGGTCATCCAGATGGATTGGGATCTGAAAGAAACCAGAGTAACCACTTAGAAAACAATAGTAAGGGTGGTTACCTAATCTTTCAAGCTTTTGATCAATAAAAGGCAGAGGAAAATGGTCTTTACGGGTTGCAGCATTCAATTTCTGATAATCTATACATATTTTATGGCCAGTTACAGTCCTAGTTGGTATCAATTCATTCCTATCATTTTTTATTACAATGATTCCTCCTTTCTTAGGAACTACATGAATAGAACTAACCCAAGTATTATCGCAACTTGCATAAATCACACCAGCCTCTAGAAGTTTTGTTATCTTCTTCTTAACAACATCTTTTAGATTTGGGTTTAACCTCCTCTGATGTTCTATAGAGCTCATCGATTCATCTTCTAGATGTATCCTATGCAAACAAAGATCAGGAGAGATTCTGGAGATATCATCAAGTGAGTATCCTAATGCTTTCCTATACTTTCTAAGTTCAAACAGAAGCAAGACAACTTCCACATTGTTCAGTTTTGAGTTCACTATCACAGGGTAGGTAGAGTTTGTTCCAAGGAATGCATACCTTAACCCAGCAGGAAGTGTTTTCAGCTCGAGTTTTGGAGCTTTCAGCTCACTCCAGGGGCCATCAATCAGACTTGAGTTTGGAGCAGGTTCTCCGGAATTCGGAGTGGATGCTCCATTGCTGATTTCAACAGTCGATTTCTGCCATTCTTCTAGACTCATGTACGCTACCATCTTCTACACCCTGAGGCTTGAATCCAGTATTTTTGCAAACCCATCAGCATCCTCACTCAGAAAACTATGTCTTCCTTCAGCCACAGTCAATGCAACCTCCAAAGGATCAGTAGATAAAACCTTTTCAACCACTTCTTCTGAGATTCCATCATTTCCTTCAATGGTGAAAGTCTACCCATCCAGCATGGATCTTCTTAGGAACTTGTCCATTCCCAGCTGGAGATCAATCATCCCACTATTTACATCGATTAGTGCACCTGCTGTGTAGAGGAATGGTCTACCCAAAATCAGAGGATCTCTTGGTTCTTCATCGAGTTCCAGAACCACAAAATCTGCAGGGAATATAGTGTTCCTTATCTTCACATGTAAATCATCAAGAATACCAACTGACAGCTTTGTTGATCTACCAGCAAAAACCAAGGAGATTCTTGTTGGCTTAAACTTGGTGAAACCCAGTCTCTTAGCCACATAGTATGAAATAAGATTCACACTTGAACCCGGATCGCAGAGAGAGCAAGCAAAGGTCTTAGGTCCGATTTATACATCTTCTTGAGTACCTTGTTTTGCAGTACAACACTGCAGTCTTGTGCAGTCTTGTGAAACCAACATCACATTCTCATCATCAGCTACTCTTCTAACTAACAGACCTTTCAAGTACCTTTCCAAACAAAACATCATTTGGGTAGCATCAACCAATGTGAGTTGACGATTATATCTTGAAGTATCTCCTTGCATTTACCCTCCTCTAGGTCCTTGCGGGACTTATTAGGTGGGACTGGTTATGGTACTTTAGGTCTGTAAACTCTTTCTGGAGTTGTTGCAGGTTTTTCTGCAGAACTGGACGGAGCACTCTGATGGAGCATGTGCTCCGGATGTTGAGGGGTGCTCCTTTGAGTTTTCTTCGCCATGAGCATGTTGTTCCTCCTGGAGCAGGTGCTCCACAGCTATCTCCTTCCCTTATTACAAATTTTGGGCTGCTGCTGTAGCAACTTGAAGTGTATTCCCACTTCTTAGCTCAATGGCATTAATGTATTCATATTTAGTAATCTCAGGCTTCCCAGGAAGAGTTCCAGGTGTTCTTTGACAGCTTCTCCAGTTTATGCAACTTGGACATCCAATTTCTTCATATGAGTCCACACAGCCTAATACTTGCCATTCATATCACTTTACATGCGATCAACCTTGGCATTGATTTCAGAAGATGACTTCTGCTGAGTAAATAACAGATGTTGTATAAGATTTTACAGGTTATCTTGGGAGTTATTTGCAGAGCTTGAAAAGGGCTGCATGTTGGTGGACTGCGATTTCTGCTGTCCTCCTTGGAAACGATTTTGTTCCTGGCTAGTGATGAACTGCTTCCCTTGTGAATTGTTGGAGTGGCTTTTCTGAAACCCCACATTCTGAGACAGTTGATTTGGGCCTCCTTGTTGTTGTGGATATACTTAATCTTGTGGATTTTCCAAATTGGTGCTTCTATCGGACAATTTGGGGTGGCTCCTATAGGCTATGTTAAACCCACGATTTTCCGTAAAACTCTAACGACCCACTTTCACAGGCCTAGCAAGGCCCAATAGCTCTGCATGAAACCATAGGTATTTTCCCCTATATATAGACTTTGCCTACTTTACTTTTTCTCCAGAAAACTTAATAGCGTCGAAACTCTGTATAAATTAAATCACCGGGAAGTGTTAAGATCATTTTACCTCAGAAATCTCCTAGTTCGTTTAGGCCTTCATCAGATCTGAGTCAAAGGTAATCTCGAAAACAAGTTTCGATTGTTTTTTCTTTAAGCCGATTAGTAAATCGTCGATAACTTTCTAACCATTTGAAATCTCGCAAATCCAAGACCACCATCGGATTCAGGACAACGAGACAAATCCGTAGAGCCAAAAATCAGCCTGAACAGGCTCCGGACGCGCCCGCACGCGCCGTCAGATGATCGCACGTGTATCTCACGCGCGGCGGCCGCCGCCACCAGTGATTTTTCCGGTAAGCCGTCGCCGCCTTGACTCGCCGGTGACTCGCTGAGTTAACTCAGTGACTGACCGAGTTGACTCGGTCGGCTCGGTTTGGTCCGGTTTAGGTTCGGTTTGATTTTGAGTTCGGTTTGGTCAGGTTTGGTTCGGTTTGAGTCCGGTTTGACTGTTGACCGGTCTGAATGTTGACTCTGACTTGTTTAACCGTTTACCGTTGACCATTGACTTTGACCGTTGATTTTGACTTTGACCGTTGACTTTGACCAGTTTGACCAGTTAACCGTTTTTCGCCGTTCGAAAGCCGTTCTCACTCGATTTTTCGTGCTGATTTCAGATTTAGCATCCTTTTTAGTATCCTCAGTTCAGAATTTGCAGTTAACCTCCGTTTTTGCTAAGGTGAGGGCTTTTCGCAGAATTCCGTACTTCCGTCTAGAACGCCTTATATGGAATCCAGTATTAAATGTGATATGTTTTCTCTGATCAACTCTAGGTAGTTTTGATTGTAAATTGAACTTAGGATTATAGATGATATAACCCATTTTATGTGCATTAAAATGTTAATTGTTCTTGTAAACATGTTTATTTAACTAGTTAGTCAAGTTGCTAGACAATAGGATTGCGGGGGTACAGAGACGTAAATTATGTACTTGCGTCGCGTGTTGTATCTATAGTGGTTCAGTCGATCTGTTGTCCAGTACCATTAGAGATTGATAAATCATATTCGGGCTGTGCCGTTGGACACTGATTCCATATTGTCCTCTTCGGGGGGGGGGGGGGTGTCGGCGGTCACTGGAGGCGTCAATAGGACCGTTGTTTGTTGTTTGGGTATTTTAGGTGCCGTGTTTGCTCATGTTTAGTCTTGTTACTGTTTTTGGAGTGCTATGATCGGAACTCCGTTTTCTGTGATTAGCATCCCCAACCTCACTGAGTGACTCCCCTGTTACTCACCAGTTTCATTCATTTTTCAGGTGAGACGGACGAGTAGTAGATCTGTATCGGATCTGGTGCTATTTTGGGATTTTCACGTTTTCTTCGTATTTTTTTTTAGACATTGGTTTTATGTTTTATTTGAGATATTTCAGTTACGGATTTATTTAAGGATTTCCGGAAATCAAGTCGTATTTATTAAATTGGAGCTTTTGAGTTATAAGATGTGTTTAGTGGCACACTGTTCTTGAGTGAGGATGAGACGGGTGTTACAAAAACCTTGTCCATTCACATAGCTAACCTCTAACTGATTATCATCCTGTTCATCACCAAACTCTTTAGATGTAGGTGCTTCTCTATTCTCATCAACAAAATGGACTGTCTTTTGGTTCCCCTATAGCAAAAGGTTCACCTTGGCTGTGAGCTCATCAATATTTTGAGCTTCCACACTACTGACCTTCCTTGTTATGTCATACTCAGGAGATTTATTGCCCGAACGTGCAGGCAAGTTCTCAATCAGCTCAAAAGCACCCTCCTTGGACTTTGTCATAAAATCGCCATTGCTGGCAGCATTCAGAGCATTCCTATAATTGTGTCAACACCATCATAGAAGGTACCCAGGATTTATTCATCAGTGAACCCATGATGAGAGCACTCTTTTTTTTTACTCCTTAAACCTTTCCCAAGCCTCACAAAATGCTTCTCCGGAATGTTGCTGGAATGAGGATATCTTGTTCCTCAATGTTGCAGTCTTGGACTTGGTGTAGAAGTGATCTAAGAATGCTGGCCTAAACTCATCCCATGTTGTCAAAGACCCAGGTGGCAATGACATAAGCTAGTGTGAAGTTTTGTCCGCCAAAGAAAAGAGGAACAACTTGCACTTCAGAAAGTTGTGAAACACTCCATTTGAACCGGTTGTGCTGCATATTTCTTCAAATCTTTCGATGTGGTCCATCGGGATTTCTGTAGGCAACACATGGAATAAATGCTTCTTCACCAAAGTAATCATTTGAGGCTTGATCTCAAAGTCTTGCCTCTGAATTGTGGGTGTGACAATCGCAGCCGTGTTTTGATAGAAGGCATGCGGATTATCTTTGTCTCCAGTGGCAGGATGTTGCTACCGTGGTTCTCGCAGTTGCTCCATCTCTTCTCGACAACTCTTTGTTGGTTAGGATGACAAGATTTTTGGATTTTTTTCTCCTTGTGGTTCTTGTTGTCATACACCTGAAACAGACACACCAGAGAAGAAGAAAAGCAAGTTAGAAAAATCGTAGACTAAAATTCAAACCAAGAAATTGAGGTAACGAATTGGTCCCCGCCGCAACAGCGCCAAAAACTTGATACACTGGATTTAGTACTTTAATTCTACTGCAAGTGCACAACATATAATTGTAACACAAAAAAAGTTCGATTTCCAGAGGACCAGTGTTACACTATGAATCTACAAGGAATTGAAAAGAAGCTAAGCAAGCAAGTTGGTTTCATTATTTTGGTAACAAGTAACATAATTAAATAGTGAATTAATATCAATAAAACAAGGCGTTAGACTAAGGAACTTTTGCAGGAAATTCAGGGCATAGGATCGAACAACTATTAACGGGCCAATTAAGCACAAGTCTTGAACTCGAACATAAAGATAATATCAATCCACTGTTGTGGCATCAACAACTTTATCTAACAACCTAGAATCCTAAATTGTCGTTTGATCATAAAATCATAGACAAGCATTGTTGCACATGTTCGATATATTCACGATTTGTCTTAACATCAACTGTCGCTAGTAAAGGACAAATCGCTCACCAAAATCTTTTCTAGCAACCTATTACACTTTTGATGAATAGATAACCTAAAATCATGAATCAAGTGATCAGTTAAATCAAGGCATTAAGACTAACAAATGGTGAAGACAATCAACTCAAATCCCTATTTGTGTTCAATCCATCAACTCATGTATACCATTGAAATCCTTGATCTAACTAGTGAATCTACTCAGACAAGGAGGAAGAAAACACAGCAATAGATGAAAATGAATCCATGAAATATATAATAGAAATGACAAAGGTTCAGAATTCTTCTCAAGTGTAGCAGAGATTTTCTCCCAATCTTACATGCAGAAACTCTTAAAAACTCTATGAAAAGGTCTATAAGTCACAAAAGATTTCAATGTATGGTGTGAACAAGATCATAGAATGAATGATGAAAAGAGGATCGATGGAAGATGGCGACGGCTCCCCCTTTTTCTTCCTTCCTCGTGTCCCAAAACTAGGTAAATGGAATTTCCATACCTGTTTCAGACGGATGGAGCATGTGCTCCGAAGGGGAGCAGGTGGTCCATCATAAGATATTCTTCAAACTCAGGTCATTTTCCTTCATTTCGACTCCTTTTTACTCCAGAGGCTCCAGTTTCTCATATCTTCGTTTATAGCTCATTATTAACCTGAAATGACTCGATAAAAACTAAAAAGACTCGATAAAAGAAGAAAACAAAGATTAGAATGAGGTAAAATCGCCTAATATCATAAATTCATAGAATTGTTTTCATCTAGATTGTGTTTAAGGCTTATTATAGGTTCCCCAACCTAGAATTTGAACTTATGTTTAATTCGTAGATACAAAAATATAATTATTCGAATTGCGTGAACAAATAAATACATATCTACAAAGAAATTTGGTTAATGATTTTGTGAACAATTTAAGCTATACATAATGTTGGTTTGAATTAATTGATTTTGTAAAAAAAAAATTGAAAGCTGAATAATTTTGTAATTGTATTTCAAGTTCAAGAACAGCTCTTAATAAAGTCCTAACATTTTCTTCAATCTGCAATTCTGATTTACTTGACCATCTCCCTATGCCTAACTTTCCCCCAATTGATTTTACAACCATTTTATGTTGCATTGTTGTTTTTAATTACATTGATTTTGTTTAATTTAATTTGATAGCATGAACTATTGCGCGATCTTAAGTATCTATGGGATTTGATACTTTTTATACTACTTCTATGATGAGCATATCACTAGTCTTTGTCCCTACCCCCTCGTTGTACATTGTCTTAAACCCTCTAGCTTGTTTAAGAAAACCATGTCACTTGAACAAATGAGAATCCTTTATACCAAAAGAGTCTCATATGGTACACCTCAGACCGGGGGTTTGTTTGCATGAACGGTGGTGGTTGAAAGCTGCACTAATGTCATTCTCTTTCAGACGATCGAATGGAATATGGGTGAAGTGGTTATGTGGAGCCGACTCAACTGGACTAAGGTCGCATTTTGAGTAGGCTGGTCGAATGGTCAAGCGGATAGATGGTGGAATAAGGATCGTGACAAAGGCTGCATAATTCTCTTTGATCAAATCATGAATCAAGCTTATGTGAATCCACAAATTAAGCTATGATTCACACAACTAAAATAACAAGCAATGATAAAAGAAATCAAGGAATCCACCTAATGATTCATTTGAACAAGACACAAAAATAAAAATTTTGTAAGAGAAAAAAAATCTAAATTTTTATTATCAGATTTATTGGATATTTTACAATAAAAAAGATTAGCTTTACCTACCTATTACAAAACGATATTTACAATATATTATATTAAAATAATGTATTTACAATTTTTAAAAAAAAGTGAAAAGAAAAACTAGTTAAGTCAAATAATAGTTTTTTGCCACCAATTAATCATTTGACTTTGGATGTAAAAAAAAAAACTAGGTAAGTCAAACAATATCCTTGAAGATTTTTGAGTTATTATTTTCGATATTGCACCATTCTCTCCTTAAAATGGTTCCATTCCTTTGTTAGTGATAATCTCATAATTACATCAGTGGATGTCAGATTTAGCAATCTTGGAACATTGAATTGTGATTAGAGATCTAATCAGTTTTAGCAATTGTAATAAGAGCTAGTGAAGAAAAACCTAAGGAAAATGGCTGAAAGAGATAATAATATATTGGTTGTTTAGTTATAATTGTATGTGATAGAACATATTAACACCGAGTTTTTGTTTTGTTTTGTTTTTTGTTTTTTGAATGAATCCTGAAGCTTTGAGGAATGTAGAACATAGTTTAGTGCTTTGAGATTTAGAAGTAAGAGAGGAAGCATCTATTTATAAGAAAATCTATGAACTCAAACGAAGTAAATATAGCAGTAGCAGTAGCCAATTTGTCTAACAATTTCAATTGAGGTAGAAAGATCTCAAACGAAGAAAAATTTATGAACTCAAATGAAGAAACTATTTATTTTCTTCTCGTTCCACTTTTTCATTGGGCTAATTAGTTCTACTGGGGTGATTTCGTATTTGGTTCAAATGGGTTCTATAAATATTTATAACTTGGGCTTAAGTTTTAACATTAGGTTTTTCTCTTTATGAGTTTAAAAGGTTGTAGTTAAGGGTAGTATTACTAAGGTGGGTCTATTGTATAGTGGGCTCCTTGCTCTCATTTAAATTTAATGCAAGTAACAGTTATATAAAAAAATGGAATTTAAAAAGTAAATATCACAGCATTATTTCAGTATAGAATGATCTTTGCATTCCCACCTCTCGTCCGAGATCAGCTACCTGAAAATTTAATACTTACCCTCCCTTCACTGTCCACAATTTGATTGATCCATAGACTGGTACATGGAATTTACATTTGATTGAGGAAACCACATCCATTAGGATGTTGTTATTATCAAGCACATACCACTTAGTCGAGTGCTAAATAAGGATACCTATGGGTGGCATTACACGAAACATGAGAAATATACTGTCAAACCAGGATATGATATTGAACTACTGTTACTGGGTATGGCCCAAACTTTAAACCCCTTTTGGCTTACACTTGGAAAGTTAAATGTCCACCAAAAATGAAGCATTTCATGTGGTAGGCGCTATCCGGATGTGTCTTGGTTACAAAGAATTTACGATCAGGAGGTATACAATGTTCCTATTGTGGAGTAGAGGAAGAAACAATAAATTGTAATCTTTTTTAGTGTCCTCCATCAATTCAAACATGGGCTCTTTCAAAAATCCCCTCTAATCCTCAAATCTTCCCATTATCGTCAGTTTTCTCGAATTTCGATCATCTTTTTTGGTGACTCCCGAAAGGGATCGAGAATAGTTATTTTACATGGATAATTTGGGACTTGTGGAAAAGCAGAAATGAAAAGATCTTTAACAAGGATAGAAATCCTGATGAGATTCTCAGTATTACAGAAACTGAAAATAGACTATGGGAGGAGGCTCAATTCTAAGATAGAAAGAATGATGTACGATGCTCTGTTTCACAGACTAGTAGTGGGACATGATGGTTGGTGGTGTTTATAGATGGTTCTTGGACGGCGTCTTATATTTTCTCAGGCCAGTATTGTAGTAAAGAGGGGTTTGAAAGATCTGCAACATCAGTGGGTAGTCTTTGCTACAGATTGCTCTGACTTGATTAAGATAGCGTCTAACCCTTAGGAATGGTCGGCTTTCACGCCGCACATAGAGGAATTTCATATATGGAAAGAGTTTTCAACCCATTTTCTATCAAGCTTATTCCACGTGCAAAGAAACAAAAAGGCGGAAAAGTTGGTACACAGTGTTAGTGTTTGTACTTCGGAAGCTGTTCATGCTGCCCTGATACCACCGAGCTGGATCAAAGAGCCTTTCTGTGTTTACTTTTTGACATGTTGTATATGTTGAAAAAAAATAAGAATTATTTTACATTATTAATTATTTTTCCCCTTTGTAACCGTAACAGAATTAGATGTTGAGGAAACAAGAAACATTTTCCCGTCAAAAAAAAAAAAAAAGCCAAGTGGTGCTGTATCTTGAGACGTATTAAAATACTGATAATGGAAACTATCTTATCACACAACAAACTTTAAAGTTTTAGATTTAAAGAAACAACCCATTCTTTGATTTGATTTCGGGAGAGACAGAGAAAAGATGAGGCTCTGAGAAAAGAGAAAACAAAAACGGATCAAGAGACAAGACTGAAGAGAGAACTCAGAGAAGAGAATCGAAGAGGCTAAAGAAACTGATACGATAACTTACTCTGTGAGCACAGAGTCGAGATACACGAAGGAATCCAAGGTAAAACAACGAAACTGAACGACAATTTACTCTCTTTACTACTTTGATTACTCATTTCCATTTTGTGTTTGGTTTTACTCCTTACAATAAAGTTTCTAGATATCTATTTGATGAGAGAAGTCAAAGACGCCTTGGAAACAGACTCGAGCTATGTTCTTCTCGTGAAGGGTGATATTTTGATTTAAGTGTTTTACTTTTGATGGATTCTCAGGGAAAGATCGGGATTTGGGGGCGAGCGAATCTGAATATCTGATGTTAAAACAAATTTTTGTAAATTCGATTCAGATATTGAATAGGAATATCTTCTAGATCACCAGGTCATTGGGTCAACCAGGGTCAGTTCGAGCCAACAACGAATCTATAACTAATACATTATTTTATTTTCTAATATAAAAAAAAAATTTCCTATGTAAAAAATATGTTGTCCAACAACACAACAATAGAATAAATGAAAAAATATTTCCAATCCAAATTTTAATCCAAAAAAATCACAAATAATGAAAATAAATGAATAAATATGAAAACAATCTATCGTCATCGCTTTTTTCATCAATCTCTTCGGGTAGCATAGTGAAGTCTTCATCAAAATTTACAAAACTCAAAAAGAATTATTATATATTATTATTACATACAATAAGAGCAAAAAAAATTAATATTTTTAAAAATACAATTTGATTCTTCCCGATTAAGTAAATAACTCTGAAATCCTATATTTCTATATGTATCAAAGGTTTCAAAATCAAATATTATAAACAATTTTACATACTTTTTTATGAACCCTCACCCGATCATTTCACCTAATTAACCGGGGGTCCTAGGTTAATAGCGGATTTTTCTGAATTTCATCGGTTATATAAATGGTGGATTTTAACTATAAACCCACACCGGAGTGTTGACCTGATCCCGGGTTTATTGGTTCAACCGGGCAGTCCGGATTGAGCTTGAAAACATTGGTTAAAGCTGATGAGAGACACGAAAGAGATTCAAGATCATTGGAAGCGAAGAGGGTAAAGCAACCATTAGAGTTGGTATAGAAATCTTGGTTAAATTATAACTTATAGTCCGGTTAATTTGATTTTGGTTTACTTACTTGTGTATAAAATTAAATGTACAAATAATATTTGTGAACAAGATAAGTATTTTATTTTTCCTCTTTGTTACGAATCCTCAAAACTAAGGTTGATAACGGGTGGTTGGTGGAATTGAAAGCTGGATTCAAGTCACTCTTTTTCAACCAGTCAATTAAGGTGGTCGAGCGGATATTATGATGCTGTCTCAATTGAACTAAGGTTACTCTTTGAGAATGCTGATCAGATGGTATGATGGTACTGGTGGTGGATCAATGGCCGCCATAAATCTGGTAAAGAAGCTTTAATAAGATAAAGAACTCTCTTGGCTGAATCACACAAACTCAAAGAAATTCAGAAGAAGATAGGTTTTTCTAAGAAAACTCTGTTTTATGTTTTGATCAATGTGTGAAAAATACAAAGATGCAAGTAGATTTTATATAGTACTCCAAATAGCTATGTTTTTTTAGTGTCTTTGAAACAAATTACAATAAATGAAAACTACATTATTGGAATCAAATTGAAATTAAGAGGCTAAACATATTTCTTTGATTACTAATTGGAAAAGCCAATATTAAACAAAGAAAATAAATAAGGATTGGTCAAATAATATTCAAAATAATTCAAATCCCCACCCATGTTTCCTCCCAAATCATCAAAGACTTATTGTCTTGAAAAAACCAAACCATCCCAGTGCCGTCGGTGGTTCCTCTAGCTCAATCAACATTGCCTCATAGCCACAAAATTTTTAAGCTATCTACATATTAGCTATTTTTACTATCAGCATTTCCTGATATTGGTTATTTCCAGACCAATATACCCGAAAAAGACCAATGAATTTTTTGAAGTCTTCTATCTCTTCATGGTCAGTATCTCTTGCGACTTAAGTCACCAAAAGTAAGGATGTTGAAGAGGGCTTTGAATAAAAGTCTCACACTTGTCTAATTTTTTTTTATTGACAATTGAATTAGAAATTCAATGTGTTTTAACAAAAATTAATGATTGGATTTCTGATTCAGCTTTCAATAATGAGTTGGTTATGATTTAGAAGATGGTTAAACGCGTAAGCGCCAATTGAGAATAGAAATGCACAATATTTTCAGGAGATGAAAAATAAAGTCTATTAAAGAATCACAAGAAAAAATTATAAAGAAAACAAAAGCATAATAAATGTGGTGTATTCAATCTTGTATTTGAGAAGGTTCAGAAAGATTTGATTTTTAATGAGTTTTTAGATGATTTTGGATGAATTAGGTAGCTATGATTTTAATTAAAACACTCTAGAATTCCACATAAAACCATCAGATTTAGATTTGAATATTTTAACTAAGAAATTCCACCAAAGTACTTTCCAATCACAATAAGCTCTTAAAATTCAGTTTTTAAAATATTTTCAATAACAGTGGATTTGAGAGTACATTTTTTTAATCAAAAGTGTAATAACAGTGTCTTTTGACAATTTAAAATTCATGTTTGATTAACAGAAAATTTATCATTTTAATATAAATTAATTCAAAATTTTGACTGAATACACCTCTGTCAATGTTTTTGAAGATTTATTGTGATTTTCCAATGAGCAGTTGTAAAAAATAGAGAATATATGGAAAATATTTCGAGTTTCATCTTACTTTTGTCTTTTTTTTTTAAATTATTTATGGGTTCTAATTCTAAAGCCCTCACAGCTCTGTGCATTTATTCTTTCTTGTTCTAAAATATTGCTTTGTTTCTTTCTTGTTCTAATATATATATTTTTTGAAATTGTTATCCTCTTGAGATTTATATAAATTAGAGACAAACAAAGGAACTTGAGAGAGTGCTTCCTCACTTTCAAGCTTCATCTTATCCTGTTGCGCTCCATTTATCTCTTTAATTTCTCAATTTCTAGTCTCTGTCTCTATGCCTCATAGTACACTGTCTCTCAAACCCTCTAGTCTGATTCATTGAACATAAGATATTACTTTGTTTCTTTCCTGTTCTAATATATATCTATTTTTTAATTGTTTTCCACTTGAGATGTATATAAATTACAGACTAACAAAAGAACTTGAGAAAGTGCTTCCTCGCTTTCAAGCTTCATCTTATCATGTTGCGCTCCATTTCTCTCTTTAGTTCCTCAATTTCTAGTCTCTGTCTATATTCCTCGTAGTACATTGTCTCAATCCCTCTAGCCTGTTTAAGAAACCCATGTCACTTAAACAAATGAGAATCTCTTACACCAGAAGAATCTCATATGGTAAAAGTGACATATAACTGGATGTCAAATTTAGCAATCTTGGAATGTTGGATCATTATCAGAGATCTAAGCAGATTTAGCAATTGTATTAAGAGCTAGTGATGACAAAACTAAGACAAATGACAGAAAGAGAGAGAATTAATCTATTTGGTTGTTTGGTTATAATATTATGTAACGAAAAGTGATCATAACACATTAACCACCGAGTTTTTTTTTTAATGATTTCTCAAGCTTTGAGGAATGGAAAACATAGTTTAGTGTTTTGAGATTGAGAAGCTGAAGAGAAAGAATCTCTTATAAGAAAAATTATGACCTCAAGCGAAAAAAAATGTAGCAGCAGCAACCGAATTGTCTAAAGATTTTAATTGAGGTAGAAAGAAAATTGAATTTAAGAACTAAATATCACATGTTACGATTGTTCAAAATTCTATAATTATTCTGAAAGAATTATTTTGAACTACTAATTATTTTTTCTTTTGTAACCGTAACAGAATAGCTGTTGAAGAAACAAGAAACATTTTCCGGCCAAAAAAAACAAATGAAGTCTAAGTGGTGCTGTATCTTGGGACATATTAAAATACTTGTTATGGAAACTATCTTATCACACAACAAACTTTAAAGTTTTGGATTTACAGAAAACGAAACCATTCTTTAATTTTATTTTGAGAGAGAACAGAAAAAAGAAGAGGCACCGAGAGAAGAGAAAAAAAAATGTAATAAGCGACGGAGAGAACTTAGAGAACAGACTCGAAGAGGCTAAAGAAACTGATACGAGAACTTACTATCTGGGATCAGAGTGGAGATCCATGGAAGAATTTACTCTCTCCATCACGTACAATATAGTATCTAGAAAACAATCTGATGAGAGAAGTCAAAGACGCCATGGAACGGCTATATTAGTTATTAACAGAAGCGGTAAGCTGTTAGGAAATACTGGAAAACTCTAAGCAAAAGCAGTTAGTTAGTGTTATATTAAAGTTGTTGCAATCACTTTCTATTTGTGTAACAATTTTGTCCAACCATTTTGATTATTGGTAAATATTATATTTTTTTTTTCTAACAGTTTTTGTTGTTGCACCAATCAGACCCTAAGAAAAATGATTGAAAGAGAGAAAAGTAATCTATTGGTTGTTTAGTTATAATATCATGTAACTAAAAGTGATCATAACACATAAACCACTGAGTTTTTATTTTTATTTTTTCTGAATGAATCCTCAAGCTTTGCGGAATGGAAAACATAGTTTAGTGCTTTGAGATTGGGAAGCTAGGGCGAAAGAATCTCTCTAAGAAAAATTATGTCCTCAAGCATAAAAAATATAGTAGGAGCAACCGATTTGTCTAAAGATTTTAATTGAGGTAGAAAGAAAATAGAATTTAAAAACTAAATATCACACGTTACCATTGCTAATAATTTTGTAAGAATAATTTTGAACTATTAATTATTTTTCCTCTTTTAACCGTAATAGAATAGCTGTTGAAGAAACTAGAAACATTTTTCCGCAAAAAAAAAAAACAAATGAAGTCTAGTGGTGTTCAAAGTTTTCGATTTAGAGAAACAAAACCATTCTTTTTATTTCGAGAGAGAACAGAGAAAAGAAGCGCTGAGAGAAGAGAAAACGAAAAACGTAATAAGCGACGGAGAGAACTTAGAGAATAGACTCGAAGAGAACTCAGATGATACATGGAATGGTGCAAGCGAGTCCGTATCCAGTTCGTTCACAGCGTCCGGAGAAAGATCAGATGAGACATGGAATGGTGCCAACGAGTCTGTATCCAGTTCATCCACAGCTTCCGGAGAGAGATCAGATGAGACATGGAATGGTGCAAGCGAGTCCGTATCCAGTTCGTCCATGGCTTCCTGAGTAATTTCAGATGATAGATGGAATGGTGCAAGAGAGTCCGTATCAAGTTCGTCTCGATGTACAAGATTGTGAACATTATCTACAAACTGGTCTGTGTAGCTATGGACGTTTTTGCCGTTTCAATCATACTCCTGATCATGTTGCACCGGCAAGAAAGAAAGAAAGTTATGTACTTTTTGGCTGAGTTTAAGTTGCAAATTTCCTTATGATGACTTTGAAAGATGTTAAACAGCTGCAGTCAAAGAGGAATACTGGGAGAAATTGTAAGGTACAGTTGTCAAAATCTGATTAAATTTGATTGGTTGTTGTAAGAAAAAACGAGAATTAAGCTCATCGTCCATCTAGTTAAAATTAACACAATTTAGTCTACTTTGTAACTTTCATTTAAGAGGTGACTACAGAATCTATTTTATGTCTTGTAAGCAAATTTTTCTAAATCTCAGGCGAGTGAGCGTGATCCAAGGGAAAGACTCCAAGATGCCAGTGTAGGGGCGGTTACAAGCAAATGAGGATTGAAGAAGGAAATATTGAGTGGCGGAGGATAGAAGGTGAAAAGATTATCCAGGAGCACAGAGAAAGACAAAACAGTTGGAGGAGACAGGCTCAATAGAATATGCAGAGACAGAACACTGAGCGGTCGCCAAGGAGTGATATTGAAGAGAGTGTGGAGGAACAAAGAATGAGGGTAAACTAAACTGAAAGTAGATCTGATTCTGTTATTTTATCTGGATGAAGCACAGTCCAGAATAATTAAATAAGACCTGACTATGTTTTCTTATTTCGATAAAGAATTATTTCGTTTCTTTTCCTTCAAACAAGTAGATCCCATAGAATACAAACGTTAATGCTCAAGAGAATCTGCAGGGACAGGAACAGGCAGATATGGAGAGGCAGGTAAGAGAGGCTGAAGAGAAAGCGCAGGAACAGCTACGGAGAGATACTGGGAGGAGGGAGGCTCGTTCGCGTATTGAGCAGGTTTTGAACTGAATCATGAAGATTTTCTCAATGGCACTTGGAAATATGCAATACCGGAATGATATTCACATGAGTTTTTTTATTTATTATTTTTCTTCAGATGAAACCCACAGTCTCAGCCGATAACGTGGAGCAAATCAAAGAGTCATTACCAGATCTTGGGATTGAAAGAAAAGAGGGCGATGGGTATTAAGAGGAAACAGGGTTACGAGATACACCAAAGAGAACTCTCAGATTGTTTGGAACGCAAGAAACGATATGTGTCAGGAAGACTTCTGTCAAGCTTTTCGTAATTTCAAAATCTTGTGATTTGTTCATTCTTGTTGTTTAGTTCGGTTGATCATTCACTTGTAAACGTTCGTGCAAAATCAATAGCTAAATATAGTTCCCAAAAGTAATGTAGTCAATTGACAGTTGCAATCATATTAGTATGAAAAGTAGCTGAGTAGAAATACATTCTGATCATATCTAAATTTAGACATCAATATTCTTGTATGCTCTTATTCTTGTGTTTTTTTACTAAGAGAAAAATCATATACGTTACTATACTAATATGTTCATATGATGAAACAGATCTTTTTGAAATGCAATGTATATTTTGGTCAAACGACTGATGAAAATGTGTCAATCAAATGTTTTTATTTTCTCACCAAAAGAGTAGTGCAAAAGAAAAAACAATTATCCCTTCAATTATTTCAATTTCGATTTTTTAGTTTGTAGGATGAAAATTTTGTATATATATATGACCTTATAAAATAAGTTGAATAATTTTAATTTTTAGAAGTGAAATTTTAATTTTTAATTAACATTTTTCCTTAAAAAAAGTCGCTTTTAAAAATTACATTTCTCCAAAATTATATTTGGATATAGTATTGAAAATGTAGTATAGTCAACTGCAATCACATTAGTATCAAATTAGTTCGTGAAGCATATATTCTCATCACAGATAAATTTACACAACAGTATTTTGTAAGCTCAAATTTACCAAAAGAGGAGAAGAAAGCATACATATTATTATTACGTATCAACATATATTGATAAGTCTTGATAGAGCATTCATATTAATCTGATTCAGTCAAAATTTGTAATCAAAAAATTAACCATATTTACAGTTGAGTTTGGATGCACTAAAGTGTGTCCAAAATTATAAAACTCTAAAATACTCTAATCTATAACTATAATTTTAGATTATCTATATTTTATAAAATTTACTATTTTCTTTAAAACACCATAAATAGCGTGTTTTTATTCAAAATAATAACAGAACATTTTTTTATAAAAAAAATTGCAAAATGGCATGATTTTACCAATCATCGTAATAAAATTTTCTTTTCATAATCTTAAAATAATGAATTCTCCCTAAACTGTAAAAAATATATTTTTCGTCAAACCACAAAATAACAATTCTGCCAAAACCACAATTTTTATTTTCCATCAAAATAAATAAAAAATCACATTTTTTGTTGCAATCAGATTTTCTATCAAAACTGTAAAGTTGCATTTTTAAAAATAAAAATTAAATTACGGCAAAACAGCAAATTCATGTTTTATTGCCAAAATCGCGTGATCAAAATAATATTGTTAACACTAAGATTTTTAAAATATGATTGATGATTAAATTAAAATGGTTAAAAATTAATAAATATTAAAAAATATGGTCAAGATAAAAAATTTTAAATTAAAATATGTCAATTTTAATCATCATCTAGCCGTAGGTATAAATTCACAAAGAAAAAAAAATTCAAACCAACAAAATTGCATTCAAATTGTGCATCAAAATGCATAATCAAAAATAGAAATGAACAACATCCAGACGCATTATCTGTATATAACATTTGCATAAACATATAAATGCAACTTTTAAATGAACAAGCGAACAGGACACTAGTGGTTGAATAAACTCATCCTAAATATTAGAGGACAAAAGTTTGAATTCCCCCACTACAATATTGCAGTTAAGTGATGAGAAACATAAACGCAGCATTTTGTTTATATTTTTTTATGAATTTAAAGTAATTTTTTTTTCTAGGAAATAACATAAATTGGAGAGGGATTTATAACGCATAACATGACAACAAATCATTTAGAAGAAAAAATTAGGGTCTTTATTAGGAATTTTTCTCTTTAAAGCGATTCAACATTTCTGCTATTGGGTAAGTTTGTTTGTTACCTGTTATGGATTGATCGTATGTTTTTAAGTTAATATATACATTAAAATTTCTCCAAAATAAATAACATTGTGAAAAAGTCGATGTCCATATCAACTTTTTGGCAAATTTTCGTAATTTGATTCGATTATAACATTTTGTATGAAAAAAAAACAAACAGAAAATCACTAGATATGCATATATGTTAAGGTTGGAATTGTTATTCAGGATCCCCTCCAAAAATCTAGATATTTGGAACGGCAGATCCGGATAGTAAAATCTCGGATCCGTCAAAACCGAATCCGGATACCTTAATTCTCAAGTCTGGATATCCGGATCTGGGTCTTTTTAAAAATATTAAAATTTCTATATTATTCATAAATTTTAATTTATTTTATAATGTTATATTCTATTTTTTTAAATAATATATATTTTTTAATTTTAGTATTGTTTTAGTTTTATATTTTAATTTTAGTATTTTGATATAATATATATTTTTTTAATTGAATATCTGTGGATATCATAATATTGTGGTGGATATCTAGAATTTGGGTATTAAGAAATCACAGATCCGGATAGTTGAAACAATAATTTAGGACTCGCATATAGATTCATATATCATTTAATTTTCGGATATTCGGATCCGTCACACCCCATTATATACATCTTTGAACATTGAACTTACGATTAATTACAAATACTGTTATTTTCAAACATGAAACTTTAGATTTTTGGATTAATGAAATCTAAAAAGTCAAAGTTGGTTAGGGGCCACCTTATTGTGAATTTACCAAATTAGTTTAGGTCAGAGATTAAACCTCCTCAAGTGTGAAATTACAGGTGGCATCACTATGATTTCTAGATCAGTATTTCATAATTTCACTCGGTTTAACCTTTATACTATTTTGAAACTTGAAATAATCGTATCATTATTTTATGTTGCTTACATATCTAGTTATATCATTAAAGAAAAAAAATCTGTATATTAGGAATAATTATGTGGCGTTTACATACCCTTAGGATGATGAAAGAAAATTAAGGTGGGATGGCGCAATCAAGTGAGTTTCCAGTTCGCCCCGGTGAAAAAAGATTACTAGTTTTATCTAAGAACTGGTGGATGTGGGTACGGAAAGAGTTGTTACAACAATCATCCAAAGGTGAGAAACAAAATTATCTATTTAGTTTATCCTTAGCTGAAATATTCCTTATGGCTAACTACTGTGAAACATCTTAATAGGAGATTCCACAGAAGATTAATCTATCCAAAATGTAAGGTACAAATGCCATATTGTAGAGTGAATAAAACGATATTTTGTTGAGCGTGATGCATTTGATTTAAGCTTATTGTCCATCTAACAAAAGTGATACAAGTTGTTCTAGGTCTGAATTTAATTTAAGAGGCAACACTTTGCCCTTCTATAAGCAATTCATTGCAGTAGTTTCTAAGAGGATTTTGTAGGTTCGGCTCAAGTTGTGTATATGATCATTCAAAGGAAGGATACGGTGCAGAACCTATGCGTCAGTTAATTTCATCATTGTTACTATATTGTTTTAATCCGCCAAATGTGAAAGACTTAACTGATTCTCTTCTTCAGGGTAAGAAAAGACACATAATAGAGTCAAGTCCAAGTCCAAAGAAGAGGCTAACTAACTAACTATAAATAAATTGACATCTTTTGTATTTTTTTTTTCAGCTTCTTTAGGTAACTTATATATTAACTCTTTGACTAAAAAATATATTAATTCTCAAACATAAATTATTGAGAAGCAGAGGAGAGAGGCTAGTGACAATCTGAAGGAAGAAAGTTTAATACTGAAACATGACCTGATTCTGTTCTCTACTAGTAGATGATACAGAATAAACAGGTTTTAATTAACTCTGTCATTTACTGTAAATTCTCATTTGATTTACTTATTCTCAGGAGAAACAGGAGAATGATAATGATCAAAAGAATCTGGAGGAACAGAGAAAGAAAGATATTGAGAGGCAGAGAAGAGAGGCTCGTTTGAAACTTGATCAGGTGTTGAATTGGCTCATCTAACGATTCTCTAGATTGGTTTTTTGAAATATCACATGAGAGTTTTTTGCTTGGTTTTCTTCAGATGAAACAAACAGTTTTCTTCGACGAAGCTGCTAGTTGCAGAAAGACATTAACAGAACTCGGAATCATACTTACAGAGGGGGATGGATATTAAGAGTAACGAGAACACAATAGAGAACCCTCAGATTCCTTCGGACACAAGAAACTTATATGTGCTGGGAAGCTTTCGTAATTTCAATCTCGTGGTTGTTGTTGTTGACTAATTAACTTCTGTTTTGGATTTATAAATCTATTTTCACAAATACAGTTATTTTATTCACCTGAGTTTATAGAGAATTTTGAAATAGTAGGAATAAACCTTAGAGATTGAGGTGATCCTCGTTTACCGAAATTGGTGAAAGGGGTTTATAATCAAAATGTACATGATTCTCAATTTTCATAGTTGTATAAAGAAAAAAGAATTTCGTGTTGTGAATAGAAAGAGAAGAGAGTAGGAGAATTGGTGTTATTATTATTCCATAAACAATGAATCTTTTATATAGGGATTGATTGATAGGGTTTAGTAAGAGATATAATTCTATCTAAAATTTTCTAAAATGTATATATCATAATGGTCATTCATATCTAAATATTCATAACAATTCCTATTTGATGCCCATTATACAAAAACATCTCTTAAAGCGAGTAAGATGCTGCCTCATTAAAAACCTTTCTAGGAACACCCAATGGAAAAAACCATGGTTAAGGGGAAAAGAGTGTTGTGCACATTAACTCTCCCCATGAATATATCACTTGAGACTTTTGGGATGAAGTAATCAAATATGATGAAAGAGCTTCTTGAAAGTAGCGCCTTGGTAAATATGTCTTCAAAATCTTCACTCAAATGAATTTGTAGAGCCCTTATATCGCCACTTTCTGCAGTTTGTTGAACTTGCTGATGATTCATCTGGATCATTCTCTTTGATTCTCTTGATTTCATTAATATGTGAAAACACTTTAGAGGGGTGATAGACATTCATTCTCAAAGTTATAGAATTCTTTTTAGGTGTCTATCATTTGTGTGTTCTTTACTACCTCTTTAAAACCTTGTCATAGCAAAACCCAGTGGGATAAAAACCATTAAAAGGAAAAAGTGTACAGTCACGCAAATCATCATATTTCTCCCCCTGGAAGTAACATCTTCAGGATATGCATCCCGATCATATATATCATCTCTTAGAAATGGAGCATAACTTTAGTTAATAAACTCGTTTGATTTAACTGTGATGTCTCAAATCATTGGACTTTTGGTCTATAATGTCGTTTTGACATAGATGATCATTTTTCAGTCTATTTGGACTTCAAGCCAACTCTCTTTACAAATAATCTCTTGCATTTTTGTATAGTGCATACGAGTTATTCATGTTCTTCTTATAAAAATTACTATTATGATTTTCCTTCTTGTCATACGAGATCACATCTTTCAATCATGAAAGATTAATAACTTGCTCAAAATAACATTTCAAGTATGATACTTCATGATCAATTCATGATCAAACATATGTGAGCATTTTTTAGTGAAAAGTTATACAAGAATCTTTTGACATAACATCTCTTTTTCTAGATGTTTCATTTGGAATACATAAAGACAATGTTGTCTTTCCAAGATTGTTTCGTCCAAATTACAACTTGCTATAACTCTTTAGGAGTTTCGATTATATTGAAAGTCATGATCCCATATTATTTTCATTATACTAGTTGTGATAATTCTCCAAGAGTTTCAACTGTTTTTAAATTAAGGATCAATTAATCTCTAATCCTTTTATAAATATAAATGAGCACAATGACTCATCTTATAATAATCACTTTTGTGATCATACCATATAAAACGTATTTGCTTTAATTTGATCAAATAGCTAGAGTTCCTGGGAACAAAATTTTGATATCATCAATCCTTTACGGATTTTATTTTTCAGGGTTGTTTACATAAGCATCATTATCTAATGGGTCGTATAAGTCAAGTCATTCATATATTGTCAGACTGATAATAAATTTGAAAATAGTTGCATCCACCACAAGACTCATTTATGTCCCAATAGTTTTACACCTTTAGGTGTATGGACTACTGGTCCAAATACATTTGTCTTTCTATGAGAGTTTAATTCTTTGTCTATTGCTTCTTTTATAATTTTCTCAATCATTTCTTTTTGTACACTTTTCAATATACTTTGTTTCATGATCCTCTTTTTCATTAATCATATCAACTGTAATATTGCATGCAAACATATTATCGACGTCGCTTTGCTCTTTTTATTTCATACATGACATAAATTATTGAGATATCTTCATTGTCTCAGGTACTTGAATTTCTTTCATTGTCATGTTTAATGTCTCTTCTTGAGATCATTCAAAAACATTTGTTCTCTCGGTTTAACCATTTTTAATTAATGCTCCTTTTCTTTTTCGAGAACATGTATCTTTAGAACCAATAGGTCTATCATGCTTAATGCGATCTTTAGACTCACTAGCAGTTTGATATTATCCTTCAAGGACATCAAATCTTATTGGAGCATTTAAAGCTGTTATGTGTGACTTTATCAATCTCTTTGGGTCAGTAAATATATCTGACAACTGAGTTACTCAACTCTATAGATGAATTATCCTTTTGGATTCTAAATGCACATTCTTTAGTCCGAGGATCTATGATAATTCATTCCAAATCATTTATTTCTCCAGCTGTTTATTTTTTCCCCCAAATGTTGGAAATCAAGCCATACATAAGTCATTCATGGATGGCTTTAGATTCTAAAGTATTAATGGAGATTCATATCCAACATATATTTTCAACCTCATTTCAGGATCCATCTTTAAGCTATGTGGTGGAGCATCTAGAATGTATACTGCACATCTATATTTCTTAGATGAAATATATTTGGTTTCTAACCCAAAACCAATGACGGGGAAAGCTCTTTATTACTCGCTGGCTTAATGCAAATCAATGTTATTGCAATTTTTGTATGAACATGTGCTACCAGATGTTCAACATTTATCCCATTGTCTTTGCTGTAACCATCAAAGGTTCATGAATTCACCAATATTTTAAGATGCATGATGGATGATCAGTCCACCAACGTCTTCATATATACATTAATAGATTCCAAATCTATTTTGGTTGGTGAAACCGGTTTTATCAGCTTCTCTTATGATTAACCAACATATGAGAAATCATTCAGGAGAATCTTCTTGTTCTTTAATGAATGTTCTCATGAATTATCTTTCGCATCTTCATTGAACCGTAATGGTCTAACCGGTTCATGCCAAACAATAGTATATTACGTAAACTTCTAGTTTAACAATATCTTTTATCTACATTACACGAATCTTTGTGTAGTACAATCAAGTATAAATGCAAGTAATTCTTTTGATTCCTTGGAAATATTTTTCATTTGAAATGTATCTAACATTTCTTTCAGATATTATCTCAACATGATTTGTCTCAAAATTTAAAGAATTTACTTCATGAAGGATTTATCAATCCTAGTTTTAGTAATAACATACTCTTTTGGATGTTTCACTTATTATAGAATATGAGATTCTTCAACTCTCCGCCTCGAGATAATAACACTGCAAACTTATCAATCTATAATTGAATCTTATTTTAGATCAATAACATACCCTGCTTGGGTCATGTAATATATATTAGATCTTTGTACGTGTTGAGACTTAGAGAACATAATGTATCAAGTATTTGAAATACTTTAAAGATGACTAATCAATCTCACTTTGAGTGTATATATAATCTTATGGATTTTCCACTTACTGTGGATGTGAGATTCCTTAATTCTCTCCCTCGAGATGATGAAACTTCAGGTCCATCAATCTCGAACTGAATCTTGCTCTATAATTGTTAATCATCACTTGGGTGTAACTTGATATCAAATTATCATATCCAGTGGTAAATATCTTTAAAGCTCAATAAATTTCTTTGAGACTTGGGAGACTACACTGCATCAATGAGTTTAATTGTATTTCCATAGGCATTCATATATATGCTCTTCTGGAGCTTTCAATATGCTTTATACTAATTCGTATTGTACTCACACTTGTTTATTTTACATTTAGATGATAGAAATATTCCTTATTTATTATCATCTTTATTTTCTCATTTCTGGTGAGAATCTGAGTTATTAAAAGAAACCCATTGGTCTCAATCTTTACTTTGACAATATCCACATTCACATTTACAACCACTTCGATAACAATTTCTTCGGCCAATATTAATGGTATTGTTTTTTTATTTTCTATTATAAGATGTCACAATCGCTTCATGGAATGAAGTATAACCAACAAGATATGACTTATGATTTTCAATCAATAGTTCATTCTTATATCTACCTTTATGTTAATCTGAATATTATTTTCTTGGAAAATAGAGTATTTCTTCTCTAACATTTCTACATCATTGAATTTTATTTCCACATCATTCCAACGTTGAAAATAATCTCCAACATAGTTTATATTTATTTACAGACTTCAAGTCTTGTAATATTTAGATTCAAAGAATTATAATGAGCTTTATGTAATGTCACATTCTTGGTGATCATTAATATTTTTATATTGCTTTAACGAATTTGTGGATATTTTTCGGTCAAATACTTGAACTTGAGACCATTAAAAAGACGATGGTAATAAAATATAATCATAAAAATATATAAATTTCTATATTGTATAAACTAAGACATTATCATGACTTTTGTATTAAGCCAAAATAAAATAATATTTCTATAAATTCATCACATTAACTAATTTCTTATTATCCTGCCATTAAACAAGGTTCTTAACTAATAAAATTGTCAGATTTTATCTTATCAAATTTAATTGATCTTGTATAGATATAAAGCATAATAAATAAATAAATATTTATCTCAACAAGGAGAATTGTAGCGGAGACTGAAGATCTGACATTGAGATGGTATGAGAAACACCTTATGTTTCTCAGATGGTTATAATCTCATCCAAAATCTCCTCGTTCATAAAGTAAATGCTCAGATATTCAAAATTTTGCTAATGAAAACATGGTTATTACTCAACATTAGACATTAAAAATTTTAGTTTCAAATCCACATAACTAAATCTGAATACAAATAATGAGTAAAAATTAATGATGCATAAATAATTAACCATGACTTGGCTTATATACATTTAGCAAAAATCAAATTAAACAATATCATTTAGCAATTAACATATAGATTTAGCAATTAACAATATAGGTTTTCAGAATTTTTCATAATATAATTCTGAAAAAAAGTCAGATATGCAAATAAGAAAATTAATTCACTTTTTAGGTTTATCCAAAATTAATCCAAGTTAATTTAGATAACTTTGACCAAAGGAATTAAAAGAAACTAACAGGTTTGATAATATATTAGATAACTTTGACCAAAAGAATTAAAAGAAACTAACAGGTTTGATAATATATATATATATGCATGGTTCAAAATAAAAGAAAAAATCGGTTTGAATAAATTAATCAGACCAAACCATACAACATAATAAACAAAATTTATATCAAACAAAGCACATATCTTTATAATAAGTCAATAAAACAAAGAGAATTTGCATCTCATATACAAAAACTATAGCTAAATTAGGTAAATGTCGATTCCACTACTCAAAGGGCTGTACACATTCTATAAATCCGATAATACCTTCTGAATTTACTTATAGCCTTTTGTATACCATCATATATCTGTTAGTTTAATTATAAATTGTGTGTCAGTATGCAAAATAATGAGAATTTTGACTTTATGAAATGTCGCATACATACATCTCGGGTATATGTATATGTTTCGGAAATTTCAAAAGTGTATAGAAAAAGAGAGAAACATGTTTACAAGTGAGAGGGTGCTTCTTCAGGAAGTAACAGACGCTGAAGTTTCCATTAAAAGACGGTGTTAAGAGGTTGCACACAGGAAAACAAAGAAGAAAAAAAAGAAGAAAAAAAAGAAGAAAAAAAAGAGGAAGAGGGAACCCTGAGAGGACGACACCTGGAGTTATACACACTCCATGAACCACCACCATAATATCCCCTCACCATTCTTCGCTTTCTACGGCGATTCCTAAAGAGAAAACAAACACATCCAGAGATCTAGAACCAGGCGAAGAAAAATCTAGAAGAAAAATTTCCAGATACGAAAATTATTAGCCGGTTGACAACCTACTTATATGGTCACACTTGCCAATTATAGTATTAAGCATACATTTATGATGTTAGCCAATAACATTGAAAAATAATAAACTTACTAACCGGTTAACAACCTCCTGATATACTCGAATTATAGTGTTAGACATACATTTATGATATTAACAGATAACATTGAAAAATAAGACCAGTGTATACTTAGAATATATAACCTAGAGAATTTGCATCTCATATAAAAAAACTATAGCTAAATTAGGTATACGACAACCTACTTATATGGTCACACTTGCCAATTACAATATTAGACATACATTTATGATGTTAGCCGGTTAACAACCTCCTTACATGATCGAGTTCTAGTATTATACATAAATTTATGTATTTAACTGATAACATTAAAAAATTAGATCACTGTATACTTACAATATAACCTACTCTTATACTTCTATATTTTATTTTTAATTAATGCGGTAACATTGCAACATACGAGATGTTGGAGTAATCCTTCATTTCCTTAGTTAAGTAACTACATGATCTAATTTTGGAAAAAGTTTCGTCAGTTACCTAATTTTGACTCGTTTTATGATTACCTACCTAAATGACTCTAAAACAAACCATAAAATTGTGATCAAACTATATATATTATATTCCACAAAACATATATTGCTAATTATCAACTTTAGTTACTCACAAAATATCATATAAACAATACATTATTGTCTTTGCAATTCACAAATTACTGCAGTAAATTTAAACCAAAGGAATGAACCATAGATTAGTAACCAAATTAGTAACCATGTTTCAAACCATGAACTCAATTTTAAAACATGACCATGAATTAAACAAATAATAGAATAATTTTCATGTGACGAAGAGAATATTAGAAACAAGAATTGGTTTATAATTAAAATAGCATGGCTTAAATCACCAATACTCACCAATCGAACCAAACAATATATCACAGATTTCAATAGCCAAGCAATCGAGCAATAAGAAATTAAGCATGTGCCAACATATTTCATATCATATGAAAAAGTAATAAAATAATATTGGTAAGAGCATGATTTCTAGAATTATAACAAATAATCAGATAGATAATAGTATGTATCTTAATTCGATGAACAAAGGAAATGCCGTCGACGAAGAACAAAGTATCCCTTCTAATTATTCATAACATTTCGAAATTATATTTCTTACCATTATCACTTATCAAATTTACTCATTTGTTTTTTAGATTTATTTGGAACTCGGTTATTGGTTATCTAACAGAAAAGCCGTTTGGAAAAACAAGATCCATAAAATACCCGTAAACCATTAACCATAAAAATGCAAATAATTATTTTCTTTGTTTATATTATGATGAGGTTTGAAAATTGAAAAGTCAATAAATAGGGATAAGTGTACCTTGAGATCGATTACACGTTCTTTGATTTAGTTTGTTGAGTAGGAAGAGGCGGTGAGAATAACAGATAACAAAAACAGAATAAGAGTATGAGAGAATCTGCAACAAAAGAGACGGAGAGATGGTGAGATACAAGAGAGGAGAAGCCATGAAGCAGACTCGAGATTCTTGCAACAGAAGAAGAGGGTAAAACGACACTGAGCATGAATTTACTCTGTTGTTCTATGTGTATTGTTGTTGTGAAACAAGAGTCAATATGAATTCCTCAGGAATATGAACACTCGGGTCCAAGAGTGAACGAAGCGTGGTCCATTATCAGATCTAATAGGCCCAAGAAAATTAATAGATAAAAGTGATTGTGGGCTTGGTTAGTGTCGTTAACTTAGGATTGTCTTAAGTAGGATATAAACGTGTGGAAGGGCGAGAGAACTCTTCATCACGAAAGAGAGTGATCAATCAGGGGGAGGTGAGAGACTTCATTAATGGCTCTCAAACTTGTTACTAGTTACTTGTAATCAGTGATCGTTATCGTCAATAAAATCATCAATTCCCATATTTCACTTTTCTCTCTGAAATCGATATGTTTCACGTATCAATTGGTATCAGAGCGAGGTCGAGCCATGGAGACGGTGGAGGAAACTCCGATCGAGATTCCCACCTTCTACGGTGAAGATCTGGTGAGTTTGTTGTCATCGATGGATGAGTTTGCTTTGGTTCAAGGCTTCTCTGATTTTGAAACAAGGCAGCTTGCATACAGTTTCATGGAGGGTGATGCTCATACATGGTACTGTGATGAAGTTTCACGTTCTGTGTTCATAAGCTGGGTAAATCTGAAACTTAGATTGATCCAACGATTCAGCAAAAGCGTAGAAGAGGAGGAGAAGCAGTTGGGCTTTGAGGATCGACGTAAACGGCTAAGTCTCATTGTGGATAGTCTTGAGAAAAGATGGGATAAAGAAGATGAGGCGAAGAAACGACATGAGGAAGAGACGTTGGTTCCAGAAGCTTACTCCAATCAGATCAATAGCCATGCCTGAGGATCTCTGAAGAGGTTATAAGTACAGACCATGGAAGGATGACCATTTCAACTTTCAAGGTGGGTTTCGGGCCCTTGAAACCATTTCTTATTCTTCATAGCCACTGTAGCAACAAAAATACTCTCAAAACAGTAAAGAAGCTTATTATCCTTCTTTTGCTTGTTTCTGAATCTGTGCCCTTTCTTCCACTTTCCAGAAAATGACTCCTTCCTACTTGTTGTTCTAACTTCACCTAGAAGCTCATAACCACGAATTTGAGGACAGTCTATGATGTGCCCAGTCCGTGAATTCCTTTTTACTCGGATTTCCAATGGTAGTAGCTCATTAAGACAAATGCAGCATCACTTCACTCTCCTCATGCTTTGACCATTGGAGTCTATCCTTGTAAGAGACTGAAAGTTGAAATGGTCATCCTTCCATGGTCTGTACTTATAATCCCTAAGTTGATCATCGGACCTGGCTAGTGATCTGATCGGAGTAAGCTTCTGGAACCAACGTCTTTTCCTCGTATTGTTTCTTCGCCTCACCTTCTTTATCCCATCTTTTCTCAAGACTATCCAGAATGAGACTTAGCCATTTTCGTAGATCCTCAAAGCCCAGCTGCTTCTCCTCCTCTCCTTCACTTTTGCTGAATCGTTGGATCAATCTAAGTTTCAGATTTACCCAGCTTATGAACACAGATCGTGAAACTTCATCACAGTACCATGTATGAGCATCACCCTCCATGAAACCGTATGGAAGCTACCTTGTTTCAAATCGGAGAAGCCTTGAACCAAAACAACCTCATCCATCCGTGACAGCCAGTTCACCAGATCTTCACCGTAGAAGATGGGAATCTAGATCGGAGTCTCCTCCACCGTCCCCATGGCTCGACCTCTTAATGAGCTACTACCGTTGGAAACCCGAGTGAAAATGAAGAATTCACGGACTGGGCACATCGGAGACTGTCCTCAAATTTGTGTTTATGAGCTGTTAGGTGAAGTTAGAACAACAAATAGGAAGGAGTCATTTTCTGGAAAGAGGAAGAAAGGGCACAGATTCAGAAACAAGCAAAAGAAGGATAATAAGCTTCTTTACTGTTTTTAGAGTATTTTTGTTGCACAAGTTGCTACAGTAGCTATGAAGAAGAAGAAATGGTTTCAAGGGCCTGAAACCCAACTTGAAGGACAGAAGAACACCAACAAGTGGAAAAACCAGATCATGAAGTTGGCTTCACGAATTGGTGATATTAACTACAATTATTTTGAGGCAGTCAGCAGAGTGGACATAAACAAGAACGTTGAGCTTCCTTTGAAATACCATAATGTAATTGTGGTTTCTTATCTCTTGAGATGGACAGCATGGATGAAACTATTTGAATGCAGTGGCTTAAGACTTTGGAAACATAAAACTCATGTGGAGATGTTTGTTTCTACAGCTCTAGCAGCTATTCAGTGGGGAAAGATTTCAACTTAAGTCACGGCCACACTGATATTATGTTGGATGGGTTCCATGTTCTCTTTGAAAGAGAAGATCAAGAAGGACCAAACTGAAGTACTACTGGATTTTAGAACAGCTGCAGGATAAGTAGAAGAAAGATTTACCAACATCAATGACATCTTAAAGAAGGGGGAAATTTTCCAGAACAATCGTTGTTCCTTGGTGCATATGTCGGAAAACCTGACCATGGAATTTGCTTCAAGTCTGATAGCATCTACACATTATGATTTTGGGGCAGTATGCAGATAATCATATGCATGCAGGTGGAGCTCACTTCGCAGAACTACAAGGAGATTGTTGGGTTCTTACTTCTGTTGTTGAGCAGTGCATACGTAAATGGAGGACGGCAAGGGCATGAGATGTTGGTGAACATGGAGGTTAATGGGAAGGAACAAGTAATGATGGAGTTCAAGGTGAACGGAATCTCAGTTACTCCACAAGGAGATCCAAGACTTTCTAACCCATCAACCTGCATCAACTTGATACGGTGTCAGGCTTTGCACTCAAACCCTGAGGACAAGGTTATATTCAAAGGTGGTGGTAATTGTAAAGTCCCGAATCCACACTAAGGCCCAAGTACGGACCATGGGCCAGAAGGAGAGGCCGGGTCGAAAGACTTTGTCATTAAGGTCACGGTCCGTAAGGGAGATAGCCGGAAGGGACGTTGGACCTTATCCGAGCTAGGGATGATGGGAAGTAGCTAGGCCCGAGTAAGAACATCAGCTGAGGACAGCTGGGGCAGCTCACGGTCCAGATCGGATAGTGACACTCCAGCTGGGTCAGTTGGTTCAGCTCACGGCCAGCTCGGCCAGCTGGAGGGAGTGACCCGCAGCTTGGACAAGCTGGTGACCTAGTGAGCTAGCTGGGTCAGCTAGTGTCCGTGGGCAGTTGGTGCGACAGGCGAAGGGGTATGGGGGAAGAGGTACCTGTTCGTAGGGACACCACGAACCAGGGCGACCCTTCCTAAAAGGAGGCGTCTGGTCGATTGGTGCCTGCCGAACAGGCCAGGGCCTCGCCTATAAATACCAGGGCCCCTGCGACTTGTCTTGCATCAGTTCATGCGGAGGAAAACCGTAAAACAGAAAGAAAAGAGAGTTATAACCGATTACGATCGGAAAGTGAGAAAGAGAAAGGCTACGACCGGGAAAGATGTCCGGGGAAGAGGGAGTTCCAGCCGTCGAAAAAGGCAAAGGTCTTGCCGATCCTGATCAAGCCCAAAAGGTACGTTTGACTAACCCGTGTCTAACCGTCGATCCTGGACCGCCGGTGACAACCGTTGCAATCCCTGAACTGGACAGACTGGGCTCTGTCTCGCTACCTTGTCTTGTCTCCCTCTCTACCTTTCTTATACGGCTGATCCATGAGACTCGGTTTCAGCCAGACTCATGTGAAAGCGGTTACCTTGTGTCGCGATTGGTCGGGGCATTTCTTAGAGTGCGAAAGACGGTTACCAAGGTCGGGTCACTTTGTGCGCTTGGATCAAGGCTATGGGCCGATCCAGGTTGAATCCATAAACGAACCTTTGGGCGTACGGTCACTTCCGGATGCCTGTGAGCAGTTGCGAACAAAGTACTGCCGGTTGCCTTTGGGAAATCGTCTGGTTCGTAATGAACCCAGACGGGACGGTCGGCTGGTGCCTAAGGTCGGATAGACACGACCTGTGGTCCTTCGTGACCATTCGGCAGTTGACACCGGTTGGAGTAAGGGGCCTTACGGTCGGTTGCAAATAGGATAGGGTGAACCGGTGCGGGTGTGCAAACGTACCAGGGACATGCTAACGCGTGTTTTTGGCCGGTAAAACCACTTCGGCCGACGGACCTGGTCCGCTTGTGATCCATTGCGACCGTTCGGCGTGATTGCACCTGTTTGGGCAAAGGCCAACACGGCCGAGTCCCGACTTGGACCCACAGAACCGGTGTGAGTGTCGGCATGCCTCTAACGTGTAGGAGCATGTCCTTGGGTGACCGTACCTCTGCGGTCAGTACAAGTGGTCCAGTCGCGAGAACTCGGAGCAGTGCCGCGGTAGGCCGAAAGGCCGATACGTGCCAAGGAGTGCCACAGTCTCTTGCCGTCGGTTCCTCCGGACAAATGGCTCGTCCGTTTGTCCCTAAGGCTACCTAGTTGCTACTTGGTCATGTGGGGAGGTTGGCTGAATGACTATGTACAATTAGGGAAAGCCTTAGATGTGTTAGGATAGGCTTTGGCTATACTAACGGGGCATAAGGGTTCTGGGAAGCATATGCATAGTTCAGTTACGGATTAGTCCGGTTTCTGACATGCTTATATCTTTTCAGGACGTGAGGTTGGTCCGAGTATGGACCAAGCCTACGTGCACGGTCCGGCGGCCCCCTGATGATGTGTGGTGTGTGTTAGGAGATCTGGATAGGATAGGATCGGTCCATGTAAAGCCTACGGGCAAACTTTAGCATGTTGTATCGAATCCTTATTATATCAATAAGAGTTTCCTTTTAATTATCTATCTCCTTTAAATTCCGCATAATGGTAGATAGAGGAACCTCCTGGATTAGAAATGTTAAGTTGTTTGGATAGGGTCTTAGTCTCTCGGGGACTAAGAAGTGGGACAACTGATCTGGGTCGTGTATCCGGGTTGGGGTGTTTCAAGTTGGTATCAGAGCATGCTTGATTCTAGGACAGTGAGATTGTGGGATAATACACACACACACGTCAGGCACCGAAGGATCAGTGTTAGGTTTTCTTGTTTTCCCTTGGTTCAATTGGTTATTAGAGGGTTCTAATATACTCTGAACTTGTAGGGTGAGAAAACTAAGTCCTCCAAAAGGAGGAAGTCTAAGAAAACCGCAGTGGAAGTCACACTGGCGGGGATAGGAACTTCCAACCTGATGGTTGATGACCCGACTGGACCTGTGGTCGGGAATGGATTACCGGTATGGTAGTTCCTCCCGCGACCACTCAGACCCGGACGGGAGTGGTTGGGATTGAGCAAGTGGAAGATGAGGAAATGGCCGAGTCATCCAACATGCAACGGGACCATGTTGGTAAGGACACCGGGGCTGATGGTGTGAACCAACCTGCAATCCCTTCTACGGAAGAGATGTGGGCAGTCCTGAAAACGGTCATGACCTAGATGACCACTTTGACTCAGACCCTAACTCCAGCTGAGAATCCTATCGTGGGTCAATCCACGGGAAAGGAAACTACAGGGGTTCTGAAAGGGGCCCAGCAAGTCGAGGATGAGGATGTGGTTGAAATAAACCCGCCTCGTGTGGTCCGTAGAGTGGACGATCTGAGTCTGCTGGATCACATTTCCCGTTTGGGAACAAAACACTTCAAGGGGAGTATAGACCCCGTTGAAGCGGATGAGTGGAGAAGCCGTTTAGTACGGAACTTCAGTTCGACCCGATGTCCTGAGGACTACAGGAAGGACAGAGCAGTCCACTTCCAGGAAGGGGATGCCCATAACTGGTGACTTACTGTGGATAAGCGCAATGGGGGCAAGCTAACGTCTTTTGCGGAATTTGAGACAGAATTCAACCGTAAATACTTTCCAACCGAGGCATGGGATCGGATGGAAAGTAAATTCCTGGAGCTCACCCAAGGCCGGAGAACGGTACGGGAATATGAGGAGGAATTTAACCGTTTGCGTAAGTACGTAGGATGGGAGTTTGAGGAGGAATCTACCCAGGTCCAGAGGTTTTTCCGTGGACTTAAGGTCGACCTCTGGTCCACTGTGCGGTACGGAAGTTCGCTTCTGTATCAGAACTAGTGGAGAGGGCTGCTTTGCTCGAGGTCATCCTGGCTGAAGAAAGTCGGGTGAAGGCTCAGGCAAAGACTGGCCAAGGGAATAAGCCTGGTGTCCACAAAAGAAAGTGGGACCTGGAGAAGGATGGCCCGGGGCCATCCGATTGGCCCAGTTGCGGCCGAAAGCACTATGGAAAGTGCTGGAGGGCAATGGGTGAGTGTGCCAAGTGCGGCAGGATGGACCATGATCTCTTGAACTGCCCTAGGCTGAGAGAAGGGATGACCAGTTAATCGGGTAAGACCTGCTATCACTGCGGTAAGACCGGGCATTTTGGAAGGGAATGTCCTAGGCAGCTAGGGGGTAGACAGGGAAACCCGAGAAGTAATCCTGGTGGGGCAGCTCCTGTGGCTCAGGCCGCGAGGCCAGCCGGGACGCCACGGGTTTACAAGCTTTCTAAGGATACTGTGGAAGCCAGTACCTTCAATGCAATCACTGGTACGTTATGACCCGAGCCTAGTCTTGAAGATTCTATTCATTGCATTAGAATAATGATAGGGTGGTAGAATCCTTAGCATTCTGGAAATGTGTAGGGACCCTGAACATAGGTGGTGTCGAAGCACACACCTTATTTGATTCCGGGGCTACACACATAGTTTTGTGAGTCCGGAATTGGTATTGAGGGGAAAGCTAAGGATGTAGGCCACCATGGAAGGCAGCATAGTGAATGCGGCCGGTGGTCAAGTCATGCTTCCTCATTTGCTTAACTAACGGGGCATAAGGGTTCTGGGCAGCATATGCATAGTTCGGTTACGGATTAGTCCGGTTTCTGACATGCTTATATCTTTTCAGGACGTGAGGTTGGTCCGAGTATGGACCAAGCCTAGGTACACGGTCCGGCGGCCCCCTGATGATGTGTGGTGTGTGTTAGGAGCTCTGGATAGGATAGGATCGGTCCATGTAAAGCCTACGGGCAAACTTTAGCATGTTGTATTGAATCCTTATTATATCAATAAGACTTTCCTTTTAATTATCTATCTCCTTTAAATTCCGCATAATGGTAGACAGAGGAACCTCCTGGATTAGAAATGTTAAGTTGTTTGGATAGGGCCTTAGTCTCTCGGGGACTAAGAAGTGGGACAACTGATCTGGGTTGGGGTGTTTCAGTAATGATACATATGGTCCATCACCAGACCTAATAGGCCCAAGAAAGTTAATGGATAAAAGTGATTGTGGGCTTGGTTAGTGTCATTAACTTAGGATTATCTTATGTAGTATATAAGGGTGTGGAAGGGCGAGAGAACTCTTCATCACAAAAGAGAGTGATCAATCAGGGGGAGGTGAGACACTCCATTAATGGCTCTCAAACTTGTTACAAGTTACTTGTAATCACTCATTGTTATCATGAATAAAATCATCAATTCCCATATTTCTCTTTGTTTTCTGAAATCGATACGTTTCAAAAGGAGATTTGATGATAGGACTCAGATGAGACACGAACTGGCGCAATCGAGTGTGTATCCAAATCGTCCCCGTATAAAAGTTTGTCCTTATTATCTAAGAACTGGTTGGTGGGGCTATGGAAGAGATAGCGTTTACAATCATCCTACTCATTTCCCAGCGGTTTACGGCTCACCGTATAAAAATCATCACCCAAAGGACAGTGATTATGCAAAGCCTATGCATCAGGTAGTTCCATCAATATGTGATAAGACTTAGCTGAGTTTCTTCTCCATATAAGTTTGGTTCATTGTTTGCTTTTGATTTTGATTCTCAGGCCAGTGAATCCTCATGAATGTGACCACTATAATTTTACTGTTTTCAGTACATCTTCATTATCAGGCAAGACCTATTCCGGATTCCCAAGAGCATACATGAAGAGGAAATAAAAATATACATGTCCCTTACGCGATGGAATAGTGGGGAGCGAAAATGGTAAACAACTTGACTATTTTGTTTTACTTATGATCCTGAGTTCGTGAATGAGTATGTTTCTTTTAATTCAAACAAATATCCTAGTAGATTCTAGAGAACCTCAGCGTAAATACTCAAAGAGAATCGGCAGGAACATGAACAGGAAGATATTGAGAGGCGGATGAGAGAGGCTCAAGGGAATACGCAGGAACAGAGACAGAGAGGATGCCATTGGGTGGCAGAGTTTTTCTGAGAGGAAAAGAAGAGAGGCTCAAGAGATGCCAGTGAATTATAGTGATCAAAAAGATCTGGAGGATCTGAGACGGATGGAGATTCTTTTGCGTCTTGAAAGGAGACTGGTAAGTAAATCTAAGAAGACCTGACTATGTTCTTAGTTTTGGTTTTACTGATTTCAATCATTTACGATAATGAGTCTTTCAATATGTATTTTTCTTTTTCTTCAAACAAATATCGTACTATGTTCCACACTCCAGAGAATCGTAGCGTTAATAGTGCTCATTATAATCTACAGAAACAGCAAGATATGGAGAGGCAAAGGAGAAACGAAAGAGACATTACCATAATGGAAGAATGAAAGAAAAGAGGGCAATGCATTTTGAGAGGAAACAGAGTTACTTAGGATTTTTGAGAACCCCAGATGATTCTTTTGGACGCAAGAAACTGATTTGTGTTGTGCAGATTTGTGTTGTGAAGATTTAGGGTTTTTGAGGTGATCTTCTATCACTTTCAACTATCTCACACAGTTGGTGAAAATTGGGTATCCAAATCAAATATATTCAAATGTACACAATTTCTTAACTTTCCTAGTGGTATAAAGAAAAAAAGGGATTTCTAAATTAGATTTCTTACATTAGTTATTTTATCACAGTTATGCATTTGTTTGTTTTGTTTGGAACTCATACCTAAACAGACCAAATTACAATTAAAGTATAAGTATAAACTAAACTAACTTAAATAAAAACAAGATTCTGGCCCGTTCTTACGGACGGAAATTATTTTCTTCTTTTTTTTTAGGTTTTTTTAATAAGATTTATTTATAAATTTTAAATTTTAATATATGCTAACAGTTTTACTTTCTTATAAATATTTTATATATTTTTAATATGTTATGAAATTGGATGATATTTTTTAATTGATGTTTACTTTTCTATGTTTGACTTTATATGAAAGATATATTTGTTAAATTTATAATTTGAGATGTGCTGATAGTTTTATTTTAAAGTACATGATAAAACAATATAATCTATTCTACTAGTTTATGAAATTTTTGTTGTCTTAATATTTTTATAACTAATTTATATTTTTATATAATTATAATTACAATTTTATGAAAATTAAAATATGATAATCCGTCTATCAAATTTGTCTTTTATTAGTTATTTTAATATTTGTCTTTAATCAAAACATGTTAATTAATTCGTTTAACCTGTTTTTTCATTGTCTAAATATTTTACATATTTTTATGGAACAAACTATAAAAATCCGTAATTGTAAAAACTTCAACCCATTTTACTATATGATTGACTAATATATATATATATATATATATATTTACTAATTTTTAATGTTTAAAATTTATTAAGTTAAAATATATCAGTCTAATTATAAATTATTTTCAAATTAAAAATTTACTTTTTATACACTAGACACTTACTAATATTAAGTTTGATTTTTTGTAATGATTTTTTTTTCATTTTATTGTTAGTTGAAATATATTAAAAAAATATATTTACTCATGTTATTTAATATATATGTTTATCAAATATTATTTTATGATTTGTAAAAGTAATTAATGTACTAAATTATTTAATTTTATTTATCATTTGATTTTTTAATTTAATATATATGTTTTTGTTTTTATTTTCGTTTTTCATTGACTAAGAAATTAAAATATATTATTTTTAGATCGTTTGGATATATGCTTAATTATTGTATTTTTTGAAAATATATTTAGTAGAGATAATGTTAATTTCCATAATTATTTAGAGAGATTTAGTAGTGGTTTAAAAAAAAAATATTTAAGGATTTTTTTAGATTTTTTAGTGATTTAGTTATGATTTAAATTTTAATCATAATTCCAATATATCATTTGACTAAAATACTCTTAATGAACATTTGAAAAAACAATACAAACCAGTGGCATTATATGTAATATATCACATGACTAAAAGTTTTTTCTATAATATTTCCAGTTTTAATAGTATAGATAAAAAGAACAATCCATATCTACCGGTTTCAAGACATAATTGCCCCATTTAAATTATAACTTAGTGCACAATTTAAAGCGTGACACGTGGAAAAGTAAAAGTATATTAAAAAGTCCCACATCGGATTTAGGAGGAATGGGTGACATGAAACATACTTTATAAATATTGCATATACTGCCTATTTTTTAATTGATTGAGGCTTTAAAAAGAAGCTATTGAATATTTCGTCAAAGTTGGCCTAAAGTACAGTAAATACAATTAAATGTATAACTGTAACATTATATCTGATGAAGTGAAGAAGAAAAAGAACCATAAAATATTCAAAATTTTTTTTAGCTTCAATAAAAAAAAAGAAAAACGAGAGTAGTGCCTACCATATTTTTTTTCCTATCATCGGAATAAAATAATTGATTTTGATCGTATATTGTTTTATGATCCTTACTCCTTGAGTTAACTTGTTGATTTGTTTTCTTCAAACAAATATTGTAGGACATTCCAAATAATTTTAGCATTGATGCTCAAGATACTTTACATGAACAGATTGAGAGGCATAGGAGAGAGGCTGATTAAGAAAATCTGCACCAACAAAGCTGCAACGAAACAAAGGCTCATGATCAACAAAATATGGAGCAAGAGAGAGATATTGAGTGGAAGGGGAGGGAGATTCGTTTCAGACTTGATCAGGTTGTGATTTGTAAATTACCAAATTGCATGTGGAGAGATGTTAAAGATATAGTCGGAAAAAAATTTACAATCGCATTAGTATGAAACTACTTGAGTAGAAATGTAATCTCATCATATCAAAATTTACTCATCAAATATGTTGCATGCCCACATTTTCATCATACACTTAAGGGGCTCTTCGCTGATTAACCCTTTTGACCCAAAAAATATGTGAATATAGCGAACACGAAAAGGTCACTAAGAAACTAACTCTTTGAAACCATTTTTGTCTTTCATGACAATAAGACTAGCCGTCTGAAAACTATGAGTTATTAACGGAGACTATCCTCCCTAAATTTTTTCTTAGCTCCTCCAACGAAAGTTTCAACCATATAACGAGCCGATATATAATAATAGTAATGGGCCGTTATATAATTATATCAATTCCAAACATGTAAATTGTTTCTGTATATTTTAAGCTACTTTCGACACTTTTGATGACTCAAGTAACATTAAAATATTATATGTACCATCAATATTTCTTGGTATAGATAGTCAATTGAAACATGTATGGAACAAGCTATAGATCTTCAATTGACAAAACACATATAATTTTTTCAGAAATAACAGCACTATTGACAAAAACATATAAATCATAATCCGAAAATCTAAACCCTAAACCCTAAAGATTTTGGAACCTTAGTTGATTAGTATACACTTGATCAAAAACTAAACCCTAAATCCAAGGATTAGTGAACTCAAGTGTATTCTAAACCTTAAACCATATACCCTAAAAACTAGACCAAAAACTAAACCTTAAATCCAAGGATTAGTGAATCCAATTGTAATCTAAACCTTAAACCTTTTACCCTAAACCCTAAAATCTAAACCCTAGATCCAAGAATTAGTGAACCCAACTGTATTCTAATGAAATTAAACATAATTGAATATTTGTATATTAGTATATTAGTATTCTTTCATATATTGATATAAACTTTCATATGTTGATATAAATGTTTAAATATAAACCCTATAGAAATACTGTTCATCTTCTTTATCTAAGCTGTTGAAGTTTTTTTCATACCGTCATGTTTTCTATTAAGGCATATAGAAGCCACATATCTTTCACCACATAAGATCCATCAGTCTTTCTGCAAATCCCATCTCTAAATCTATCACATCAACCGCCTATATCACTGACGGAAACGAACTGTCGCACCACCGCCTGGATCATTGCTCCCGTAATCTTCGGAAGTGTATGATTTCTTTGGGCGAAAAAAAAAATTTGATCGGATTGTAAAAGAAAAATCAAACTATAAAAACACCAAATGTTATAAAAATGCCTTTAAATGGTTTGTGGAGGGCTAAAACTTACTTACACAGAGGCAAAGGGTTAGTTTCTTTGTCACCTTTTCGAGAGTGCTATATCCACAAATTAACTGAAAGTCAAAGGTCATTTCTTATAGTTACTCTAAACTTAATGCAAATATGTTGCATCTTTAATTCACTATTTTGACATAAACAAAAAAAAAATTCCTAAATTTTGTTGTATACCTGTTCTTAAAATCTGTAGTATCAATATTTTAGGTCTGGCCTTGTCCCTTTTGTTCCCATTTGACGACTTTATGTCCATTCGGAAAAATATTTATCATACGAGAGCAACTTTTGTTGTAAGTTTCATCTTTTACATTCTGAAACCACTTTCTCTTCGATTAGCATCGGTTTTAGATTTTTATTTTACAGCTAGACTTTTGACCACAAACCACTGCAGGAATCATTGATTTATAGCATTAAATGTTTCTGAACAATAAAAAAAGAAAATTAATTATGAATCATGGTAGGCTTAAGGTTTGAAGATCATAGTTCGAGTCCTCCCATTACGATTTCAATCAGGACTGGCCACCACTATAGTTAAACTCAATTGAATTAAATGATAAGAATATTTGGTGTTCCATAACTTTCAGAGGTACTCGTCTCGGCTTCGGCTAAACATTCCCATAGAAAGAAAGAAAAAAGTAGTTTATGAACAAACTGAACCTAAACACGATTTAAAACGTTCAAAATAGATCAAAGACTGACCGGATATTATCTTTCGAAGACATTGAAATCGTGTTTAAAGAAACACATACTCCGGTGAGATTTTCCCATGTGTATATAAAATGGAGCAATATAATTAAAAATATACATGAGAATATATATATATGACGTTAAGTTGCTTCTGATTGTATCTTTGACCGTTCTCTTACTTTCAAATTATCAGAATTGGTGAAATTGGGTTTTAATCCAATGTACATGATATCCTCCTTTTGTGTCCAAAGATCTTAATCGAGGTAGAAAGAAATTGAAATTTCAAAATCCCATGATACAACTGCATATGTTTTTGTCTTCCATCACTGAAGAACAGAACCTATCAGACATTTTTCTGTATTGTACTCTCATGGGAAATGAAGAGAGAAAGATATAAAAAGAATTGCAAGAGATTGTTGTGTTTATTGTATATCGAGAATATGAGAAATAGACCATAGTTTTATTTCTCAACGTAATTGAGCATTAAGGAGAAATGAGTTGCAAAAAATTTGTCATCAATTGGTAAATTGATTATGACACCTTAATGCTTTGACATAATTAATTTCACTATTGATCAGATACCAAAAACAGAACCGAAAGCAAAAAGAATGGTTATTGGACTGATGGTCATATACCTGAATCCGCACTTAAACCCGTACCAAAGCTCAAACTATTCTTGTCTCGGCTTGGCGTGCACATGGTTTAATATGGATTCGCTCCTTTCTACAACTGTGCTAAGGTCTTTCACCTTGTTAGGACTTCTCCACAATATCCGCTATATCCATTTTATGCCTTTCAAACAATAAACATTGGACAAGCATTTTTCATTCAAACAAACTCTAATTTTGAAAATTAAGTTCCAACATTCCCCTACATGAATAGAAATGATTCTAAACAAATGAAGACTCGATAGAAGGACTTTTTAGAGTACAAGCGAAAAATCCACTGTATGATGAGTTGGTAGCATTTTTCAGCCTTGAACCAGTCATTGTTAATAGCTATCATATTTACTGAAACAGGAGGTGGCCATGATATCTTGAAACCCCTCAGACTTTGATGTAAACCGAGACAATAAATATAACACAGATTCATTCTCTCACAGAACTACGCTCTCTATTGTGTTCATTTTGGCTGTGAACATACCTGGTTAATCATGAATGAACTTGGAGAATATAGCATTTCCTTCATTCTCTTACAAACAGCCCCATTCACAAATCATTAAAAGAAAATGCCTATCCTTTACACCTTACAGGTAGCACTGTACAATCATCATATGAACTGGATAGAGACCGGAGTCTCACAGTGCTTTGGGAAGATTCAGTTTGATTTAGTTTTCCCCTTGAATCTATTTCTTGGGATCTCCAGTCATTTAGGTAGGGTTACCACCAAACGTCCTCTTAAGTCATAGGCTTTTCAAACCCATTCCTCTTGATGATTAGAGAAGTTGATCTCATGACACACCTTTAATAAATGGATCCTAGGTTGTCATTTGATTGGATATAATCTATGAAAAGATTACTCCATTTGAGATCAATTTTGTTTTGTGGTTTTTCATCTTCATAAGAGATACAACTAACCATTATACAAAAAACTCAATGTATAAGCACTAGTAAGAGTGTAATTTTAGATTTCTGTTCATAAGAGTTTTCCAGTGTTTACAACATGGATAAATTTTATGGTGGCTTAGTAAATGTACATAGTAGACCATATTGAGTCTAGTACAATTTGTTCAGTACTTTAGACTTCCAATCATATATGAGCAGATCTTGAATATCTCTAGTACCATTTTTGCATATAAGCTTGAGATAAGATGATTCTTTTTGAATGTATAGTGATCTTAATCACTTAGAATCATATCATTAGTCTCATGTTTTACATGTCAAACTTCTCACTAATAATAATTTTAGTTTGTTTGATCATATCTACATCTTTTCAAACAGAGTAAAATATATCTATGTGGATTACTTTTGATATATATGTGCTTCTCCCATTGATTCTAACACTATTTGATACGATAACATGATCAAATAATTTATGTCACTGTTTCAAAGCATTCCAAAGCTCAAACAGAGACTACACAAGTCTAAGAACTTTGTGTTTCTCATAGGTGATAACTACACTGTTGCCAGACACCCCCACTCTTCCAGGTATTTATACGTATGTATTTTACCTCTCTAAAGTTCATATGGTGTTTCACCATTGAATTTTATGTGGTAAGCAGTGCTTCCCCCAACATTTTTTGAGGTAACTCAGAATTATACATCTGTGCATTCAACATCTCACTAAGAGTTCAGATTTTTCTTTTTTTCTTTTTTCACTCCATCAGAGTCAAGTGAATAAGGAGCAGTTTTTCGATGGATAATGCAATTTTTCTCTGAAGAATGCATTTAATCTCATTAAACTTGCCACATTTATCATTTATAACTAGTTTCATTGTTTTCTCAAGTTGGTTTTTAATTTGCATCTTGTCTACTTTGAATTTTTTCTCAGTCATATTCTTGCTTTTTTTAATAGAAAATATACACATATATTACTACAGATATCATTAGTGGTAGCAAAACCACCATTATATTGGATATTCTCAACAATATTTGACTTCATAAACTACAATATACATCCCAGTTTCAGTCAAATTGGTCGGAGATTTCTCATTATCTTTACATGGTCAATCTTGTTACAGCATTCATAAGCAATGTTATGGCATGTGTCAGCCTAGTGACCCATCATGCCACAGTTGTAACATTTTTCATTGAATTTTTTTTCCATTAGTCCTATGCTTATAGCACTAGGCACTAATATGAACATCTGATAAAAATAAGAACTTGGCCCAGTCACATGTGACAGACCACTACCAAACTTAATTTGGTGTATCGACTCACTAGACTTATAACCAATAACACTTCCACCGCAATCGGTGTAAATAGAATATAGACATTCAGATAAACATTAGAATTCTAATATAGAAAGTACATAAGGTCATAGGTGGCAGAACATTCCCAATTTGGGATGTGAGACTCACCATACCCATTGCCATTTTAAATATTTTTGTTAACAAGTCTGATATCGATACATTTCACCTATAAAAGCGGTTCAGATTTGTGATCACAACGAGTCATACGCAAGCATATGAGAGAATCTGCAGCAACATAGACTGAGAGATGTTGAGGTGCAACAGAGGAGAAGTTATATAGTGCGATATGAAATATTTACGTTGATATATTTATTGAATGTAATTAGATGTTTAGTGCATGTATTATAGCATGTGGTGTGTTACATGTATATGTAGATTGCGACATGAAACATATCCTCTGATATATTTATATTTGTACATTATCACATAAGAAATTTAGAATAATTTGAAATTGTCTAACGAGAACTACCCTCTAATACATAGCTTTACCCAAAATCTAACATAGGAGTGTGCATCATCATCATATATGAACATCCAAATATCATCCAACACAAAACATATAGAGATCTACATTGGAGTATACATGAGTATTTTTAATATGCATGTCTACTCAATTTCATGGGCAGTTATGTATTATCAGATCATTTTATGGGCATATCTACTCAATTTCATGGGCAATTTCATTTGGAGTATACATGGGTGTTAATATATATATATTGTTTTTTAACACTCTACTATCATAAATTACAATGAAAACATATTGTATGACCTATGTATACAAATATGCTGCAATATATATAAATTACACATTAAATAGATCTATGTCAGAAGCTTTGAGCTTCAACCAATCATGGACCGGATGTTTTCATAGCTTGATTCACTGTACCATTTGCTTCATTGTGACTTTCCTCAGTCTCGGCCGCAAAATTTCAAACAACATAAGCCACAATCTATTCTTCGGCAACCAAACCATGAAAATATTGACATATGCTTATATATATATATATATATGTAACACAGATGCTTATATATATATGTATATATATTTACCTTTCTATTAGCGTAAATTACAACAAGAACATTGAACAAAACATATAACATGAACTTATTTTCCTATTTGGAAGCAGTAGGGACAAAAACACATAAACATGAAAAATATACGTATGTTACTAATTAATTTGTTACAAGTGAAAGAAAACACGTAACATGAAAATCAAATAAGTAGTAATGTGAAGTAGTAGGAACGTAAAAAAAACCATGCAAATGTACTCGTAGTTCATTACTAATTTGTTAGATGTGTAAGAAAACCCATAGCATGAAAATTAACTATGTAGTGATGCAATGCATCAGGAACATAAAGAAATAAACATGATTTATCACTCTAACTCGATATATATCATACTGTTAATGTATGTAAATCTAGATTCACAAATAAACCGTCTCTATCACACACATTGAGTTTTCTAACGATGACGACTGCTAGACATTTATCTTCTAGTTTGTTTTAGATGACTCAAACTATATGCATGCAACATACCGATAAACGCAATCGTTCTCATCGATTCAACTCGTAAAAAAAAAACTAAAATCAGTATGTCAAACACAACCGACTGCCGTGACAAGGTTAACAGATTGAGGCTTGGTGTTGTGGGCGGTGTAATGAAAAGTGAAGGGAGATTGATGGTTGCTCTGAAGGTGAGATTGACGCGCGCCGCCGCCATAGATAGATCTTGTGGAGAGAGAGGAGGCGTTGGAAAGAGCCATTTGATTTGTCTCTCTCTTTCTGTCAGTTTCTGAGCTGATATGTTTTTTTAGAGAGAGAAAATGACGATGGAGGAGGCGGTTGATGAGAGGAGAGAGAGAGAGATATGATACAGAAAGGGTTTGGTTTGCAGACTTTTCAGAGTTTTTCACACATGTGCGGCTGTGTAGGGAGACAAAACAAAACCGAGTACGTAAGGGTAAAATAGGACCCAATGGTGGTCAATCATTTACATTGCCGAACTTCCAAACTAATGTGTCAATTTGCTAATTTGGACCCAAATACTTATCATACACCCAATTGTCTCTATCTATAAAGGGTCTGATTGGTGAACAAAAACGGAAAAGGTATTTTAGGTGTTAGCGGAAGCTGTAAGCTGTTAGTAAATAGTGCAAAACTGTAAGAAAAAGCTGTTAGTGTTATATTAAAGCTGTTTCGTTTAAAAATTTTGTATAACAGTTTTAGTGATTGGTAACCATTATATATATTTTTTTCTAACATATTTATTTTAAGGAAACGTAAAATCTTCCCGAGAGAAAGCCCCTAATTTGAATTTTCCGCTAGATTTACGAAAATTTACAGTCCTGAAATGTTATTGTCGCTGCAAAATTAGGGTTGTACATCGTCCTTCTGATCGTAATGGAACAGAAAGCGGAAATGTGTACTGAAGGGCTATTACCATTGATTAAATCGATTATTGTTCCGATACATATCAAAGAGCTCTAGGGTTGTACCATCGCCGTTGATACATACTTATGGCTACACAAAGGTGCTCTATCTTGCAGCCGAGAGCTCTGCAAGGGTTTCTCTCTCACTCTCTCTCAAGTTGCTTGATCAATCCAGATTCAGATCGATTTTGTCCCCACATTTAGAAATTGGGTTTCTGTGTCTCCAAGTGTATAAAAAAAATGAAGCTTTTTTCTTTTATCTCTTGAATATTTGATGGGTTCTTCGAATTTAATTCTCTGAAAATTTCACCAGAAGGCTTGTAGGGTTTGTATGTGGCACAATGTTTATAAGACAGGAAGCAGGTTGCTTAGAATCAACAAAGCGATGGATACACTAAGTTCATCTCTGCTTACCAAATTGTTATTGTAATTTCTCTAGTTACTGTAATGAAATGGCAATTGATAGTAGTGTTCTTTAAGATATGTTGTGTAATGAAATGGCAATTGATAGTAGTGATCTTTAAGATATGTTGTCTTGTTACTGCTGTTCTTGTTCTGGTTAATTTATTGGTGTTTAATATCTCAGGCATATTCAATACTGTATGCACAGAGTAAAATTACTCCGCCATCATGGAGTGAAGCCTGTTCTTGTCTTCGATGGTGGTCCGCTACCGATGAAACTAGAACAAGAGAATAAGCGCGCAAGGTATGCAAACATTGGCTAACTTAGTTGAAGAACAATATGCAAACTTATGTTTGCTTCTTGGTTATCATTGAACAATTTTCCACACGACTTCTTTTCTGTAACAAATCAACTTCAGGTCTAGAAAGGAAAATCTTGGACGTGCATTGGAGCATGAAGCAAATGGAAATTTCTCAGCTGCTAATGAGTGCTATCAAAAGGCAGTAGACATTTCACCTTCTATTGCACATGAGCTCATACAGGTAACACTAAGCTCGAACGTGGAGATACTTTTTCAATCACTCGAACTAGTTTTTTGTTTTCTCTTCAAAATATAATCGTTGGAGAGAATCGAAGTGTTAATGCTCAAGAGAATCTAGCGGAACAAAGACATGGGAATGTTGAGATGCAGAACGGAGAGGCTGAAGAGATTGTGGAGGATCGAGAGATTAAAGGTAAAGAAAATTAAAAAAAAAAAATCTGATTATGTTCTTTCTAATAGATGTTAATGATGAAACACAAACCAGAAAAAATTAAGAGGAGAAAAGAGAACAGAACCTTACTATGTTTTGATTTACTTATTCTCAGGAGAATCATGCTCATGATCAACCGAATCAGGAGGGAGGAACAGATACATATAGAAATTGAGATGAAAAGGAGGGAGGCTAGTTTCACTACAAGAAAGAAGGGCACATACCGACGTCTGATATTGTCGGGAAGTCATCAGCTTCGACCAAATCCGAAAATGTTCCAAGAAATACAATTTCGTCGGAGTTTGACTCTCAGAAATACAAAGTCCTCGGTGTTTTCTTGGTTTATTCGACCAATCGTTTTGTGGGGAGTATTTGTCGGAAAGGTTTCTCGGTAATTACCGAGGCAGTTCTGATGAAATGAACTGTCGCGAAGAGTTCTCGGTAAATGTTTTCGGAAAATACCAATAAATTTCTGATGAGCTAAGTATCAGAAGTGTTTTTCGGAAAATCTTCTCGGTAGTTTTCATGGAGTTTCTGATAATAGAGTGTGTCGTAGAGCCCTTAAAAACTTATCACCAGTTGGTCGGTTCTGTGTGATCGGTTATTTGTCGGAAAATACCGAGGGATATCAGATGATTTCAAATAACAATTTACTGACTAATACTATGAAACCATGATGTCATTAGTCGGTACTTTAACGGTAGCTTAGAAACCTGTTTCCGGGAAAGTAGTGAGGTAATTATAATAAGCACAGCGTTACGTATGTCAAACATAATATGGCATAATATGAAATACAAATTCAAGATATATTAGCTGTTTCACTTAATAGATTTCGCGGTATTAAAAAAATAGGTGGCTGTCTATATTCTTTTCTTGACAGACGTTGTTATCATGTAGGCGGCGGAACCAATTTTCTAAAATTACTCAAGAGATTAGAATGAGTAAAATTAACAGGCGGCAAATCTCCTTTGTTGTCTCGAGAACTTACCGACAAACTAATTTGTGACTTTTCGGAAATGCATCACCCATTTTGTTGGGAAGAGAACTGGTTCGATTTGATAGCAGATGCCTTCTTTGCAGTCAATGTGATGGGTGCTGCGTCTCTTTTACCCTTCGCGAGAAATTTTTACCAAGGGATTACCCCTATACTCTCGTAGAATCGTCAAAAAGCATGAGAGGTAATTGTGAGAGAAACAGGATGAGTTACTGTAGGGGTTATCGCGATAGCGCCGGTTTGTAGACGGTGGAGGAGCAAACAATAGGTTTTAGGTGTGTGATAAAAAAACGCAGCATTTTGTATAAAATTAACAAACCCATCGTTTTGTGACAAATATTTTTTTTGAAATCAGCTTCTTTATATTATTAACTCGTATTACCTCTCCTCTTCAATATCTTGTTGCATCCCCTAAGGTAAGAGAGTAAATTTATGTCCCAAATTCAGTGTAATTGAACCCTTAATGGCTCCGACAATGAGTTCATCACTTAACTCATCCTCCGGTGGTGCATCTCCAACTGGTGGCCATCGTAGAAGGTGTTCTCTGGAATTTGGCATTCCGACCAACTGTTTTTGTGTAGGAGCAGTGGTACTTCAGAAATCTCGTACGCCGTCCAACCCAGGGAGGAGATTCTTTATTTGCCAAATGTATGAGGTTTGTGACATCGAACTCTTCTTCTACTATACTTGAATTTTGCCTTTGTTAAGATATTAGTTATCCTAACATTTTAAGCTCCTTCGTCTGTGATGAATCAATATCGTTTATTGTCTAGGAAGGAAGAAATCACATATGGAAATGGTTAGATGAAGAAATATTGGTGATATTGTGGAATCCTCACAGGAAGAATCTTTGATGGACAAACGAATGCTACGGGGGGCGAGTTACTTTGCCGATGAGATTGTCCAACTTAAGGACCTTGTATCCTCCAATGCCAAAGAGATTTCAGTCATGAAGGAGAGGATTGGTGTGAAGTATGTTATGGTCACCCGTTTCGTTGTCTTAAAGGTGATTTTCTTTTTCTACAAGTAGATTGAGAATGATGTTAAACCTTGTTTACTCTATCATTCTAGTAATGCGGCATTAGATCAGTATCTTTTGCCCGGTGAAATTATCTTATAAGCAATTTCGTATCTGTTATATTTCCAAGTTCCATTGAAGATGTTTTAAACTCTTCTTTATGTAACAAATTAAAAGCTTATTGACTATATTAAGTACGAAGTTGGTGTTTTCATATAAAGTTTACGTGTCCATAGTTACCCAATAAAAACTGAATTAAAATTACGTACCATATCTTACAACAACTAGAAATGTAATTTAATCGGAATCGTTACTTGTATCTTTGGAGGAATCAGAATCATAAATTATTCCAAACTCTCCACCGCTGTCTTCATTGTCATCATCATTTAAACCGAATTCCAGAAACTAATCTTCTTCATTAACTAGAGGAATCTCTTCAAATGAGTGTTGAGATGCGTCCGTCATAGTAAATCCATTTTGTTGAAAATGCTCTTCATCGTTTAAATCCGTGTTCATCTACACAGTTGGCCAGATTAGATGTGTAACCGTCGGGAAGCTTAACATCCTCAACTATCCATTGGAATAATTCAGCTCTTACATCAGTATCCATTCGGAAAATGGGAGTCAGAAGTTTGCCATTCTCCATCAAATGTAACGCCTCCCGTGAACATATAACAGGCATATACAAATGTGTCTTTACGTTATCCTTTATTTTCCTTTCATGTTTAGGACTGTATTGATGATGTTGTCAGAAAAAACTCTTCTCAATATGCATAACATCGAGATTATGCCTGACCAGGAACAAGTACGGTAATGAATAGAAATTCTTGTTTCATGCAGAATGCCGGCGGTAGGTTGTATGGTGTGACGATAACATGCCACAATGAATATTTTCTTCCTGACTTCCCAAAGGATTGAATCCATCCGTGCATAATCCAAGATAAATATTCCGTGCTTCATCAACAAAAACAGGATATAAGTTATGGAAATGTATACATGCTTCAGCATCAGATGGATGACAAGTTTTTCCAGTAAATTCGTGTTCATCATGCCATCTCATAGTGGCTGCTGTTTTTTCTGACTGAAAAAGCCTTTTTAACCTATCAGAGTGTGGCAAGTACCACATTTGTTGGTAAGGGAGTTTTGTTTTCCCAACCAAATCTTGAAATCGTTTCTGTCCACAAAATCTACAAACTTCTAGATTAGCATCCTCCCTCCAAAATATCATGCAATTTTCTCTGTATACATCTATCATTTCGTATGGTATCCCTAGCCCTGATACCAAGTTCTGAATACCGTAATACGAATCCGATGCAATATTATCAGTAGGCATATAGTCTTTTGCAAAATCTGCTATTGCATCAATACAATCCTCACACAAATTCCATTCTGTCTTTATACTCATCAATTCGGTAGCAGCTGACAAAGTGGACTGACCTTCTTTGCGCCAGAATATATCGGAATCCTTGCAGCTTCTAGCATATCGCAAAACCGTTTCGTTTCTATGTTCGGTTCCTTGCAAATATTATATGTGCGGAACGTTTCACGGAAAGCATATGTGACCATCTCAACCACGCTATCGTTCTCCCTATTGACTATGTAACCTTCATCTCTAAATCTCTCACCCACTCTTTCTTCTACTCTCTCCTCTCTAGTTTCATGGCTAGTACTAGGCAATGTTCCAAAATCTTCTCCATATGAAAACCAAATATAATACTCTAATGTGAACCCTCTCCAAAACAAGGGGAATTGCTGATTTTAACCCATTATTTGGTTTTGAATGCAAATCTAGACCCTTTATTGGACATTCGACAAAAATAACTCATAGGGGTAGTGAAAATACCAGTTTCTCCCTAACGACCAAACAAAAAAGTGAAAGAAAAAATGGCCCTTATAACCCTTGAGAAGTCTACGTTTAAACAGTAGACTTCGTGAGTAGACTTCTATATGAAGTCTACTTCGTGATTTTATCTTAAATTTTAATTTTAAAAATTATAAAAATTAATTTGATAAAAAATTTGTATACATGAATATCACATACGTAATTACCACCTACATGAAATAAAATTTCATAAAAATCGGTCATTTAAAAAAAATAAAGTTTTCATATCATGTAAAAGTATAATAGTTAACTTCATAACTTCTATATGAAAGTCTACTATGTGATTAAATCTTATATTTTAATTATAAAATTTAAAAAAATTAATTTCGTAAAAAATTTGTATACATAATTATCACATACGTAATTATCACCTATATAAAAGAAAATTTCATAAAACTCGGTCAGTTTAAACAAATAAAGTTTCCATATCATGTAAAAGTATAATAGTAGACTTCATAACTTCTCTATGAAGTCTACTCCATGATTAAATCTTAGATTCTAATTATAAAATTTATAAAAATTGATTTGATAAAAAATTTGTATACAAAAATAACATATATGTAATTGTCACATATATAAAACAAAATTTCATAAAAATCACTCAATTTAAATGAATGAAGATAAATGAGGATACAAACCAAATACATGTAAGGTTGAAGTATAGGGTTTGATATGGATAGATAGTAAAGTTATGGTTTTGGTAAACACAAATCTATATAAAATCAGAGTTTATGGCTTAATATTACATCTAAGTTCATCTAAAATGTGAAATAACGAATATACTAATGAATATAGTGTTTAATATTAGATTTTATATAACTAAAGTTACTGTTCATTTGAGGTTTAGGGTAAGGAATGAAGTATGTATCACTTCAAATTAGTAGAATTCTTTTTTAAGTCTGAAATTCAAATTATTAACAGCGGGAAACAAAATTAAATTGGCGGGAAGCGAAATTAAAAAGGCGGGAAACAAAATTAAATAGGCAGAAACCAGATTTTTATGAAATTATTAAAATCGATTTATTAATTTTGCACGTAAAAACCATAGGCTTCAAAGGGCACTCCACTTTTTCTTTTTAATATCTCTTCTTATTCCAAACCGCCTCTTTTTTTTTAATCTCTATTCTTATTCCAAGCCGCCTCTTTTTTTTTTAATCTCTCCTCTCCAGATCTAAATCTAAAGCTTCCCCTCCAAATCTAAAGTTTCCATCTCAAGATCCGAACGCCCCCTGGATTTGTATCGGTAATGGTATCTCTATCTTCTCTTTTATTTTATTTTCCCTGTTTTATATCTCTCATTATATCCCTTTTCCAGATTTTGGGTTTGAGTTCGATTCTGTGACGAAGTCTCTGTCTCTATTTGGTTGGTGGGTTTTGTTAGGTTCATGGGGTTTGCTATGAAACCAGAGAAAGAGGTTTTTGAATTGATTTCAAGTAAGAGTCAATGTAAGGCTAAGAACTCTAATCCCAATTCTGTTAATTCCCCTCATAATTAGAAGAAGAAGAAGAAGAAGATGGTGATGATGTGGCGACGGAAGAAGACTGATTCTCTGGCAGATGAGATACGGAAGTGTTCTCCAATGGCGGTCCTGGACTTGTTCCGTCTGAAGATAAAATCCATCAGCTATGAGTAATCCTTGGTATTAAATTTGAGTTTTGCGTTTTTTGTTCTTGGTTTCAATAAAGTTCCGATTTTGATTGGATTTTTGATTATATAAAATTACAGACAGTATGAAACCATAGGATATCGGATTAACTCCGACCATGCTGTATTTTCGACCAGCCGCTGGACCAGAAACTGGGTCTTCGCCACCAATAATGTCTCTTCATCTACACTTATGTGAACAATTCTCGGTAATTTCACTAAATACACTCATCACTTGTGTTGTCTCTTTCTTGTGATATTAGTAATCATGGTTAGGATTTATTTATTTTTTAATCACAGATTGGGATTTTCTGTTTGCCGCCTTCTGGTGTCATTCCTCTTCATAGCCATCCACGTCGTATGATTGGGTGGTTGATGCTCCAAGTAAGCATTATTTTCTTCCCAAGGAAACTTCTAAGCTATGAAACTTTTATTATTATCATGAAATCAGTCTCTGGTTCGTTGATTAGGGGGTTCATTAGATATTATGATGTGCATTGTCATAAGAGAGACATACAAAAGTCACTTTTAACTTCTTGTCTCAAAGGTATGATCCCAATTTAGCAAAAGATTATAGGCTTTGATTAGTATTAGTACTCAGAATGGTGGTGTTAAGCTTTTTGTGCACCATGAGGATCCCATGGTTGTTGTCACTGTATTGGCTGTGTACTGATGAGGTTAAAACGGTTTGAAGTGTGATACGTCTTCATGCAGGTCCTTGGAGGAGTTCCACTGTATGATGTCTTTGTCTTGAAAGATGGTGATGCTTGCTTGGATTTCTGCTTTGTTCTGGAAAATGTTGCTGCTTAATTAATTTTTTGTTCATTGGTTACTAATCTCTTGTAAACTGCTGCTGTTTAATATATCTTGGTTGTAATTTCTCTTATAAACTCTTGTTGTTTAATCTATTTTGGCTGAGGAATATTAAGCTTTTGTTTACACCAGCTGATTCACAAATACATGACCAAGAAAATCTTACAAATTCGTTATAAATATGCTATAATTACAACTTTAATTAAATCCTACGTAGTAGACTTCTATATGAAGTGTGAAGTCTACTGTTAGTGAGCTAACTGTAAAATGAAACATGAAAACTGATTCACAAAAGCATATAACAAATAAACATGTCAAATTCATATACAAACAAGTAGGTTGACTAAAACCAACACATGAATAAGAAAATCTTACAAATTCGTTATAAATATGCTATAATTACAACTTTCTTGTCCACGCGGAAATCATCTTCTACCATTTGAAGAAGCTCACTGAGTGTACAACCATCACACAAGCTGAACATTATCCCTCCTTTGTGTTTATCCACTTCGAAATGCCAAGATTGATTTTGCATCATCCATACTCCATAAATAACAGGTACGTGAACCACCATTCTCTGCAAAAAAGACAATCAAAACACATTAGAAATCTAAGTAAAAAGAGTAGACTTCTCTATAAAGGCTAACGAGTAGACTCCAAACGACGTCTACTACTAGTGACCTAGTTGCAATATGAAACAAGAAAACTGATTCAGCAATGCATATAACAAATAAACATGTGAAACTCACACACAAGCAAGTAGGTAGGCTAAAATAAAAGCATTAAAAAGAAAATCTTAAAAATTCATTAGAAATATGCTATAATTACAACTTTAATAAAATCATTACGTAGTAGACTTCTCTATGAAGTCTAACGAGTAGACTTCTCTATGAAGTCTAACGAGTAGACTTCTCTATGAAGTCTAACGAGTAGACTTCTCTATGAAGTCTAACGAGTAGACTTCTCTATGAAGTCTAACGAGTAGACTTCTCTATGAAGTCTAACGAGTAGTGACTTAGTTGCAATATGAAACAAGAAAACTGATTCAGCAATGCATATAACAAATAAACATGTGAAACTCACACACAAGCAAGTAGGTAGGCTAAAACCAACGCATGAACAAGAAAATCTTAAAACTTCTTTATAAATATGCAATAATTACAACTTTAATAAAATCATTACGTAGTAGACGTCTTTATTAAGTCTAACGAGTAGACTCCAAATGACGTCTACTCTCCCGGGTTACTTTTGCAATTGACAATTAACGAAGCAGACTTCACCAGACGTCTACTCAGGCGAGTAGACGTCTAGAGAAGTCTGCATTCGTTAATTGTCAACTACAAAATTAGACTTCACTTGAAGTCTACTCCAAAAAATGGGTCAGTTTTGCAATTGACCAAACTTTAACTTTCCGAGTTAGACTTCATATCAGCAGCAGACTTCTTGAAGAAGTCTACTGTTTCCAGTAGACTTCTCTCGGGTTAGTTTTTCAGTTCAAATATTTGAGTAGACTTCTCCAAGAAATCTACAGCCTCAGTAGACAGCTAGTGAAGTCTACAATTTAAATGATATTATTGGTCAATGTTTTGATGTTTTCATCAACCACAAAAGTAGCCTCAGTAGACGTCACCTGAAGTCTACTAAAAAAGTCAAAATCTGGTCAAATGCAATATTAACCTCGCTTTAAAGTAGACTTCTCGAGTAGACTTCTCTGAAAAGCCCTCCTCTTGGTCAAATGCAAAACTAACCTGGCCACTACGAGTATGACGTGTCTTTGATTTTTTTTCTTACCAAAGAAAAATAGTAGACTGCAAATGAAGTCTACGAGCCAAATGGTCAAATGCAAAACGAACATATGCTTTGACTAGTAGACGTCAAATGAAGTCTACTTCCGCGAAACAGATGGAAAAACCCAGAAAATCATGTTTGAATTACATGAATATGGTTTTTAGCTTCGTCGACTGTCACTAACTGTGAGGCTGACCACCACCAAAGAAACCCAGACTCTATGTATGCAAGAATCATCTACTATGCACATATAAAAGGGTCTGAAATTTGTAAAAAAAATTGAATTTAAGAGATTTAGAGATGAACATCAAGAGAAAATGGCGACAAATGAGTTGGCGAACTCAAATGGTGAGTTTTAAGTGGTTAAATTGCGGTTGGTAGAGCATTAAGAGCTCCAGCTCTGGTTGTTAATGGTGGTTGGAAGAATTGATGTCGATGACATTTGCGTGAATAAGTGAAGAAGATGAGGATGGATCTGTCTTTGTTATTTTCGAAATAAATCAAATATATTCATAAGTAATGGCATAGTAATGGCATTTTCGTGAATTATTAGATCTACCAAAAATATGTTAATATAGTGCCCACGAAAAGGTCACTAAGAAACTAACCCTTTGAAACCATTTTGTCTTTCATGAAAATAAGACTAGCCGTTTGAAAACTATGAATTATTAACAGAGACTATCCTCCCTAAACTTTTTCTTCTTTCCTCCAACGGAAGCTTCAACCATCTAACGAGTCAGTATATAATAATAGTAACGGGCCGTTATATAATTATATCAATTCCAAACATGTAAATTGTTTGTGTATATTTTAAGCTACTTTCAACACTTTTGGTGACTCAAGTAACATTAAAATATTATATGTACCATTGATATTCCTTGGTATAGATCGTCAATTGGAACATGTGTGAAACAAGCTATAGATCGTCAATTGACAAAACACATATAACTTTTTTTCAGAAATAACAGCACTATTGACAAAAACATATAAATCCAAAGGATTTTTGAACCTAAGTTGATTAGTATACACTTGATCAAAAACTAAACCCTAAATCCAAAGATTAGTCAACTCAATTGTATTCTAAACCTTAAACCATATACCCTAAACACTAAACAAGAAAACTAAACCTTAAATCCAAGGATTAGTGAATCCAATTGTAATCTAAACTTTAAACCTTTACCCTAAACCCTAAAATCTAAACCCTATATCCAAGAATTAGTGAACCCAACTGTATTCTAATGAAATTAAACATAATTGAATATTTGTATATTAGTATATTAGTATTCTTTCATATCTTGATATAAACTTTCATATGTTGAAATAAATGTTTAAATATAAACCCTGTAGAAATACTTTTCATCTTCTTCATCTAAGCTGTTGAATTTTTTTTCATACTGTCATGTTTTCCGTTAAGGCATACAAAAGCCACATCTTTCACCACATAAGATCCATTAGTCTCTCTGCAAATCTCATCTGTTAATCTATCATATCAACCGCCTATATCACCGACGGAAACAAAGTGTCGCACCACCGCCTGGATCACTGCTGCCGTAATCACATGAATCTCTTCAAAAGTGTATGATTTCTTTGGGCGAAAAAAAAATGATCCGATTGTAAAAGAAAAATCTAACTATTAAAACACCAAATCTTATAAAAATGCCATTAAATAGTTTGGGGAGGGCTAAAACGTACTTACACAGAGAGAAAGGGTTAGTTTCTTTGTCACCTTTTCAAGAGCGCTATATCCACAAATTAACTAATTCACTATTTTGACATTAATAACAAAAAATTTCCTAAATTTTGTTGTATACGTGTTCTTAAAATCTGTAGTATCAATATTTTATGTCCGGGCTTGTCCTTTTTGTTCCCATTTGACGACTTTATGTCCATTCGGAAAAATATTTATCATACGAGAGCAACTTTTGTTGTAAGTTTCATATTTTACATTCCGAAACCACTTTCTCTTCGATTAGCATTGGTTTGACATTTTTGTTTTACAGCTAGACTTTTGACCACAAACCATTGCAGGAATCATTGATTTATATCATTAAATGTTTCTGAATAAAAAAAGGAAAATTAATTATGAATCATTGTAGGCTTAAGGCTCGAAGATCATAGTTCGAGTCTTCCCATTACGATTTCAATCAAGACTGGCCGCCGCTATAGTTAAACTCAATTGAATTAAATGATAAGAATATTTGGCGTTCCATAACTTTAAGAGGTACTCGTCTCGGCTTCGGCTAAAGATTCCCATAGAAAGAAAAAAGTAGTTTATGAACAAACTGAACTGAAACACGATTTTAAACGTTCAAAATAGATCAAAGACTGACCAGATATTATCTTTCGAAGACATTAAAAACGAGTTTAAAGAAACACATATTCCGGTGAGATTTTCCCATGTGTATATAAAAATGTAGCAATATAATTAAAAATATACATGAGAATATATATACATGATATCCTCCTTTTGTGTCTAAAGATCTTAATCGAGGTAGAAAGAAATTTAAATTTTAAAATGCATAAAAGAGGTTAATAAAAAGTATAGATGTTGAAATTTTTCTCTCGTAACAAACAGAATTCAAAATTGTTTTCTCAAAAGCTCTGGAACAAATATCTCTCTCTCTCTAAGTCTCACGATGTGTAGCTCACGACAGAATACAAGTTACGGAAATCATAAAAACTTAAAATAGCTATAAAACACAATTTAAGGAAACTTTCAGACTTTTGAAAACTTCTGAACTTATTTTTTTTAAATTCTAAGAACTTGATTTGCAGTGAGTGGTCCCCGACATCAGCCGTTCATCCATCCGTCCTTCTTCTCTTCACCCACTCAATTCCAAAAAATCCACATAGTTCCAAAGTTACCTTACTCATGATACAACTTGTAAAAACTCTAAAAAGACTCCATAAACAACTAAGAAACTCACTAACCCAATAAATATCATTGTTAAAAACCGGTAAAAACCATGATATGTAACTTGCCGAGTTGTTTACTCTTATGAAACTGTGTTGTGAGCAACTTCATCTTCTAAATTGCAGAGCGGAGATTGTAAATACGGCTCAAGTTGTAAATATATTCATTCAAGGAAAAAGAATGGTGCAAAACCTTAGGAAATTCAAGCCTTCATATCTAAAAAAAAAGTCGTTAAATTTTTCCTCAACACTGAGTCATCGAAAATTCAATCCCCCGCTCAACTTTCCTCCCAAATCATCAAAGACTCATCATCTCAGAAAATAATATCATCCCCAATGCTACCAGTGGTTCCTCTAGCTCAATCAACATCGTCTCACAGCCGCATAAAATCTAAGCTATCTACATATTAGCTAGTTTTTGTAAGAGCACAAATTGTACAATAGGACTAACTGAATTAAAACATTTTCCATAAATAGATCGATAGAAAATACATAAATACCAATATAAGAATTCGGAAGATAGATTTGCAAAGGCGAGACACTTTTTCCTTAATTCTGTAAACGCTCCGTAGTGTGACGTTTGCATGGCGTTCCAAAATCCCATGATACATCTGCATAAGTTTTTGTCTTCCATCACTGAAGAACAGAACCTATTGAACATTTTTCTGTGTTGTACTCTCATGGAAAATAGGAGGGAAATGTAGAGAGAAAGATAGAAAAAGAATTGCAAGAGATTATTGTGTTTATTGTATATCGAGAATATGAGAAATAGACCATAGTTTTATTTCTCAACTTAATTGAGCATTAAGGAGAAATGAGTTGCAAAATGAGATATTTGAGACATTTTGAGATATTTTTGAGATATTTTTGGGCTGAGTTTCTCAAAATTTGAAATACTCACCCATTAAAATAATATACTTTTATTTATTTTCTTTAATAATAAATTGCTGAAAAGACCCATGTTGGATGGGCAACCTTTCCCCATTAAAAGTGATGATGCAATCTCAGAACAAGTGGTTGAAGAGGTTTTATCTACTGATCCGTTGGACGTTGCATTGACTATGGCCGAAGGAAGACATGGTTTTCTGAGTGAGGATGCTGTTGGATTTGCAAAGATACTGGATACAAGCCTCAGATTGGAAAGGATGGTAGCCTACATGAGTTTAGAAGAAGGGCAAAACTCGACTACAGAAATCAACAACAGAGCACCTGCTCCGAAGTCAAGTCTTGTTGAAAGCCCTTGGAGCGAGCTGAAAGCTCCTAAACTTGAGCTGAAAACACCCTGCCGGGCTAAGGTACTCATTCCTTGGAACAAACTCTACATACCCTGTGATAGTAAATTCTGAACTGAACAATGTGGAAATTGTTTTACTTTTGTGTGAACTTAGAAAGTATAGAAAGGCATTAGGATACTCACTTGATGATATCACTGGAATCTCTCATCATCTTTGCATGCATATAATATATATAGAAGATGAATCGATGAGTTCTATAGACCATCAAAGAAGGTTAAACCCGAATTTAAAAGATGTTGTTAAGAAGGAGATAATGAAACTTCTAGAGGCTGGTGTGATTTATGTTATTTCCGATAGTACGTGGGTTAAGCCTGTTCATGTAGTTCCTACGAAAGGTATAATCACTGTGATAAAAAATGATAGGAACGAATTGATAGCAACTAGGACTGTAACTGGCCATAGAATGTGTATACAATATCGGAAACTGAATGCTGCAACCCGTAAGGACCATTTTCCTTTGTCTTTTATTGATCAAATGCTTGAAAGATTGGGTAACCACCCTTACTATTGCTTTCTAGATGGTTACTCTTGTTTCTTTCAGATCCCAATCCATCCGGATGACCAGGAGAAGACGCCATTCACATGTCACCTTCGCCTACTGGTGAATGCCATTCGGCTCTTGCAATGCTCCGACGACATTCCAGCGGTGCATGATGTCTATCTTTACTGACCTCATCAAAGATATTATGGAGGTTTTCATAGACAATTTATCTGTCTATGGAAGCTCTTTTTATGTGTATTTGTCGAATTTGTGCAGGGTACTTCAACGATGTAAAGAGAAACATCTGGTTTTGAACTGGGAGAAGTGTCACTTTATGGTGAGGAATGGAATCATGTTGGGTCATCGAATTTCAGAGTAGGGTATTGAGGTGGATAAGGCGAAGATAGAGGTTATGATGAGCTTGCAGCCGCCTACATCAGTCAAAGGGACTCGTAGTTATCTGGGTCATGTTGGGTTCTACTGGAGGTTTATCAAGGATTTCTCGAAGATAGCGAGACCTCTAACACATCTGTTGTGCAAAGAGATGAAATTTGAGTTTGATAGTGTTTGCCTCGATGCTTTCCACACAATCAAAGGAGCATTGGTTAGTGCTCCCATTGTGCCGCCACCAGTCTGAGAGTTGCCATTCGTTATTATGACGGATGCAAGTGACTATGCAGTTGGTGCAGTTCTGGGTCAGAGGAAAGACAAGAAGCTACATGTCATCTATTATGCGAGCTAAACTCTGGATGAAGCTCAATGCAAATATGCCACCATGGAGAAGGAACTTCTAGCGATTATTTTTGCTTTTGAGAAGTTCTGGTCTTACCTTGTTGGGTCGAAAGTCATTGTGCATACATACCATGCTGCACTAAAGTACTTGTTGACTTAGAAGGATGCCAAACCAAGGCTCTTAAGATGGATTCTTTTGCTACAAGAATTCGATTTGGAGATTATAGATAAGAAGGGGGTTGAGAATGAAGCTGCAGATCATATATCTAGGATGAGAATAAAGACTGAGATGCGTCTAGATGACAGTTTCCCTGAAGAAAAAATTTATGCTATAAGTCTGTGCCAGGTCGTGGAGCATCCGCTCTGTTCTGGAGCACCTGCTCTAACCAATTTCTGCAGTCAAATCGATAAGGTACTGCACACAAAGCCACCATGGTTTGGAGAGATAGCCAACTACCATGTTGCTGAGCAAGAACCCAAATAATTTGTGGGTAACAAGAAAATGAAATTCTTGAGGATATAAGGCATTACTTTTGGGATGAGTTTTACCTCTACAAGCACTACTCATGTGGAGTTTTCAGAAGATGTGTAGCTGAAGTGGTAATCCCAGAAATATTGTACCATTGTCATGGTTCCCCATATGCTGAACATTTTGCCACATTCAAGACAGTCTCTAAGGTGCTACAAGCAGGATATTGGTGACCAACTATGTTTAGAGATGCTCAGCGATTTGTGTCTAGGTGTAATTCATGCCAAAGACAAGGCAATATAAGCAAGAGGAATGAGATGTCACAGAACTTCATCCTCGAAGATGAAGTTTTTGATGTGTGGGGGATTGACTTCATGGGACCATTTCCATCATCTTTTGGGAATGAGTATATCTTAGTGGCTGTAGACGATGTGTCCAAGTGGGTTGAAGCTTTGGCAAGTCCCACAAATGATGCAATAGTAGTGATCAAGATGTTCAAATACATCATCTTCCCAAGGTTCGGTGTACCTAGAGTGATGATTAGTGATGAAGGATCCCTCTTTATAAACAAGATCTTCGAAAGCTTGCTGAAAAAGAATGGTGTGAAACACATGGTTTCTTTTCCCTACCATCCACAAATTAGTGGGCAAGTCGAAGTCTCCAATAGGGAAATCAAGGGTATCTTACAGAAAACCGTGGGAATAACAAGGAAGGATTGGGCTTCAAAGATTGATGATGCTCTTTGGGCATACAAAACTGCATACAAGACACCCTTGGGAACAACACAATTTCACTTGATGTATGAAAAGGTTTGTCACCTTCCTTTAGAACTTGAGTTCAAAGCAGCATGGGCAGTGAAGATGCTAAATTTGATGTCAAAACTGCCTCAAAAAGAAGGAGGATGCAGCTGCACGAGTTGGAATAAATTAGGAATCTCGCCTATGACAACTCCAAGATCTACAAAGAGAGCACCAATGCCTACCACGACAAGAGAATTCTCACCCCGAACTTTGCTCCAAATGATCAAGTACTGCTGTTTAATTCTCGGTTGAAGCTCTTTCCCGGAAAGTTGAGGTCAAGATGGTCTGGTCCTTTCACAATCAAGGAAGTCTGACCTTATGGAGCTGTGGTGTTGCTGGACACCAATGGGGGGGGGGGAGAGTTCGTTGTTAATGGTCAGCGGATTAGCCATATCTTGCTGAATCTCACTTCATTCAAGGTCAAGTTAGTGACTTAAATCAAACGCTTGGTGGGAGGCAACCCACCGGTAAGAGTCTCTAACTTTACAATTCTTGTTTTTCTCTATACTAACTGTTTTAGTTTTCATCTTTCATAAAAAAAAACGTATAAAAATAAAAAACAGGTTAAATGTGTTTCTAGGCGATTAGGTGGAAAAAGAGAAGGGAACACCCAAACGGAGCACATGCTCCATTCTCTGCCAGGGTGCTCCAGGTGTAAATCACTCGAATAGAGCACCCCAGCCACAAACGGAGCACATGCTCCTTTGGGGTGCTCCTAAATTCGCGACCAGGTAAGTTTTCTGTGTTGGTTTAGATCGGTTTTAATCTAAAATTCTTTCAATTTTAACTGGTCTTCACCCTAAACCGGATCGATTTTCCTCTATAAAAACCAACCCTCTCTCCCCACTTCTTCTTCTTCCTCGCGACACCACCTCTCTCTTTCTCATTGGTTTCAGGTCAAATCTTAAACTTCTGCAAATCTCAACCAAATTAGGTGATTTTTGAGCCTAACCCACTCGGATTTTTGCGAGTCTGTTTCTGTCATCAATTTTCACAACAAGCAAATGTATGAGCTCGAAAACCCCCTTTAACAGTCGCAACCCAACTTTGGGATTTGAGGTTTTGTGCTCTCTGTCTCTCTCTCTAAACTGCTTGTGCGAACTGTCCTTGGTGTTTTTCATGATGGTTTGTGTTTGAAATTGCCACATCCCAATTTTTGGAAAAAGCTTGAATGTTCATCAATGGTGAAAATCGTGTTGCATGTTGAATTGAGGTTGAGATATGTGTTTAACTCCTTCAATGAGTCACAATACACTTAATATGCTTGAATTTTGATGGGACAATAGTTATTTGTGAATTCCATTCGTGTGAAGCTCATTCTAAAATGGTTTCTTGTGTGTTTTGTAGAAAATGCCGCCCAAGAACATCCGCTACACGAATCGGAAAGGGAACGAATCAAGCACCTAGGCCCAACCGGATGCTGAAACTGCAGCATGAAGGGCAACGTGTTGAGCTCCCGGATGACAACATCCCTCTACACTACGATGAGAAGTGGGACCAAACGGATTGTTTCTATTACAACGCTCTGCTGGGCGTGAAGATAGAACCCACACAGTTTATGTGTACGGATACATTGAAGAGGCTGGGAATAGAAAAGGAGGTGTCTGAAATCTTCATCAGTGCCAAGTTCATGGGTTTTGTTCTGGAAAGAGATGTCTACCCTGAGCTCACTCGCCAGTGCCTAGCGACAGGGAGGATGCACTACGCCAACCCTCAGAACTCGGTGCTGATGAGGCGTCCCACTCTTTCTTTTCCGAAGGGAAGAAGTACACCATCACAATAGGAGACCTTTGTGACATCTACAGCTTCCACTCGGAAGACAAGGACCTCGCCTTTCCGAAGTGTTTCCCATTTTCAGCTAGTTCTGGCAGACGATCTCATCTTGCCCCTACGCTTCTCGCTCCGCGAGCCAGTCCTTGATCCGTCACCCAGCTGTGCGCATCTGCGCAAGACTGTAAAGCCAGCTCCTCTTCAATCGAGACGTCGGCAACAAGGTACATCTTGACGAGCTTCTCATGTTCTGCTACGGCTGCGGGGACTTGGTTGCCGATTACTATGGTGTGCCACACCCAACGGTGAACCAGGTCAACCTCGGTCTTCAGTTCGCCGAGACGATTGTAGCGGCAAAAGACAGAGTGCGTGCTCGCATGAATGGGAAGATTGAGCCAATTGGGAGCCTCCTCACCCCTCTCTTCCAATCCTATAAGGTACCTCTCCGTTACGCCACTTGCGTTTCTCAGATTGAGAGGATGGATACCACTCACCTCATCAGCTCGAAGTTCCTTACGGACCAGGACACCTATCAGTTCAAAGGCGAGAATGGTGAGACACTGTTCTGCAAGCTCCCACAACCAGCTATCTCCCGCCTCAACTCCGAGTCTGATCTCCGCTTTATGCCACACGCGGATTTCCTTTGCCCCGACCCTCTTCGGCGTACTCCGTTTACTACACCCGCTAGCTCTTCCAGAGCTCTACTGCATCACCTGGAGGACGAGGATACACCCGTACCGCTCCATGTACACTGACGCTCCCCTACCACACCACCACCACTCAGGGTGAGTTACATCTTCCCCCTAGTTTTGATGAGCCTGATATAGCTGAGTACAGGCAGTGGATGATCACTTCTCAGCGGAAGAACAACAGTTTCCTATAGCGCATCATGCATACCCTATCCCGTGGTTGCTGCCACACCAAGGCAGCGAGAGACGTCCACACAGAGCAGACACCAAGACCTTCGAAGCAGCCTTCACGGGGTAGGAAGCACCAGGGGCGAGATAGGACCGAGAGTCTCGACACCACCACCCGCTGATCGCCAGTAACACCCCTCTATCACCATTGAACTAATCCGCTGTTATTTGTGTTTTCTTTGTGCCCATAATTCATATTTATTTTGACACCGGGGACAGTGTGAAGTAAGTGTGGGGGAGGGAGTTTGTTGCTGCTGATTTTCGTTTTTTTTCTCTGATTTTTGTTTAAGTATTAAGTTAGTTTGTGTCTTTGAGTAAGTTATTTTTATTTGAGTAAGGAACTTGGTTGGGAATTAGGACCTTAATCTATGATGAGCTTGCACCATTTATGTGATTTTAACCATCTCTCTAGTGACCGTTACAGCAGAAATTTTAGTGCTCGGACAAGCTGGACCACCATACTCGGATCTCTCTCTTTTCAGAACATCCCACTACACTAAGGTTTCATCAGAATGACATGAAACTCTTTTTTATTTGGACGTAATTTGGACTTAAACTCTTCTTGTTATGAGCATTAGATTAGGGGAACAAGTTTACATTCAGGACTTCTTATACCTTTACCACTCTTGCCGATCCTGAATAGCTATCTCATCTTTCGCTAGTACCCACATCTAGCCTAATCTCCTTTTAGACCACATGCACTCTTGTATTTCATTTTCATATGTGCAGATATGTGCAAAAGGGTCGGAGAGAAAGGGTTGACAAAACCTCTAACCCACTCTTGCTGAAGAAATCACCAGAAGGTAAGAAAGATTTATTGGAGCACCTACTCCAAGCAGCAGTGTCTGATCCAGTGCATCCGCTCTAAGCCGTTTGAAGTTGAGAAAAAAGTTTCAGGAGCACATGCTCCAAATAGGAGCACCAGCTCCGTTCTGCCCAATGAAGAAGACAGTTAAAACATATGACCTGCTGTGGTATATGGACCAACGGATCAACATTTTCATGCTCAAGGGACACACATCATGTAAAAACCCTCCTTATCCGTATTTTTATATATATATATATAAAAAGAGAGAACAATGATAAGGAGAGGACAGTTAGAGTTTTCAAGAGAAGAAGAGTGATTACAGGTTGTGGAACCTCAACGAGTCCATTCTCTCTTGCCATTTTGTGCAATATACTGCATTTTCTTCAAAACTCTGGTAACCCTTTAAACACTCTGAAACTCCACCGCTAAATTAGCTTTTTTATTCCCTAGCACTGTCTCTCCTAGGTAGTGTCCATGATGAGAAGTTCAAGCTACCCTTTAATTGAATATAGAGAGTTTATTGTATGGATGGTGAACTTTATGTGTTTGTGAATATAAGTATGGAATAGGGTTTGAGAAGATGTTGATTGAAGGATGTGCTACTCTTGTTCTAAAGTATGTGGTCTGCAGATTTTGAGAGTTCCCGCGTTTTCAAACTTCTCTTCCTCGGTTTAAGAATGAGTTTGTTTGAGGACAAACAAAGGTCTAAGTCCGGGGGAGTTGAAATGAGGCGATTTTACCACATTATAACCTTCGTTTTGCAGCTTTTATCGAGTTTTTTAGTCTTTATCGAGTTGTTTCAGGTTACTAAGGCAATATAAACGAAGATAGAGGAACTGGAGCCTCGGGAGAAAGAAAGAGCCGAAATGAAGGAAAAGGTCCCGAGTTTGAAGAATATCATACAATGGAGCACCCTCTCCCCTTCAGAGAACATGCTTTACAGTGGAGCACATGATCCATCCGTCCGAAATAGATATGAAACTTCACTTACTTAGTTTTGGGACGCGAGTACAGAAGAAACGAGGAGAGCCTTCACCATCTACAACATCTTTCATTTTCTATTATATCATCTTGTATACAAAACTTTGAGAGCTTTAGTGACCTAGAAACCTTTTTCATAGAGTTATGAGAGTTTCTACTTGTAAGATTTGGAGAAGAATCTCTGCCACACTTGAGAAGAATTCTGAACCTTTGTCATCTTCATTTTATATTTCATGGATTCTCTTTCATTTGTTGTTGTATGCTCTTCTTCTATGTCTGAGTAGATCCTCTAGTTAGATCAAGGGTTTCAATGGTATTCATGACTTGATGGGTTGAACACAAATAGGGATTTGAATAGATTGTCTTCACCATTTGTTACTCTTAATGTCTGGATTGAACTGATCACTTAATTCATGATTTTAGGTTAATCTATTCATCAAAAGTGTAATAGGTTGCAAGAAGAGACTGGTGAGCGATTTGTCCTTAGCCAACGACAGTTGATGTTAAGGCAAATCGTGAGCATATCAAACTTGTGCAATAATGCTCGGTCTTCTCTAACCAATACTCCATTGACCACTGACTTCATTACTGCGATGTATAGGAAAAGTGTTTCCCCTTCTTCTGGTTTGGCGAGGACCGGCGGAGTGACCAAATATTCTTTTAGTTTATTGAATGCCTCCTCGCATTCCTCGGTCCATTCGAAGCGCTTATTCCCTTTCAAAAGTTGATAAAAAGGGAGGCATTTATCGGTTGACTGTGAGATAAAGCGGTTGAGGGCCGCAATGCGACCTGTCAGTCTTTGAAGATGAGATCTACCGAACTGCTGGTATCGACAAATGTCTTGGTGACTTCGCAGTCTGCAATCATTAGTTCGATAACGAGGGGGTCGTTATGCGGTTGGTCTGATCCGAGCGTATCTTCCTCGGCGAACGCGATTACTCTTGAGGTAAGATCCAGGGTTACCACCTGCCTCTCCTCGGCATAGATCTTTCTCGTCGGCATAGATCATTCTTCGTTGTTTTGCGCTTTGGCGTTCGTATTCCTTGATTGATCTCACCGAATCGTTGCATGCCAAGAGGCCTCCCATTATCATTTCTATCCTTCGGCGTGGAGGAGGTGGTGGCGGTGCCGCCTCGCTACCGTGCTCGTCCCTATTGCATTTGGGTGTTTCGGCTTCAGCTTGGACTATACTCTAGAGGGCCGATTTTCCGTTTCGGGCCTATGCAACGTGTTACTTTTTCCGTCAAACCTGGGAGATCCGCGATTTGGAGCTTCGATTTTTTCCTTTTTGAATTTTGCAAAGAGGAAATCTTTAAGATTGCGGCTGTCGTCAGTTGAATGTCCTGCTCATTTATGATAGTCGCAGTATGACTTTGGATCATCATTTCTTTGGTAGACGTTCCACAGACGGTTCGGCGATTGGCGATTTGATGCCGTACCTGGTTCCAGTTCGATGGTGAATGGATCTGCCCTATCAGGTGGCAAGCCGGTCAAGGACAGGAACACATCCCCAAACTCCATGACAACTGGTATAGTATCCATCTCGGCCTCCTTTCCCCATTCCGGGATGTTGATGGTGGCTAAGTATGCCTCGCACCCCTTCATCAACATCCTCTCTGCTTGAATGGCCGAAACTAACAAGCTTCCAGAGGTCGGTCGGATTCCTTAGAAAGCTCGTAAACCTGTGGCATCTCGGCTGGCCTTGCGGCCTGAGCCACTGGAGCTGCCCCACCAGAATAACTTCTCGGGTTTCCCTGCCTACCCACTTGCTGCCTGGGACATTCCCTTGGGAAATTCCCGGTCTTACCGCAGTGATAACAGGTCTTACTCGATTCACTGGTCATCCCTTCTCTCATTCTTGGGCAGTTCAAGACATCAAGGTCCATCCTGCCGCGCTTGGCACACGTACCCATTGCCCTCCAGCACTTTCCATAGTGCTTTTGGCCGCATCTGGGGCAATCGGATGGCCCCGGGCCATCCTTCTCCTGGTCCCACTTTCTTTTGTGGCCACCAGGCTTATTCCCTTGGCCAGTCTTTGCTTGGGCCTTCACCCAGCTTTCTTCAGCCAGTATGACCTCAAGAAAAGCAGCCCTCTCCACTAGTTCTGATATAGAAGCGAACTTCCGAACCGCACTGTGGACCCGGAGGTCAACCTTAAGTCCACGGAAAAACCTCTGGACCTGGGTAGACTCCTCCTCAAATTTCTGTCCTACGTATTTACGTAGACGGTTAAATTCCTCATATTCCCATACCGTTCTCCGGCCTTGGGTGAGTTCCAGGAATTTACTTTCCATCCGATCCCATGCCTCGGTTGGAAAGTACTTGCGGTTGAATTCCGTCTCAAATTCCGCAAAAGACGTTAGCTTGCCCCCAGTGCGCTTATCCACAGTAAGCCACCAGTTATGGGCATCCCCTTCCAGGAAATGGACTGCTATGTCTATCCTGTAGTCCTCAGGACATCGGGTCGAGCAGAAGTTCCATACTAGACGGCTCCTCCACTCATCCGCTTCAATGGGATCTATGATCCCTTTGAAACGTTTAGTCCCCAATCAGTAAATGTGATCCAGTAGACTCAAATAGTCCACTCTATGGACAACACGAGGCGGGTTTATTTAAACCACATCCTCATCCTCGACTCGCTGGGCCCCTTTTAGAACCCCGGTAGTCTCCGTCCCCGTGGACTTACCCACGGTAGGATTCTCAGCCGGTGTGAGGTCTGAGTCAATGTGGTCATCTGAGTCATGACCGTTTTCAGGGCTCCCCACATCTCTTCCGTAGAAGGAGGTCCGGGTTGGTTCACACCGTCAGCCCCGGTGGCCTTATCAACATGGTCCGGTTCCATGTTGGATGAGTCGACCATCTCCTCATCTACCACATGCTCAATCCCAATCACTCCCATCCGGGTCTGAGTGGTTGGGGGAGGAAGTACCGTACTGGTATTCCCATTCCCGACCACAGGTACAGTCGGGTCATCAACCACTTGGTTAGAAGTTCCTACTCCTGCTGGATTAATCTCCTAAGCGGTTTTCTTAGACTTCCTCCTCTAAGAGCATTTGGCTTTCTCACCCGACAAGTTCAGTGTAAATTAGATTCCTTTATTAACCTATTGAACGAAGGGAAAACAAGAAAACCTAGCACTAGCCCTTCGGCGCCAGACGTGTGTGTGTACTATCCCATAACCTCACTGTCCTAGAATCAAGAATGCTCTGATACCAACTTGAAACACCCCAACCAGATTACACGACCCGGATCGGTTGTCCCACTTCTTAGTCTCCATGAGACTAAATCCCTATCCAAACAACATAACAAACTATTCCAGGAGGTTCCTCTATCTAGCATTTATGCGGAACTAAAGGAGATAGATAAAAAGGGAAACTCTTATTGATATAATAAGGATTCTATACATCATGCTAAAGTTTGGCCGAAGGCTTTACATCGACCGATCATATTCTATGAAAAGCTCCTAACAAACACCACACATCATCAGGGGGCCGTCGGACCGTGCACGTAGGCTTGGTCCATACTCGGACCAACCTCACATCCTGAAAAGATATAAGCACGTCAGTAATCGGACTAGTCCATAACCGAACTATGCATATGCTTCCCACAACCCTTATGCCCTGTTAGTATAGCCGAAGCCTATCCTAACTTATCCTAAGACTTTCCCCAGTTTTGCTTCGTCATTCAACCAACCGCCCCACTGACCAAGTAACAAATAGGTAGCCTTAAGGAAAAACAGACAAACCGTTTGTCCGGAGGAACCATCGGCCAAAGACCGTGGCACTCCATGGCACGTATCAGCCTTTTGGCCGACCGCGGCACTGCTCCGAATTCTCACAACCGGACCACCTGTTCTGACCATAGATGTTCGGTCAGCCGTACAAGAAAGGTAGAGAGGGAGACAATACAAAGGTTGCGAGACACGGCCCAATCAGTCCTGTTCCAGGATCACAACGGTTGCCACCGGCGATCCAGGATCAACGGTTAGACATGGGTTAGTCCAGTCATACCTTTGAGACTTGATCAGGTTCGACAGGGTCCTTCCCCTTGTCTATGGCAACAACTCCTTCCACAGCGGACATATTCCTGGTCGCAGTCTCTCTCTTTCTTTCTTTCTCACGGTTTTTCCTCTGTAAGAACTGATGCCAAAACAGCTGTGGGACGTCTGGTATTTATAGGTGAGGTTTTGGCCTGTCAGACAGGCACCAGCGAATGGTTGCATCCATTCGGGAAGGGTTGTCTTTGTTCGTGGTGACCCTTCGACCAGACACCCTTTCCTCATGCCCTTTCGCACTCCCACCCCTCCCCCTGTCATACCAGCCCACCTCCGTGGGTGACTTTCACTCCCCGGCCACTAACTGACCCAGCTAGCTCACTAGGTCACCAGCTGGTCCCAGCTGCGGGTCACTCCCTCCAGCTGGCCGATTTGGTCGTGAGCTGAACCAGCTGACCCAGCTAGAGTGTCACGGTCCATACTGGACCGTGAGCTGCCCCAGCTGTCCTCAGCTGATGTTTCACTTGGGTTCAGCTAATTCCCATCATTTCTAGCTCGGACAAGACTCATGTAATGTCGGCTATCACCCTTATGGACCATTTCCCTTATGATCGATCACTCACGACCCGATCCTTTCCCTTGGGCCTTATGGTCCATACGCAGGGCTTTAGTGGGAGTTGGGGACGTTACAGACTTCTTACTTCCTTCTTCAGGATCTTGCGAGGTAAATCCAGCTGTCAGTTGTTTTGTGGACGACCCCTTGGCTCCAGTCATCTTTCTTCGAGCTGCTTCATGCGTTTAAAGAATATCGGCCAAACGGTGGACACCAATTATTGAATGTATAGATCATTGAATAAACGATGTTATTTTATTAAGAATGAAATGGAATGAGATTCTCGATTTTTTGGGAAACAGTGGTTCTTGAAGAAAGATATATATTGTTTGAGTCAGATGACTTTTGTTGAGTCTACACAATAACGGATATAATTACCAAGTGATTCAGAGATGAACAGGTTGTCAGGCCGATCTGCTCCTCCGGGAAGCCCTTTTTAAAAACCCTCTTTTTTTAGTATTCTCTCCCTTTTACCTAAGTCCCCGCCCTCCCTCTTTAATGACCCTTAATGCTCTGATTTATACTACCAGGGCCCTAGTTTCATGCGAGACATAGGGTTGCGATTGGCGAATAGGCTCTCACTATTGTCTAATAGTCTTCTGTGGGATCAACCTTGAGGACTACTGCACCGCCTATGAGCCGTTACGCAGAAGTAGGCTCTTCCCCTTATCTGCTGGTACGTTCGGAGATCGTGTCAGTTGTAGTAGTTAGGTCGGCTTTGCAGGTCATCATTTATCCTTAATGGAGTGACTTGATTTCCTTTCCTCTTTGGTGGGTTTGGGCCCTCGTAAAACATATTTTATCGATCGTCGATTTTCCTCTTGACTGGGCCAAAGTCTATTTTGGTGGGCCTCACCGAGGGTCATTGACACACACCTCCAACAGTTATACTGATGTCGGTATTGAACATTTAACTTGTGATACAGTTCAGATCCCATGTATAAAACATTCATCCAAGTTTGGCCGGGTCACATGACGTCTTAAGGAAGATAAGTTGAGAAAACTTTGTTCACACAGGCATTGATAGAAACATAGGGCTTTTTTTTTTTGTTTGGATACAAAGAAATCTGATTCTAATTTTGATCAACTCTCTATACAAGAATCAGATTGCAAGAGTAATAATAATTTGATGTATTCATGTTACTTAGTTCGAGTTCATAGAAAATTCATTATAAATTCATAGCAAAACCATGGAAATTCATTTTATTATGTACAATTGATATAATTAAAGATTCCCACACCCTTCCGATTTTTTTAACATCCAAAAACCAATTTAGATGAAAAGACCATCATGATTCCTCTTAAAAATACAGAATGACTAAAGTGATCTCACATTCGCCATTGCCTGCTCTCCATCAGCGCTTCACTTTCCAAATCTCTGTCTACTTTTCTTTCACAAAGGTGGTTACTTCTGCAATCTTGAATTATTGTCATCATGCTAATGACAATCTAGAACAATGAAATTATGTAATGTATGATTGTTTTGTCAATTTGCTTTTCTTTCACTGATGTTTTAGTATATAGAGGCACTATATGTTAAAGTATATTGGATCACACATGTGTGGAAGAGGAGACCAGACTTGACAAAGAGTTGGTGAACTGCAAACCAAAAAAAAAAAAAAACAAAGGTACTGTTATGAATTCACTATATTTGTCTCCCCTTTATTTTTGTCTCTAGGATTCACAGCTAAGTTTTATTATATTCTTAACCTTTTTTATATAAATCTTTTTTCGCTTTTTCATTTATTAGATAAAGATGTGGTGTGTTTGTGAAATTTTGTCCTGGGCAATACATTAACTATTTCATCACCTATGAACACCTTCCCTCATTATCAACGGTTTGGCCATGCTTCAGCTTCAGTATCTTCTCAGAAAATTCAGAATTAATGAGCACCAGAAACAGCACTAAATAAATTATATGTACGATAATAGTTTGAGAAAATAAAGAATACATAAGAAGGAACATAGAGGTCAAGGAAACGATTTTCTTAATATAATCACTTTTCCCTCCTTACAAGATTAGAAAATTTATTAAACTAGGTGATAATCCGCACTATGTGTAGGTTTTTATTATATATATGTTTTGAAAATATTTGTATCTATTTCATAATTTTGAATTTGTTGATGTAAAAGATAAAAGTACGAAAACAATATGTTTAAATGATCTATAAACTGCCTAGAAATAATCACTCATATCTTTGAACTCAATCTTATATTATGCACACTAATAGCCATAATTCAAAAAAGCAGTTCAGATACCTCCTAACAGAATACATATATTTCTGTGGCTCTCTGTCCAAAATATGAGTTTTGCTAACGTCTTAGTGCTGAATTCTCAGAAGGTGAGAGAAAGTTGTATTTAGCAAATCATTGTGACAAATACAACAAAGCATCGTCATCAACATCATTTTATTTACGATTGGTAATAAAACAAAAGAAAAAAGCTGAAATGGGTTTTGGGAGACCAAAAAGGTGTCTTGGTTGTCACTTAATTTTGCAGCTGGAGACCTTTCATCTTTGCTCCTTGGCTTCTTTTTGGCTTCATTCTTTTTGCTACAGTGTGATCGTAAAAATGAAGAGAAAACTATATTACACTTTGAAACTCTTCAGAGCTACACTAAACATATGTCAATTATTGAGTTCGAAGGCTATGTTGCTTATGAATCTATGGTCTTATTTGGTACATATTGTCGATCTTTTGGTGGTAGTAACAGATATAATTAAAATTTGTAGAGAAGACGCACAGCAGAGATGATGGAGAGAAAGACGAAAGCTACAAGATGGTAAAGACTTAAGAGAAACAATACTTAATTAAAAGGTAAATATTTTTGAAAACTGTGCGTTTTGGTAGGCTACAAAAAAGGCGATTGGTGACTAGGGTTTTTCTTTGAATTTTCAGCCGCACGGAATGTCTTTCGACGGCTCTGCCGCTGGGGGTTTATCACCGCGCTTGGTGGATTTGAGCGTAAGGGATGACAAGGCTCCGTCATAAGCATCAGAAACAGAAACAGAAAACAGTCAGAAGAAACAGTCCTGGGTAAATGCTGTTAAAGCTAACTCAGGGTTGGTTAAATATGATCTTACAGCAGAGACTTCGGATGGGTTGGCAGTGGTCCCTGAGGATGTTATTGGTGACTCTCCTCTCTGGGAGGATTTCCTGTTTGGATGTTTTTTTGCTATAGCTCCCCATATCGCCAAAATTCACTTGATAGTGAACAAGATTTGGCCTTTGGGGAATAAATCATCAAGAATAGAAGTGTTTGTGGTAGATGAGAAAGCAGTACATTTTTGTATACGTGATCCAACTATAAAGGCAAGAGTACTGAGGAGAGGCATGTGGAATATTACAGATATTCCTATGGTGATCTCAAAATGGTCCCCAATTGTGGAAGAAACACAACCAAAAATAAAAGCTACCTATGTGGGTCATCTTAAAAAAGGTCTTGTATTCAATGTTTTCCTGGAAAGGTCTAAGTTTCATTGCAAGTGAAGTAGGTTATCCAAAAGGCTGCACCCAAATACGGAGTTGTGCAAGAAGTTCGAGGACGCAAAAGTTTTTGTGGAAGCAGATCTACCAAAGGAATTACCTACATCTCATAAATTCAAACTCCAGGGGAAAGAGGTGGAGGTACAATTTTTATGCCCGTGGTTACCGGCTCGTTGTGCTACTTGTGGAAAATGGGGACACACGTCAGATTGCTGTAATGTGCAGATGGAAACTGGTTCACAAAAAAGTTCAGCTTTAGAAGTAGTTGTTCTTCATGAGATGCCGAGTAAGGCAGCTATGGAAAATCTACGGGGTGGAAAAGGACAGAGGAAAACTTGCACACCAAGAGATGAGGTCACGACTCATCCACGATAGGAGTTTCTAGCATATAAAATTGTTTGTATTCTCCATAATTCTCTAGAAGAGGAGATGGATGCGAACACGACAACAGGGATGGAAGTTGTAAACTAATGGAACTCTGTTTCTCCTAGTCAACGTGGAAGACAACTGGAGTAAGAATATCACGAGGGAGGAAAAAAGTGATAATATCACTATCCCACCTCTCTGTTCTTGCGGAAACGGAGGAGGATGGATCACAAAAAGTAGAGGAGGTGGGATCGGTAGTTGAGGTGGAGGAAGAGGAAGAGGAAGGGGAAATCAGAGTTGGTGCCCATCCTGATGATAGAGAAATAAACTTGAGGTCTGATGGCATAGGGACTCGTCCCTCTTTAGCAAGAGCTTCAAAACCAAAACCAGGCTCTGTAGCTCTGCTAACTAAGAAGAAGAATCTTGGTGGTATGAGCAAAAGAGCTACCCCTCAATAAATCCCATGTCGAGTTTTTTTCTGGAAAATTTGTGGCTTAAATCAAAGTTCAAAGCATTCCATTATCCGTGACTGGACAAGAAGAAGCAATTTTCAATTTGGTTGTTTGTTGGAGACAAAGTGATGGAACTCAGGACATGGACCGTACTACCGGATCGGGAATAAAATTGTTAGGCCTAAGAATGGAGGTTGGTCATGAGGATCGGACCGTGGACCGAGGGATGGGAGCTTCCGACCGCATTGTCTACCGCATCGACCCAACACGACCCAGGAACGAGCTCAGAAAGTATCTTCGACCGGATGTTCAAATTCTTCGACCCAGACCCAATATTCACCCACCAATTGGGACAGATAAGAGTGACTGGCCAAGACAGAATGGCCTTGATTCGGGTGGAACCAGGAGATGGTCGAGTGATCTCTTTTCTCTACCAAGGCGTACAATCGGAGCTGATGGATCAAGTCCTGGACCTATCCCGTGGTCCATTCACTAAGGACCGATCCATAAAGTTTCTAGCCTGTGTTGAAAGCATAATCCTTGATCTCACAAAGGGCTTGGGACATTCGGCCATTCCAACTGGTCCGGGCATTCGGACCATGATCCAAGTCAAGGACCCGGACCTAAAACACTGGACCCAGTAGCTCAAGGGTCAGTTAGCGAGGAACTCAAGGTTCATTTTGACCAGTCTTTTGAGCCAGCTGTTTTAGCTGAGTTCTATGCATTGTTTTCCCCATTGTCATTTATTTTCTTTTGACTTGGATTTCTATAAGTTGTAGACATTTCGAGGTCAATAACAACTTTTGATCTTTCTTTCAATTTTTAGAGATTGTTTTTCTCTTTGTTCTTTGTGAACAATCGTTTGTTGGCAAGGATACTTCTATCAACAAACCTCCTAAAGGGTGTCGTGGTGAGTCATATCCTCGGCCCTAGGAAGTGGGGATACTAGCAGAATTCTGCAGCCCCTAACGGTCCCAATCGATCCATCATTCGTCGTGTGTGCTAGTAGCCTCCGGTCCAAACTTATCCATTACTTGTTCCACAAGTGATGTTTATCCGGTCTAGGATTCCATCAAGTGGTATCAGAGCCACTCGTTGTTAGTAACGCTTTGTCATTTTTTCATCTCTCCATCTAAATTCCGAAACACTTCTTTGCTACCTATCTGTTGTAAAAGGAAACCGAGCCATCCAAGTTTTTTAAAAAAGAAAAAACAAAGAAACGAGAAAGAGAATTCAAGAAGAAAAAAAAGATACACAAATCAAAGTTTTGTCAATCGATTTCCAAACAAAATCTTGCAATCTTTCTATCTCAATCTTTCTATCTTTCTTCTTTCCTCTTGTTGTGGTTGAGAAAACTTGTAAATTGGATCAGTTTGTTTGCTTAGAATATTGAGAGATTGATCGGAGTGACCATTTAAAACTGAGAGGTAAACAATTGAGAGCCAATCACTTGTTATTGCCTAATTCGGTGGTTAAGTATTTTCAGGGGTTCTAAAGATGACTGAAATTGGAAATGTTCTTGTTGGAGCCGGTCTGACTAATGAGCAACTAAGCTATTTGAATGAACTGTTTCTTCAAATGGTGAAGGCAGGATTGGAAGGACTTCATAAGAGGCTAGACAGGGTCCACAATGATCAACAAGGTCGGCAAAGCCACGTCTCAAGGAGAGCCCAGACCAGAGGTAGAGCAAACCAATCGGAAGAAGAAGATGAGGAGGAGGAATGCATAAAGACTCGATCGATTCAACCTAGGAGAGGTCAGAGGGGAGAGAAGAAGACAACCCCTTTGCAAGAAGAGCAGACGACAACCTTGGTGATCTTAGGCTGGAGATTCCATCCTTCTCAGGGAAGAATGATCTAGACGCTTACCTTGAGTGGGAAAGAAAGGTGGAGCTCACCTTTGACTGTCAAAACTTCTCTGAGATGAAAAAGGCTAGACTAGCATCTTCCAAATTTGGTGGTTACACCATATATTGGTATGATCAAGTTGTTGCTCTGAGGAGAAGAGCCGCTGAACCACCTATTTTTACTTGGGACGAACTAACCCTACTAATGAGAAAACGATTTGTGCATAGTCATTATCAGAGGGAACTGCACCTGAAGGTACGGATTTTGGCACTAGGTAGGAGGAACGTGGAAGACTACTTTGAGGACATGGAAACTCTCATGCTGAAAGCTGTTATAGAGGAAGAGGTGGAAGCTACCATGGCCCATTTCCGTGTGCGAATGAACCGATACATTATGGATCAGATGGAGCTCCAAGACTTTGAAAGCATAGAAGAAATGGTTCACAAACCCATTCTGATCAAACAGCAGTCCAAGAGGAGGGGTTTTACTAAGCCTACTTACCCAACAAGCAAAAGCTATCAAACCGCTTCTGTTACGAAGCCTGTTTTCCAAGAAAAAGGTCTCGTGGGGAATCAATTTCCTTCTTATTCTTTTAAAACTAACCCACCTTATCGCTTTGACAAAGGCAAAGCCGTGGAATCCACGAGCAGAGCTAGAGACATTTGTTGTTTTAGTTGCAAGGGTTTAGGTCACTATGCTAACAAATACCCAAACAAGAAGGTGATGATCTTGTTGGAGAATGGTGAGGTTGAATCCGAGGAGGAGAAAGAAGACACCAGACCAATCTTCGATAAAATGGATGAGTCCCTTGATTTACCAGCTCAGGGACAGCTCTTCGTTACAAGGCGGACCCTTAGTTTTCCAGTCCAACCCCTAGGAAAAGAGCAAAGAGAGAATCTCTTTCATTCAAGATGTGTCCTGCAAGACAAGGTATTCTCATTGATTACAGATGGAGGTAGTTGCACTTATGTTGCTAGTGTATCACTTGTCAGGTAATTGGGTTTAAAAGTTAGACGAAATCCACGGCCATTCAAATTGGAGTGGTTGAACGAGGATACAGAACTCCAAGTAAAGGAACAAGTTACCATTCCACTCACTATAGGTCGGTACAAAGATGAGGTTGAGTGCAATGTGTTGCCCATGGACGCTAGTCATATCCTACTCGGACTCCTTTCCATGCTCCATAGACTCCTTTCCATGCTCCAAGCTCCATGATTTGTCCAGTATCACATCAATATATATGTTATCTCATATAAACTATTTTTTTATTTTCTTATGGTTTCAAGAAAATAGAATTCTAACATTTTTCTATAACATCAAAATTTTTTTGTGATTAACTCAATATCTTTTTTTTTGTCAACAACTCATTATCTTCTATCTGTAAGTTATTTATCTACATATATATTACATTTTATAAATACTAGAAAATTAGCCTCAAGTCAAACATTTTATCCTTTCAAATCTCTCTGTACACAGTTGTCGTTTTAAAAAATATTTTCTTGTTCGTATTTGAAGTTCTTTTATTTTATATTTGTGAATAAATTACCAAAATAAAATATACTTATTTTAATAAAATATAGTTTTTTACTTACATAAAAATCTATATAATTATTAATATTTAACTAATTTTATAGTTTAAAAAATATTTCAAAACATAAAATAAAATATTTTCACAAAACTGATATAACTATTTAAAAAATAATAGAATAAACTAATTTATTATTTTATATTTGTAGAATTTCTGATATTTAAAAATGTGATAATTATTTCAATTATCAGAATAATTTCAATCATATTGACAAACTTTAAATTTGGGAAGTTACTAATGATTATTAGTAGATCATATAAGGTTGAATTTTATTATTTCACATCAGTTTTTTCTCTCAAGTTGTAAATAAACTCTTATTATTATTTTTCTTCATAAATCCATCAAATATCTTAATAAATATTATAAAGTCAATATATTTTTTTTTTTGGTTAAGTGGCTGTAAAGTCTAATGCTAAAAATATCATTAGCTTACTCAATTCAAGTAATTAGATTCGTCATTATCTTAAATTATGAACTTTTTCTAATACAATATTAAGTCATTTTTTGAATAATATAAATTTATAGATATATTTCTTACCTTCTCTATTTGTTTTTAATATTTTATATGTAGTTTGTTACTAAATTTATTCGAAGGTTCTTTTTTCTGTCACCAATATATGTTATAGGTTTTTTTTTGATAACATGAACTCTATTTAAATTATATAGTGTAAGACCAATACAATATATGATGAATACAACGATGTGGGGAGACTGCACATACATACAAGATATCAGAATTACAAGCCATCTTTGCTAACATGTCAGCTATTTGGTTTCGTTCTCTATTTACATAAGCAATCGAACAATCCGGGAGGCAAGACATCCATACTCGTTTATTTACCAGAAGGTTGGCAAGTTCAGTGTTGTTCTCGCGTCCATTGATGACTCGAACCAGCTCTATACAATCACTCTCAAAACAAACACACCTGTAACCTTTCGACCAGATCATTTGTAAAACCTGCAACGTAGCAATAGACTCTGCTTGCATAGGTGAGCTACCCCAATCTTACTCTGTCCCAAGCAGAGATGTGTTCACCTATGATCACGCAAGATCTAACCCACACCTGTAGCCATAACCTCTCTGCGGTAACTACTATCGAAATTACATTTCAGCCATCCCTCTGGAAGAGGTTCCCAGAGACTACTTCGATCCACTGTAGCTGATTGTACCGAATAGTTACCACGATATAGAACAGAAGATTCAACCCATTCCTTCACTCCTTGAATACTATAATCAACTACCTCTTGTGGGTGGCTTGATTTATTATTAAAAAGAAAAACATTTCTTGATTTCCAAAGCCACCATCCTACCCAAATGGAATGTAATCTTATCTCAATTGGTAGTGTATCAATAGCAGAAGGAGAGAGCAATGTACCAATATTAGCTTCCAGAGTTGGAACTGGGTTTTGAAAATGAGACATTCCACTACATCTCCATACCGCTTTCGCAAACTGACATTCAAATAACACATGGTTTATGGTTTCATCAGCCAGACAGCATCTTTGACAAATAGAGGATGTCTTAGGACCTCTAGTGAGGAGACAGATGTTCAGTCGTTGCTAAAGCACGATATAATGCACGTGAATAGAAATGTTGGATTTTGGGAAAAATGTGAAGCTTCCATATCTGATGTTTCAGCTCAACATTTTCATTTGGAGGTTCTATGTGGTTTTCTTGGAATGACATCGTGGATGCCAACCAGTACCCAGACTTCACAGAGTAGTTTGAGTTTCTAGTTAATGGCCAGATATACATATCAGCAGTTCCATATTGCGAGAGTATTATCTTATTTTCTAAGGTTGCATCCTCAGGCGTAAGTACAGCATGGAGAGCCTCCTCATTCCACTGTCTCTTTCCTGGAAGCCAGAGGTCCGCAACCACTAGGTCTTCAACAGCAGAAGTATGCAAAGTTTCATGTGGGTTAACTCGTCGGGGAGGGGTGGTAGGAAGCCAGAGATCAGTCCACACATTCGTATCTTTCCCATCACCCAAAATTTTACATAATCTTTTCTGAAGCAGATCCTTACCTGCTTGTATAGATCTCCATCCATAGGACAGAGCTAAGAAATGATTGGACCAACCTTCCACCGAGTTTTTCACTGTCTGAATAACATACTCAAACTCTTTGATCTTACTACTCCCAAGTTGTTCTGACAGCCCTAAATACTTACCTCCTCCTCCTACGTTATTAATCCCCAAAATATGATGAATATGGCGGCGTACTGCATCATCAATATGCTTACCAAAGGTCATAGAGGATTTGCTGAAATTAACTTTTTGTCCAGAGATCATTTCGTAATTGCAAATAATGGTTGCCATCTCGACACAGTCATGAATATTAGCTCTACAGAAGAATAATGTATCATCCGCAAACAACAGATGAGTGATAGGAGAGCACCTTCGAGCAATTTCCATACCCTGGAACTTCCCCCTCTGTTCCGAGTTTGTAAGCATTATACTTAGCACCTCCGCACATAGCATGAAAAGATAAGGAGATAGAGAATCACCTTGTCGGATTTGTCTTAGTCGGTGTAAAGTGCCCAAAGGGTAGACCGTTGACAAGGATAGAAAACGCCACTGAACGGACGTAATTCATGACCCAAGCAATCCAAAGCTCATCAAATCCTAATCTTCGCATAACCTCCTCCAAAAAAATTCCATTTAACTCTATCATATGCTTTACGAATGTCTGTTTTGATAGCCATAAACTCCTCTCCACAATCTCGCTTAGACTTTAACGCATGAAAAAGCTCATGGGCAATCAAGATATTATCTGATATATTTCTACCTGGCACGAAAGCTGCTTGTGATCAGAAATAAGATGTCCCAGAATCTTCTTCAACCTGAATGCTAACACCTTCGAAACAATCTTATAATTAACAGTACAGAGGCTTATTGGTCTGAAATCACTCATGTCCAGAGAAACAGATGACTTCAGAATCAGACAGATATTAGTATGGTTCATACCTGGTTCAAGCTGGTTAGTAATGAAAAAACGCTTAACCATGGTACAGACATCGGAACCTATTGCAGACCAGAATTGTTTATAGAAAGCCACCTTGAAACCGTCACAACCAGGGGCTTTATCCAACCCCAACTCAAATACGGCCTCCTTAATTTCATGATCTGTAACCAACCGAGTAAGAGCAGTGTTCATAACCGATGTAACCTTACATGGTATATCATTCATAATATCTTCAATAACATAATTGCTCGAAGTGGAAAACAATTCCTGAAAGTAGTCTTGTGCAACCTATGCAATAGCCTCATCTTTACAATGTATGACCCCGAACTTATCACATATTCTCTGAATATCATTTTTGGCCTTCTGAGAGCTTTGGTGATACCATGGTAAAAGCGTGTGATACGATCCCCGGCTACCAACCATTTATTATGATTTTTAAGTTGCCAGAACTCTTCTTCATCCCGATACGCCTGATAGAGCTCCCGTTTCAATAGATGTACCTCTTCAATAGGAAAGTGGGGATCTCGCAACGCACCTTCTATTTGAACCCGAGTGTCATGAATAAGAAGTCTGAATTTGTTTTGTTTATGCATTTCCAAGATACAATAGCGCGTCTGCATTCAGACAATCATTTCGTCAAAGCCCAACTAGATCGACCTGAAGTCCACTCACTGTTGACAGTTTGCACAAAGTCCTCAAACTGAGCCAGACGCTTGTCAGATCGAAAAGGTCTTCTTTTAAGCACATCTTTATACGCAATCGAGATCACCATCAGACGGTGGTCAGATTCCGCCAATCCCAAGTATTCTGTTTCCGATGCTGGGTAGCATTGTAACCATTGAGAATTGGCCATGACCCTATCCACACAGCATTCAATAACCTCTTTGCGACATCTGCCCACCCAACTGACTGATTTCCTTTAAACGATAGATCATGCATATCCTAAATTTTTAACATCGTCTGAAAATCCTGAAAGCTCGACTTGTTTCTTATTCTTCCTCCGATTTTCTCATTCTGATTCATAATTTGGTTAAAATCACCACACATAATCCAAGGGCCAGTTCTAAGAGTAGAAATCCGCTGCAGTTGTTCCCATAGATGGTGTCTATATTTAAGCGTCGGATGGACATATATACAAGATAGAGAGAATGAAAATGATTTATATTCCACGTGCAAATCTACAGGATGAGCATCAAAAGAAATACATTGAACGACCAAACACTTCTTCCAGAAAACAACCAACCCACCACTCATACCCTGTGGAGATACAACTTTCATATCATCTAACCTAGATAAATCCCAGTGTCCCGCACATAATGATCCCTTTGCTTAGTTTCCACCAAGAACAAGAAGTAAGGAGAATACACCGTCTGCATCTCCTTTAGACATCGAACTGTGAGGCGTTTTCCAGGACCTCTACAGTTCCAAAAAATAACTCTCATGAAGGAGGTGGTGGATTCAGGCCCACCGCACCTCCGACATTAGAGCGACTGGGATTTGAGGTTTCACCAACCTCCTTGTAGTCGTGTTTCAGTTTCTGTAAAGAGTTGAAATGGTCTCCAGATGTAGTAGCCTCAAAGACAAACTTATCCACTTCATTAAGATGCACTTTGAGTCGTTTACTAGGACCCATTCTCGATTCATCTGCCACAGAGCAGAAAGACGTTAATAGCTTCATCATACCTGATTCCTGTGGAAGATCACAATCATTAGAGTAACCAGCTGTTGCCTAGGGGTTTCCATAAAACTACCATAGTCAAGGAAAGAACTATCAAGGATACACCGCGCCCCCAAATCCAGGAGGTCTTGCGAATCGTGATTAAGAACAATTCTGAAGCATGTGTTAAATTATCATCCATCATAATGCCATACCTCTGCTTCTGACACTGTATCTTACTTTCCAGATTCAGACAATCCAAATGTTCCAACCCACCGGCGATTACATCACACACATTCTCAGGCTGACCAGAGACCACAAGAGAAGTGCATATCATCATACGGGGGTCTGAGGTAGGACGATCTGTCATTGGCTCTCCAGGGGAACTATCAACATCAGCCACCACATCACTGTCGTCTCCATAATTATCATTCTAGTGGGTTTCATCAGAAGCCGTAAGACAAGCCGTAGAATCAAGAGTAAGTATCCCGCAAACAGCATAGAAGCCATGATGCCGTTCATAACGGAACTTGTTGAGAGTATTAACGCCGGATGAAAATTGGAAATTCTTCTGGAAGCGAAGAGGGAGATCCACATTCTAGTTAATCCGAACCCGAACAAACTCCACTGCAACACCAGCTTTTGGATTAAATTTGACTTCAAGAACATCTCCTAAACTTCCGACAATATGATAAATAATCGCATGTGTCAGGAATTGAAGAGGAATGCCCCGGCTCTGTATCCAGAAAGGGATGAAATTGAGGGCCAATTTATCCATCTGAGGGGACCAACGTTGAAGAATGAGCATTCTATCGTTGAACGCCCAGGGTCCCCGGTTGATGACTGAAAGCGTGAGATCTTCAATAGGAAAAAACGAACTGGAACCATCTTTTTGCAACAATCCTCCTAGAAATGCTTCCTAACAAACCCCAAATACGGGGTAAGGAAGAGACAATGTTACGAATATTTTGCCGACGATGAATAAGAGGTCGACCCATCAAAGAGAATAGATTCTCACGAACTACTTCATCAACCACAGCCGATGGGAGGATAACTGGGTCGTCATCCACACCCAACGTAATATCCTGTAATGCAAGATGCAGATTCTCTGCCATCCCAATAGCACAGCCGACAGGATAATATAGAATAAACAGAGGGAAAACACAATCAAAATGAATCGAAAAGGATTAGAAGCAATCCCCACTGTGGAGCGTTCGTTTTTATACTCGACATTGATTCAAAGAAGCCAAGTGAATCTTGAAACGTGGGCAGTTCCAATACCCACGACACATAGGAGAGAAACTGTCACCTAACTGCTCCACTCCGAAGTCGTGAGATAGAATAACCGTCACTGTAGAGAGAGACGGTTGGAATATGGAAGGCAACGGTCGAGTCGTCGTAGAATCGCCATCAGAGACTTCCTCTCTTCCCTTATATCTATTATATGTTGTATATAGTTAAGTATACAAATGAGATAATTATTTTAAATTAAAAATTTTCAAATCTAATATTAAGTTGGTTTTTTTTGTTTAATAGATATTTATAGATAATTTTCTTATCTTATCTTTTAAATTAGAAGGTATTCTAATCTAATATTAAGTTGATTTTTGTTTTATATAAATGTATAGATAATTTCTTTATCTTATGTATTTTTCTATTAACAATACAATTATAAAATTTAGAAAAATTATTTAATTTAAATCTTAGGTGGACACTCTCAATGGTCTATACCCTCGACTTTTCTATATTAATAGATTCCAGTTTTTTTTTTATCAATAATAGGATAATTACTTAAAAAGCTATAGTTTAATATAATGCAAAGATCATCGGCGAAAATAGTATTTGCAAAAGTAGAAAACACTGATGGAAAGAGAATATTTTATAATTTTGAAGAAAAGTGATTCTAAACTAAACATAACTAGATTCTACCCCATTTTAGAGAAGGACAATTTTTATAAAAAAAATTTTTGATGCTTAATTCTATTTCTTTGAATAATATAATCATTTCAATTTATATTTTAATATAATTGTAATTACATCTTTTTGAAAGTTAAGATATGATAATCAATTTATTTAATTTTTTTTATTATTTATTTTTAAAGTTTTTTATAACTTATATTTTATGTGGAAATATGGGAAAACAGTGGCAAAACATTTCCCACCACCTACAGAATACCGTTGTTGGGAACCGGTAGAAAATTGGTGAAAAAAATTCTGACTATTTCCTAATGTTAATAAAAAGGGTAATTCCTGTCTGATGTCCTACCATTTTTCCACAAACAAATTTTGATGAGAAATTTTCCACGATTTTGCAATCTAACGATTTCCAAATTTAAATTTGACGGGAAATTGATGGAAATTGTTTTTCGAGGAGACAAAATTTTATTTACCAATTGGGCAACTTTTATTTGGGCCAACTACTGGGTCATGGGTACTTGAGAAAAAAAAAGAAGGAAAAGCTGCTGGTCCGTGCAGTAATATACAACTAATGGGCCACCCATATAAATTGCCCACGCCTATAATTTGATGTTCGTCCAGTCGGTCTGTGTATTAAACGGTTTTTGGAGAAATCAGGCTACTCTGGTCCTCTCACCATCACTGCAATTGGCCTACTAACAGACTTCCCTCATGAACTTCTGCGAGCTGTCTCGTCCACTGAAATTGTTCTTAATATCGTCCCCTACGGTTATTATCTTCTCATCCTTGTGCTTTTCGACAGTTTTCTTTGATGAATAAAGAGTCTCAGGTCCTTTGTTTATGAAACAACTTCCCGCGGCTTTTCGTCACATTTGTTTGCTTGGACCGCTCGGAATAAAGCTCCAGCTAATATAATGGTCATAACCGATCCTACAGATGGCAATTGTTGCCATAACTTGGACATTCTAGAACAGTTTGGATACAACATTATTGAGCTGTATCCATTTGGTCCTGCCTCCACTAATGAGGAGTGCCTCGGGAAAAATTTTCTTCTGGCAGGTGTGTGTTTTTGTCCTCTCTCACAATGTTGCTCAAATAACCAGCAAATATGTTGCTGAACTAGAATACTTTTATTTTTTCCCACAGAGTCGGGGGTACTTGAGAAGGATAGCTGGTTAAGGCCAGGGCATTGAAACGGGTGAATCTCCTTGGGTTTGCTCACTATGCTTTGCTCTTACTGGCCTCATTGATCTTACTGGACAAGCCTTTAAAAATTTCACCACGCATATCTCTAGCGAAGAATATGCAGAGGTGGTAATTAAGCATACTAGCATTTGCATCAATACATTTTGTCAAACTATTCTTGAGTCTAACAACCACTTAATTACCCACAAGTAGTTTCACTTTTGCACTTGTTCTAGTTTTGTTTGCCTAATTTTCAAGCAGATGTCGTCCTTCTTCACTCTAGCACCTGCGTCTGATGTGGACGAGGATGAGAAGTATGAGAAGGCGGTTGGAGCCCAAGATGAGTCTCAAAAATTGGCAAGTTTCAATATCAGTTAGCGTTGACTTTTCTTATTTTTTGTTTTGTTCCACTAGATGTTCATTTTGGTTTTCATGCAGTCGGGGAATTGGTTCCCTCCGACGACGACACCACGTGAGTGTACCATGGTGATGGAATCAACACTTCTCCAGGTAAAGGGCATGATCAAACGCGTTGGAGAAGTCAAATTCAAAAGTCTCATTATCGAACGATTGGTGATGAAAGTCTCCTTTGACCACCAACGGTGGATACGGGCACCAGATCCATCCCGACCGAGTCAGTTATGCCCACATGTTTCAGGGCCTCTACTTCTTGCCCGACTCAAGCTCTGACGCAGTGACACTTAGAAGCATTCGATTAGAGGTTTTAACACTTGAGATCTTGCATACTTTGATCTTAAGGTCCCAGTCTCGTGTCATCTTATATCGTATGGAGCCTAGGGTTAACCGTCTTGTTGAGCTGCCGATGGGTGTAGTAATTCTAAGACATGTAACCGGGTCGGAACTTCATCAGATCGTTTTCGGTGGTGAAGAAAGGTTTGCATTGTTGCAGAGAGAAGAAGAAGAAGAGGATCAGAGGGAGAATGAGAAAAAAAAACAAAAACCTAGAGATATTTCAGAATGTTCTTCGATTACTTCTGTTGGGTTTGACTTCAGTCCTACCTGGGCTTTATTGGGCCGTCTTAATTGATAAAGAAGTTGGGCCCGTCGGCTTGGCCCAGTACGAGCTGACTTAAAATCACCCGCGCCTCAAATCATCTTCAACCTCGTGAGAAGAAACAGAAAGATTCAGAGAGAAGCGATTACAGAGATTCCAAGAGAGAGTTAGATGAGAGATCTTAGAGAGTTTACCTTTCCGTTTTTTCTGTCTATGATTTTCTTGAATATCTAGGAATCTTAATCGTGTTCTCAAGGAGGTGTGTTCTCTCTTGTAAACCTTCGAGAAATTTTGTATGCTACCTTTTGTGTAGTATGTGTATCAGGTTGTCATTAGTGGAGTTTGGGAGGTGGGTCTCCGACGAGATGTAGCGACTGCGGTCGTGAACTCGTTAAATTGGTGTGTACATTTTACTTTGATCTGCATAAAGAAGCCAAGAAGATTAAATCAGAGATCGTAAATTGTCAACAAGTGGTATCTGAGTTCTGCAACTCTCAGTTTGACAACTTTTTGCAAAGAATATGGAATTAAGCGACACAGAACCTGCACCTACAAGCCTCAACAGAACAGGGTTTCAGAAAGGATGCACAGAACGATAATGGATAAGGTCAGAAGTATGCTTGCAGAAACAGGTTTGGGATCTGAATTTTGGGCAGAAGCAACATCCACAGCGGTTTACTTGATCAATAGATCTCCAAATTGTACGATAGACTTTAAACTTCTAGAAGAGGTATGGTCAGGACATAACCGGATCTTTATCACCTAAGAAGATTCGGTTGCTCGGCTTATGTATATACTGTTCAAGAAAAGACTAGTCCTAGAGTTGTTAAAGGTGTTTTCATGGGATATCCGTTTGGAGTAAAAGGATACCGCGTTTGGCTGCCAAATGAAGGGAAATGTACTACGAGTAGAAATGTTGTGTTCCAAAGAGGAAGAAGTGTATAAGGATACACTAAAGGGTAAAGGTACCAAGGAAGTTTCAGAGGATGGAAAGTCAAGGTCGAGTAAGAAAACAAAGAAAGTGACTTTCAAAAGTGATTTGAGTGAGGGTCCTACAACGAACGCTTTCGAACATGGAGAATCTTCAGGTTAAGGTGGAGATAATTCGAGCTCAGGAAATGAAAGTGATACAGAACACGAGATGACAGAGGAATCAGAGGATGAGGTTACAGATTTAAATGCTCATGTCCAATCATTAGATGAGTACATGCTCGCAAGGGAAAAAAATAGAAGGCAGAATGCAAAGCCACCCTCAAGGTACGAGGATGCAAACTATGTGGCTTAGGCTTTATCTGTAGCAGACGATTTGGAAGTGGATGAACCAAAATCCTATGAAGAAGCTATGAGGAGCAGGAAAAGGAAATATTGGATAATGCTGCAAACGAGGAAATGACTTCGTTGAAAATAATGAAACATGGATACTGATTGATGGACCAGAAAATCAGAAGCTGGTAGGCTGTAAATGGATACTGAAATTAAAATCAGGAATTCTAGGAGTTGAAAAACAGTGTTATATGATTCTTATGTGGAAGAATTATTATACTAACATCAAAATATAGTATAATTACTAAATTAATATCTTCAAAACCAAGTTTATTAATCTAACATTAATCTTTTGTACAAAAACATAATAACCAAGATATTTTAAACTATTTATAGGTTTATCATATGTAGATAGATAAATTACCCTGAATAACTTTAATTCTTATAAATATACCATTACTATAATAAATTACAATACCCAATGTTATTCCAAATAATTACAAATTCTGCTATTCTTATTTAAATAACAAATATTTAAAATTATGAAAAACTTAACTACATATAAATAATAAAAAACTAAAATCTATTTAAAATAAGAATTGAAGAAAAGAAAAAAAAAACACGACATCTAAAACAAAATTCCCCCACCATATCTCCTTGGTAGCCCTTATTGAAAAATAAAGAAATTTTAGATTTTTTAAACCAAAATTTTTACGAAAACAAAATTTTAAAATTAAATCAATTTCTAAAATAAGCAACACGAATTTTAAAAAAAAATGTTTATATATTCTAAGTATTTTAAAGATTACATAACACAAATTTCTTAAAAATATTTTGATTTAAAATTTTAAAAATATGGAAAAGAATTAAAATTAATTTTTAATTACCTAAAATTATTTTAAAGATTATGAAACACAAATGTTTTTTTTTAAAAAAAAATTGATTTACAAATTTTAAAATAAGGAAAACGAATTAAAACTAATATTTAATTACCTACAATTAAGGAGAACCAATTTGAATTACCTACAATTAAGGAAAACAAATTTTTAAAACTAAATCACTTCCTAAAATTAAGTAACCACAGAAAAATACTATTTTGTTTTGTGAAAGAGTCAATTTAGTAATAAATAAATTTGCTATAACATGTCGACTAAATTTTGTCATAATGACACTAAAAATCTACTAACAAAATTAAATCTGCAATAATGTAAAATAAATTGTAACGTATTCGTCAATTTAGTAATTAAATAATTTGATAGATTTATTGAAAATCTTAAAAACTCTGTTGTGTTATTAGAAAACTCTGCCGTGTCAAATAAACTTGTCATAACATATATTTTTAAAAAACATAAAAACTATGTTGCACTTGAGAAAATCTCTTGCAACTGACTCAAAATACCTATTAGGTTAAAAAAACATTGTCGTTCAAAAAATAAAACTGTCGTTCGAAAAAAAAGCTGTCATTCAAATATTAAAATTGTTATATCTCAATTAAGCTGTTATCAAGTAATTTAAAAAACTATTGCTTGTCTGTTAATCTGTCATATTTAAATACAGTTTTAATACAAAAAACTGTCGTATTTAAATAAAACTGTTATAAAAAATCTGTCATTCGCTTAAAAGTCTGTCATCTACCTTATGAGAGGGGAATACATCTCTCTCTGCTTGACAGGGAGAAGTATCAGGTGGCAATACAAAAATGTTATTTAATGAAAAATGCAAAATTTAAATCTTTTTAAGTTTCAACTCAATTGTCTATTTTTTTTTCACAGATCTTCATTTTACCACCATTAATTGTTATATCATTGAGCGACTGAAATCTCGAAACTACATAAATCGTTGATTCGTTTCATCATCCGGTCCATCTCCTTTGCTAGCGTTTGATCATCATCATCATTTCGGTCAGATCATCATCCTCACCTTTGATACTCTATCTCCCTCTTCAATCCCTATCACACCCTCGAAACCTTTTCGGAATTACCAATCAATAACAAGATGCGTGAATTAGCAAGGGAATTATAAGCCTCTTACCATTCGTTGTCGTTACCCATTCATCTTCAGTGTCTCAATCAAAAATCACGCTCTTCAGAAGCTATCGCCTCCATCTAGTACACACAATAAAAAATTTTATGCTGAGATTACTCGGAAGAGCTTGCGAAAATTCTCTGTACTGGATACTTTCTCCAGTGGCAAGAGTCAAAACCCTAATCTCTCTCATAAATGGAATTCTGCTTCGTACTCTATTTGAATCGGAAGTTGTCTCTGTGCTTGAGCTTCATTTGATTCAGGTTTGCCCCCGGTGAGAAGAGATGCAGAGTCACATACGATTATGATGCCAACCACATCTAAAGGGAAGAAGGTCATGGTAGTATCTACGAAATTGATCTTCAAGTTTCAAGTAAGCCTCTCTGTAGGAAGTTTCCAAATTGATTTTGTATTTCTTTGTATGCTCATACTCAGCAAACGAACAATCACATTTAAAAAAAGGACAAGTTTTAAAATTGCCTTCTTTTGATTCACATGCATCACCTTCACTAAAAGAATTGTACTTCATCCATAAAATTTATTTCGGGTTGTATATATATGTGTCATGAAATTCAAGTCTGTGAATGAAAGCGGCTACCTTCAAGTTAATAAGAACTCTATACAGTCTCTGAGATAATTTTGTATCATTAGTTTATTTTAGAGATTCCCAGAAAATACGGTGGACAAAACAAATTCCAAAGTTTGTGTGTGTCATTTGCTTTTCATTATTTGGTCTCTGCTGATTGATTTCTAAAATCAATAGACTAAATAATGTGGCAGGAGAAAAGATGGATTTTGTGGCTGAAGAACTAGATACAGTTAATAGGGTTCAAGACATCAGTGATATGGCATGTAGCTCAATCCCAAACCAGGTACTAAAATATATCTTACAAATCATGAAGAAGTTTCATGTCATTTAGTTTAATAGCCAACCAAGTTAGCGTCCTCAAATGATCTATATTTTTGATGTTAGATTGTTTGTAGATTTTCGAGTAGATTTTGGTTTTTGTTTTTCAAAAACCAAATTTTTAGCTAATCATGATTTTGAAAAAAATGATTCCCTAACTTATAGGAAAACTAGTTTCTTAATGGTTTTACACTATTCTACATAAAAACCAGAATCTATATTTCTTGGGTTTTTGTTTCTTTTTGCCCTGATCTAATGTTTTTCTTTTACACACATATTTTTCTTTTTGAACAAAAATGTTTTTTTACCATATAGTTTCTTATATAAGGTATAAACTTCATAAATCCCCAATTCCTATCATCTATACTATTAAAACATGAAATATTATAGAAAAAATCTTTTGTACCGTGTTATATTACGATTTTTGCCATTGATCCTACTTAATTTTTTAAGAGTCTCATTAAGACAAAATTGTCATTTGCAAATGTGAACAAATATGCAAAAATATGCAAGATATTGAAAAATACAAGTGATATTAAAAAAAGTCTAATTTCAAAAACCAAAAATATATTCTTAAATTTAATTTTCGGAATCTAAATACTAATTATATATAGGATCAAAATCTTTCAATAAAGATATTCTCTTGATTTCAAATCTTAAAATATATAATAAATCTAGAAATCTTAACAATAAATTTTAATTACAATTAATACATTTAAACATATCTTAAATAATTATCTAAAATAAAAATATATTTTTATGATATTTTTGATTGTATATTTTTTTAAAACATTGTAATTAACATTAATTAACAAAATTATCAATTAATATTAATATATGTAATAAATTAATGATTTAATTTTGATCTTCTAAATTTACAAATATAAATTATTAAAAGATTATAAAATATATAATAACAAATTCCGTCTTTAAGGACGGGCCAGAATCTAGTTTACTATTAAGCATACAACAATTTATAAAATAATTTTATGTGTAAAAAATTTATGAAATAATTTGAACTTGTTGGTTTAAAAAAAATTATATATGAAATAATTTTATGTCCAATTTTTATTGATAATTTTTTCTGTTATTTTCTATTATTTCAATTGAAAATAATGTTTTTATTAACAAAATCTACATATTTATAAAAATTAATATGTTTACATTAGTAAGCTTATTTTTTTATTTTATCAAGTTTAACATTATAAACAAAACTAATAACTCCAATATAGTCAAAAACCAAAAACTAAATAAATTACCATTCTGACGTTTTAAAAATTAAAATCTACAGAAAAATCAAAAACCAAAAATTGAAAAGCCAAAATCTAAAAATCAAAAACTAAAAGCCAAAAACCAAAAACTAAAATCTAAAAACCATGTAAATAATCACCTAAGTCTTTGGTTGAATTCTGGATTGTCTACATAAACTTTTGTCGACGTACTTTATTTTATTTTAATGTAATTGCATCAAGTTGTAAGATATTGTACTGGTTTTGTTTGTGATAAGCTCCATAGGTGTTATATTCGAAGGAAGAAGAAGGAAGTGGAGTCAACAGATGCAGTTGACCATTAACAGTAGCTAATGCTGAGCTGCAAGAATGAAGAGTTTTCATTGGTTTAATTCTTTGTTATGACGTGTTAGTATAAAAGGATAGTAAACTTGTATTGTGAGAGTTAGCTTTTGAATAGTGAAGTGTGAGACTTGTGGAGAGGATTCGGGTTATGCCGATGAGTCTCGTTTCTCTGTAACTCGTACGTTCAGTTTTGTTGTGAGAATTCATATCTAAACTCTATCAGTTTGATATTATAGGAATGGAAAGAAAAAAGCCACGACCATGATGATATGTTTTTCTTTGTTGCAGTGTCTCTGGTATGTAAGCTTTGGAACATTTTTCAGTCTGGTTCTAGCATAGATAAAAGTTGGGAATGCTATAAAATTTCGAGATACAATCGTTAGGGACTTTGTCGTAGCCTTAATAGAAAAATGGCTTCTTACTCTACTCAACATGTCTATATTATTAACATGAATTTAACTTCTTCAAAAATTTGTACACAATTTTGAAAACAAAAAACACATTTGCGATCGCACATAATCATTTGTTACTAATGTAAAGAAAGGGGCTTGATGGCTTAATTTCTGGAAACTAAGCAATCATATAGGTTCTTTCACAAGTTGACTATACCGAAGTGCTCTTTCGCAGTAGGCCTGAGTGCTTAGGCTTGGATAAACATGTCGTTTTTATGGTGTTCGAAGTACCATATACTGGAGAAATGGTTATTTAACAGGTTTTAGGCGATGAGCTTTAAAGTGTACATGCTCATAAGAAAGGTCTCTCCTTTCTGTGGTGGTGCCAAGGTATGTTCCGCAATCATATCCCAATAAACTGATGTCTTCTTTGGTTTTTCTAATGCGTTGCCCTTTTCTTGGTATCTTACGCATGCTTTTCTTTCTGCAATTCATGGTAAAAGGTTAAATAGACATCCCTTGGAAATATATGTCCGAAGTTTCAATTCTTACTCTTCCCTTACTGCTGGTTAATTTGGGGGTTGAGTCAAGTTTGACGTGAGAACCAGTGAAATATGCCACAAAAACTTAAACAAGCCATTTTTTACATGAGGTCATTCCTAGAAGCAGCATGGTGGACTAAAGCATTGGCTGTGCCTGAAATTTAGCAACCAATAGAGAAGAATATAGAAGAATATGATAGTGTTTTAACCGATGTTGAAACACAAATTGATTTCAGCCATGTTTTTTAGAAATTAATTGTGTCCTTTCTTTTTCATTTTATTTGGAGCATTCCAAGAGTGGGTTAATTTATAAATACTGAATTCATTTGTTTGATATATGAGTAACGATACCTTAAACTCTATAAACAGAAAAATAAAGAAATTTTGAGCCAGATTATTAGACCATCTATTCAATATCAAAAGCAACCAGAGAGTAAAACAAAAAACAAAAATTCAAAGAAAAACTTCATTGAGGTTTTTGCAAATAGGTATATTTTATCATCTTGAAGCTACATTTTCAAGGGCGAGAATAGCGAGACACTTTTGTGCAAGGTCCCACAGCCAGTGATCACCCGGCGAGTCCGATCTCTGCTTTACGCCACACGCGGATTTACTCTGCCAAGACCATCTTCAAGATGTACCTTGTTGCCGACGTCTCGATCGAAGAG